>JAYKKI010000032.1:14987500-15352500 GCA_039881145.1 Druceiella hillmani
GTTACAGTTACGTATTCTTACGAGAGTTTTTGTTACAGTTACGTGTCTTACTAAAGTTTAGTGGCTACAGTTAAGTGGCTAGCTAAATCGCTCTTTTTGAATATCTGAAAGTATTCTCAATAGTAGTATAAATAACAAAATTAAAAGACAAATTATCACTGCTAAGTAGACTCTGTAAGTTTACGCGTAATAATCGATCTACTTATGACATACAAGTGACATGAATTAACTGCAAAATTAACTTGTGTTTTAAAATATATATTTATTATGTCTGTGAACAAAATAGAAGACCATTTACATAGTAAGAAATAATATTAATATTTGTAAATATTTGAATATTAATAATATGTAACCTTAAATAGTATGCATCAAGTGCGTACAAAACTAGTGAATATTTCATAGACGATATCTTTAAGACAGTCTGACACATTTTAATATGCATATTTTTCTAGTGTAGTCTATTGTTTTGATAGTTAATTTAAATAGAATGAATTGGATCATAGACGTGGATATCTGGGAGTTAAACGTCAACTCTATAAATCCGCAAAACTATACTACCAATTACAGCACTCTTAACCAAAAGAACTTCACAACTATTTAGGTATACTTGTAATTAATTAACCTGAGATGATTACAGAACATTTTCTCCATTGATCAGCATCTATTAACTAGGGTACAAAGCTTGGTTACAAACATTTCTATCTTAAAATTTGTATCTCTTGTGGTTCCGAAGATACTCATGTTTGAAAACTACCAGTTTCATTTGCCATGTTTCCAATTAGCTCTAACTATAATAAGGTATAAGGTATTCATAACAATATTTTAATTAGCACTTTTTGAGTATTTAATCGCTAAACTCGTTAAAATATTGAATTATTTGAATGTAACCAATTTTAAAGTTAACATAGTTATAATCAATCAATCCTTTTTTCGTAGTTCAAATTTAAATCAGAAATTGTTTTTTTGTTATAACAATGGTATGCTACTATTTACTATTTAGCCAGTAGTTTTATATTTTTTGCGAGTGAGGAATTAACTTGCTTATATATTAATCCTTTGTTAAAATATTGAATTAGTTGAATGTAGCCAAGTTCCAAGTTATAGTTATATTCAATCAATGCTTATCGTGAAGCTCAATTTATTCATAATTATCACATCCCTCATTTTTTTGTAGCTAATATTTCAAACTAGAACTTGGAATCTTATTACAGTAATAGTTTGCCAGGATATATTATTTCGCTGGTAGTTTTACATTTTTTACAATATACGTCGATAATTGATGTATCATATCATCCAAAATGGTCCTTATGAGGAATTAAATTACTTACATGTTACTGCTTTGTTAAAATATTGAATTAGTTGAGTCCAGATAATTTCCAATTTATTATAGTTATATTCAATCAATGCTGATCGTGAAGCTTCAAATTTTTCATAATTTTCACATTTCTCATTTTTTCGTAGCTGATATTTTCGACCCCAGAAATTGGTGTGTTTTTATAGTAATAGTTTGCTAGAATTTATTATTTAGCCAGTATTACATATTTTTTGAAGCATACGTCGATATTTAAATTATGACGTCATCCCAAATAGTCCAAATGAGGAATTAAATAACTTGTACATCACAGTTTTCTTGAAATATTGAATTAGTTCAATGTAGTGAATTTCAAAGTTATTAAAATATTGAATTAGTTGAATTAGTTATATTCAATCAATACTAACCGTGAAGCTTCATTTTATTCAAAATTTTGCTCTATTTTTCGTGGCTAATATTTTGCAACAGAACTTGATGTCTGATTACAGTAATGATTTATCAGGATTTATTATTTAGCTAGTAATTTCATATTTTCTGAAATATAAGGTTTTATTTGAATTATTATACCATCCAAAAGAGCTCAAGTGATAAATTAAATTACTGGCATGTTACTGTTTAATATAATAAATTGAAACATTTCCTCAATTAAAATGAACATATCAAGAACTAGTAGAACCGTACCGTCCGTAGCGTTCTTGTGAAAAACCTTGTAATAAAATAGATTTAAGAATGGAAAACTTAGAGGTCCATCAAATCTTTGTTTTTCAATGAAAAAATAAAAAAGGAAACAATTTTTAAGGCCAACCCCTTTCCTCTTTATGTATATGGAAGCACCCTTGAAATATAATTTTAAGTCATTCTAAATACAATTTCAAAATTTTAAGCCACTACTAATGGCTTTATACGCAAATTATACCTGCATTAAAATCAAACCTCCTATATAGGTATTACTGAACGTTACATGCGTCTACAATAGATAGTATTTCAAACATCTATCTTGAGCACTTGTTTTTAATTAAACTTCGATACATACTGACATTACCTATATTGAAAGTGAATAAAATATTCGCTCCTAAGAACCTGTGATAACTGATACGCAATTTTTAATAAGAACCGTTGCGTTATAGTGTCATAGATGATGTATAATTAACTGTCAACATGAGAAACCATTTTCTGTAACACCGGATGCTGTCCATCATAACGAAATACATGCATATGTATGTGGCTATTTACAGGGCAAGACGTTTACATCGATCTCTTTATAATTAACATCGACGCAATATTTTGTTATAAAATTATCGCTACTTTCCTGGCACATCTCTAGTCGGTGCAGATTGTTGGAGGTTGTAGTTTGGACTGTCGACTAATTATTGTTTAATTGAAGGCCCGCTCGGTGCCAAGGTTTGCTGCTCGCCGCCAAACTTAATGACTAATGTCGAACAATTAATCTGACAATCACATGCACATTATACGACGCGACTAGGGTTCTGTCCACACTGTACCAATGGTTCCTTATTACGAGAAAATTCTAGATATTAATTTCTTAAAGAAATTATGTGACGGAAGTATTACAAATGCGGACAGTAAATTTAAATGTTTACTTATTATAAGAATTTTCAGAAAATAAAAGTTGATATATTTCAGTGTTATAAGTTAGAAAATGATCTGAAATAAG
The DNA here is from genome assembly GCA_039881145.1 of Druceiella hillmani. Lineage (NCBI taxonomy): Eukaryota > Metazoa > Arthropoda > Insecta > Lepidoptera > Hepialidae > Druceiella > Druceiella hillmani. Next base: position 14,990,488 of record JAYKKI010000032.1, read on the forward strand.
AGATAGCATTTTATAAATTAAAACAAAAACTACCATAGTAAGTTACGTTCATACATCCTTGATAAGTTAACGTTGTAACAAACAAATAATAATAACAAATTGTCATTCCTACGAAAATAACTATCATAGTTAATGGATTTAACTTATTAAGAACTTCCTTGATTTGCTTCTCATTTTTCAAGATGTCGTAAGCGGACAGCGATTTTTTAGAGATTTTTTAAACATTATGAGAATGAAAGAAAATATTTTTGAACTCGCGCTTTAACAAACAGTCAGTTGATATCCAAAACATTAGTTCGATAACCTTTTCCTCTTCACATCTTCATCCAACACAAAATTGAACCCAAAATAAACATTTAAGTTTTTACTTTGCTTTTCTGATTGGGCTGTCTACAATAATACATTGGGTCTGTAACAATACACAATACTGTCTATAATAATATTATAACAATTTGGGGACTATCTATATTAATACAATTAAATAATGTTGAATTTATCTGTCAAATGGTGCATGAAACAAAAACTTGCAACAAGGGGATGGTCGGACAGACACTGAGATAGTAACCTAATTATTCCTTTTTTATTATTCTGGTAACTCTGGAAGTCAAGAAAATACTGCATTTCGCGCAATGAGTGTTCTATTCCAAAGTATGTTCAGTACCAATTATGAACTTTTAGTGTTAATGCAACTGCGTTTTATTTACTTTGCACAAGCAAACTTATGTATGCACATGCGAACTACACGCTTCATGTTTTTAAGTTTCCTTACCTCGATAGGAAAAACGAAACTTTTTAAGATCATTCACGTCTCTGTCTATCTGTCTGTCTATCATACAGTAATTGATGATATTAACTCGCAAGGAAGGGGCAAATTACGTATTCGATATTTTATAGTTTTATGTGTGATGTGGAGGGGACGGTTTTATCGTCTGAAGGGGTTAATTATTAATACACAAAAATATTTTTTGCAGCATTTTCAATGGTTATCAGTTCCACATATTTGGAGTCATATCTTCAGAGCTATGTGTCAAGATGTACAAAAAGTGTGTTCCTGCCTCCCTCGCTATTGTGGAAACTCCTGAATCAAAGATCATAAAAACAGAATTGGTACTATCTAAAAAGAAGATTAGATAAAAAGTGTAGCGATTATTATTGGTCTTATAGTTTATTTTTTTTAAAAATTAATAATATTTTTACGCAAATGATAGATAAACTGGGCAATATATCAACATTTAAAAAAAATAATATTTATACATAATTTAATAGAAAAACTTTATACACTTATATGTTTAAAATTTACATGTACTTAAGGATATACGGAACTCTTGTGGTGCGAGTTCTACAATGTCAATTTCCCTGTCATCAGAGACAGAGACAATTTTCAGGCAACAGAGACGGAGGACATTTTCATGGTCTCTGGGAAAACAGCCTTTGACACAAATAGACATACGTCGATATCATCATTCAAGTTTTTAAAATTTAAACTTTATACCGTTTTTCCCCACATTAATTCAAATTATTAAAAAAGTTAAGAAAAGTGAAGCCAGTAAGGTGCTACTTTTCTACCCCTACAAAGTTTCGAAGTTATTTTGAATAACGTAATGCAGCCATAATCTGGTGTCATAATCAATTAAGCAATTTTTTTAATACATAAGGATCAATATTGCGATAATAGTAATAAAGTGACTAGTTTATTGGATTTTTCAATGTGACAATATGAATTTTTTTCAGATTTATTCCGAAAATATATTATAAAAATGATATGTAACATTTATTAATTGATTTGGCAAATTTAATGTACACTATATTACATATTTATTGCTACAAGAGCAATGTCTTCCAGTCAACTATGACAATAAATTTTTAAAAATTGGTTGCTTGGGAAAATGGAAGTAATGTTAGACCATACGATATATATATATATATATATATATATATATATAGTAGATATATACTGTACCAGTCAACTATAACAATACATTTTGAAAAAGTGGTTGCTTGGGAAACTGTAAGAAATGTTAGACCATACGATATATAAATATATATATATATATATATATATACAGTAGATACATACTGTACAGTAGGCAGTCATAGCAACAGTAGGTAGTAACAAAAGTTTTGCTGCTTTGACAATAAAAGAAGTTTCATAAGAAGAAGGTTTGAAAATAAGTAGAGCAAGTAAGATTTCAGCTAAATGATACAAAATGATATCCAAGGCCATGAGCATACAAGTCTTTAAACCTTTAAACCTTCTTTACAGAGAAATAATTTATTTGTCAATAACAAGAAAATAGTTTTTAATTGCCCCAATCATGCATTTAAAATTCTACTCGAGGATATACTTGGCGTCAATCTTTGATAATAGCCCACCTGGAGATGTTGTAATACGACGAAACCTAGGTTATGGTAAAGAACTTAAAGAAAGTAGAAATAGTACTACATTACATCGTTTCATTTAATTGTGAAGGTTCACTGTTATAAAAAGAGAAGAAACTTAAGAAAACCACAAAATTATTAGTATAATTAGTAAATACCTTGTAGCTCTTCACAACAAGCCATTTATTGTACTGATTTGTGCTCGGTCCTGTATGGTTGATTCAATGGACAATCTGCTAATAACAACTGCATGTTTGGATGTAACGACAATCTACTCATAATGAATAAAATATAAATTTTGTTGAATTAACATTCTCCAGTACGCACGCAACTTTACAAGAGCTTTACACCAAGCTGCGCCTCCGTGGGAGAGTGATAAAAACTTCCGAAATGATAATATATTATTTAAGGTGAGTGACAGATGGAAATTCTCAGCCGAATGGTGTAAAATGCTATCCACGCAGGCAAGTCTTTTATGATTAACTTAATTACTGTCATTAATGCTAGCCGAGTCACCTTTGATGTTTTGCTTCGATTGCGTTTGGCCTTTACTTTATATTACTTTGAATGTGCGCAGTTATTTGTTTGTACTATATTATTAAATTGCCTAGCTGATTTTGTTTGCAGTATTATAATGGCTGTTAATTTCGACTCGTGAGTAATGGATTATATTGCAGTAATACGTAATATTTACTATATTCTCAGACTATAAATTAATGAATTATGCATTGGCTAATAAAACATTGCATTCATACGTAATTGAAGACTTTGACAGTCGGAAAATATCAAAGTTTAAAATTTAAACGATATTTTTACAATTGCAACTTAAATAAGCAAAAGGCCGATAGTTTAAATATTAAGGGTAGTAGTTTAAAAATTATATGTGGGAGTCGAAATATATCAAAGTTTAATATTTAATAGTTATTTTTACAATTGCAACACCAATAAGTGAAAGGCCAATAGTCTAAATATTAAGGCTAGTAGTTTAAAAATTATATGTGGGAATCGAAATATATCAAAGTTTAATATTTAAATCAATTTTTATAATTTTAACTTTAATTAATGAAAGGACCGATAGTTTAAAAATTAATTCCAAAAATAAATACTGATAAATAATTGAATCAATTAAATTAAACTTCACGAAATATTCAGATGAAAAATGTATAATGTGTGTTAAAAAAATCACAATAAATGTTCATGGAATGTGTCATAATAAGGCAAAAGCATATAAAAAAATTGGACATGTAAATCTTGGAATATCCATAAAGTAGGACTGCGTACTTGCTTATCTCATCTAAATTAGTTAACTCAAGTTAATCAATACACACGAGACGAATTGCCAAGAAAAAATGCCGCCTAGAATTTTGCAGTGGTGGATATATTGCTCGTCACTTTAAAGCTATTTATTTTGAAATTAAAAAGAAAACATACAAATACTCGTAAGACCTAAACTTAAATTTGAAAAATAAGTCATAAAATGCGTGAAAAAATTCGCCCCATTTGCTATGTAAGCGGACTATGTTCATTTTTATTTTACTTTACCCCATATTGATTGAAATCTCTTTGCAAGGCATATATCAGTGGAATTTCATTCATATAGGGCTAAAACCATAAAAAACTGTGATATTGTGAGAGAAGATGGACGGATACTAAACTAAATTCCAAAGGCTCCGTTTATTACAGGAACCTGAAAACAGATTTTCCTATACAAAAGTGAAACCAAACATTTCGATAGTTTTAAGGGAGTATGAACATAAATAAATAATTCTGTAAAAAGAAACTACGTGATGTAGTGTTATTTCTACTTTTTTTAAGTTCTTTATCACGACCTAGGTTTTGTTGTATTACAACATCTTCAGGATCAAAATGAAGATGTAATACAACGAAACATAGGTTGTGGTAAAGAACTTAAAGGAAGTAGAAATAATACTACGTCACATAGTTTAATTTAATTGTGAATAATTAATTTCTACAAAATTAACGCCAAATATATTCAATATCTGTAAAAAGACTAAATTTCTTTGATGTTTGCTAAAATTCATCTTCCAAATTTTATTTTTCTAAATTTCTTCAAAAAAGCACAATTTTGTTCTTCTTACTTCTCTTATGGGGCCGGTTTCTGAATACCTTTTATGGAATAGATATATATTTCACAACTCTTTTGTATGAATAATTTCAAACAAGAGTTATGGAACAGATATCTACTCCACAAAAAATACTCAGAAACCGGCCATTACTGGTAAATATCAAGTATATTTTAATATATAATAAATAAAAATTGTGAAATTTCGTCACAGCAAACATATTAAAAATATCAAATGTTTTATAAAATTCTTAATGAATCGAACTGAATTTGTAATCACATTGATAGGAATCATAAGTAGAGGGGCCATTGGAGTGTTGATTATACAATTTGTAATCAGTTTTAGGTATATTAATTAATATTCTGATAAATAATTAATTAACACCATAGATTAATATTTGTTTAATTACTCCAAGCATCAATATTTGGATAAGAGAGGCCGCACGAATCAATTTGCCACCGACTATTTATTCAGCATCGTGGTGATTCATGAAATAGATGTGCATTCTACACCATCTAATGAGGCATTTTGCAATGTTTTGCTATTTTAAAGCTGGCCTCTAAAATAGTTAGCAAAACTTTGCAAAATGCCTCATTAATATATTACAAATATTTAATTTGTTCATAAAAAAAATTTTGTTTGAGCAACCAACGTAATAAAAAATAATCAAATTGAACTTTCTGCACACAAATTTAAATTTTTCTAGCTAAATACAATTTTCAGGTATTATATATACAGGTATATATAATACCTGAAAATTGCATATCTCCATACAAAAATTCGATTGACTTTCCACGTGAAATAGATTTCTGTGGTTTTGCATTGAATGATTAATGCATTTTAATTAAAAGAATTTTAATTAAAAATTATGATTATAGATTGATACATATAGAATTTCATCTTGATTTATTTCACTTTTTCAAACTCGTTATTGAAAATGCCTTACATTACACGTTGCTTCGAAACCTAATATTCGCAAAAGGAGCTTTTAGTAATTGAATGTTTTTCTGTACCCCAAATAATGTGCCAAATATATATATTTCAGTATTTCGTTAAAAAATGTTTATAATATTATACTGCAAATTATTAAGATTTCTTACTTGCAAAATATTATATACATTAGTTTAAAACTATAGAAATAATGAAACTATGATAAACGGATTGATGAACCGATAGGCATAACGAAATTATAATGGTTACTAGCTTTTTGCAAAACCCTAAATAAATAATTTATTCTTGCATACTATCAGTAATTTAAAAGAAAAACTACATAAACTAATTGATCTGTATGTTGAAAATCAAATAACTATATTACACTATGTAAACATAATAAATGTTTACATAGTGTAATAACGCATATATTATAAACCTCTTACCTCACCTATAACAGGTTGCCTGCGATCAACGACCTTTCTTACGAGACACAATGACTCTTAAATTTATGCGCTGGAATACAGTTGACAACCTACGAAACAGGTTTACGTTTTTTATGCCGCTAATATAATCATTAACCTACTGATTCAAAGAGACAAGATCGATTGAAAGTCCCACCGCTGCATTCAAAAGATCTCGTATCTGAAGAGATAAGGAGAACAATTAAATCCCAAGAGCGATCTGATCGCCAACAATGACTTTGTCAACTGTCCGGAGTTAGCTCGACGTAATCTAGTGGAATCGCATTTACAATCGCTACCACGGAGTTGAGGATGGTACTCGAATATCGTACACTTGCAATTATATAATTGTTAGTTATTTTCATGTTATAATCATAATTGTTTCTGCTACAATTTTTTTAAACCTAATTTATAACTAACGGTGCGTTAATTATTTATTATAGCTAATTAATAATTTATGAAATGTGACTTCTTTAGGAAAGATGGACAACACGCTAGGACTAAAACAATTATGTAACACCCAATGTTATTTGCCATATTCACGCGATCCTAGCGCCATCTGTTGACCCAGCTAACAAATAACAAAGAAAAAGTTGGTAAGACAGAGCGCTGGGAGAACAAAACAGTTTTACTTTTGCTACAGTATACTACATCTATTTATAAGCTATGGAACACATGTACGTTATTTGTTTTTATGATACAAACTTTAATTTTATTTCCTTTTTTCAATTAAAATACTAAGTTTAATTGGGTAATGTTGTATGCTTACAAAATTAAAGTTTACTTTTATGTTCGTGTGTATTTATGGATGTGTTCAGGGGATAAAAACGTGAACTGACATTGAATAGCATAACTAGAGTGTTTTAATCCTATATAGACCTAATGTTAAATGTTCTATTTAATATTTTACATTATATATTTAATTTATGACATAAAAATACGTTGAACTATGTATTCACACGCTTTAACTTTCGTCAGATATCTCCGTTGCATGTAAAGTTTGTGTGAAACTTCTTTACTGAACATACTCTGTGTTATTTATTTCTTTTAGTAACCATAAAGTTATAACGTCCTTTCATAAACTACAAAGTTTAAAAAATACAAGATAGAAAAGTTAAAATATATGTTATGTATTATATTCTTACGTTAAATTATAAGAAACATTATTGCTCTACTAATGTGTACGTAGCACGGGTGAGGATTAAAATCTGAAATCAAATTATACGCGTGTAAACTCGCGGGCATCAAAGAAGAATGAGCTTAAAAAAGTTTTACTTCTAACGTATGGGAACGTATTACATTTTTTTCGTAAAAAACTAATATTTTGTTTTTCTTAATCAAAATTGGTATTAGTTACTACAAAATCCGGACGTAATAAGTTGGTATCAAAATTTTAAAAGTTACGCATAAACGACGGAATGGATAACTTGACGTCTAAAACTTTACCTATAAAGTATTTTTTATAATAATAAATATAAATGATAATTGCTTTTTTTAAATAATATCTTAATTATGAGTATATTGGTCCGCCAAAAATAATCCTATTAAACTAAAAGCGAATAAGTATTTACAGAGGTTTAATTTAAATAAAAGTAACGAAAAATAAATAACATAAATCGGTATAAAATAGATATTTATTTTTCATATTTATACTATTATTGATAGCATAAACAATATTGGTACTTTAACAAAATTTAATACTTACTTAAAACGCTATCGTCATCACAGTAAAAAAAAATTAACTATAATGAAACTATATACGTATGTAGCCAGTAACTTTCAAGAATATTTGGAAAAATTACTACAAATTTTTTAAAAATAGTGGATGTACTGTGTTGAAACAAAAATGTCTTTAATATTAAAAACAAGTTAATAGTGAACATCTAACGTAATTGCCAGCGACATCTATATACCTTTACATAGATTTCGCTGGCAATTGTATTTTTTCGAGTATTCGTATTTTTATTGTCTTTATCCAAACAAACATCAATAAAAAGAAATATTTTCATAATAAATATGAATATTTTAATTTCCTTGTATTTATATATCTCTCTAAAAAAAATTCCATATTGATATTTTTTCTTTTCGAAATCTTACCATTGCTATAAAATTGCACCACTTCACAAAAATTAGCAACATAAACATTCCATTCTCCCTTTATTTATAACTATTGATTTATTGAATTTTTGAAGAAAAAATATTAACCAGAAGTTAAAAACGGAAGGCAAGAGAAATGAACTACTAAACTAAAGATAAGAAATTTATTTGGAAAAACTAAACAATTAAGGCCGTTTATTTACGGAAAACTGTTGACAATTTCTAATTATTATTATGGTCGGTGTTAAATAATTCTAGCGGAAAAGACCACCTTTGCATTGAGCTACTTTCCCCTCTTTTTAAAAGTTGTTCGAGCCGGAGATGTACGAGGGACAATACAGTCGAAATGCGGTCCGGCGTCGCTATCGGGCAGGTTGTATAACCATGTGCGTTCGACCGACCAATTGACATCCCATTATGGGACGAACTGGAATATAAATTTGCTTTATTTATTGCAAAATTATCGTTATATCGGAGATTTCTTACTTTTCGAGCACCCAAAATAATTAACGATTGTAACCGAAATGAGGATAATAGGAATAGTACATCTTTATAAATATTCGAATAGTTCGATTTTAATATAAATACAACTAACACTTACGAGACAGAAGATAAAGCCAGATATAAAAATTTGATAGACTTTTGCATATTTCTATAAAAGTCTACGTGGTTTTCATATCTGGCTTTAAGGCTTTTTTATTTGAATATGTTTCAAGGCCAACATACGAAACAATATATTTTTTTCACAACGGTTCTTAAAAAAATGTCTTTTTTAAATATTTATTCCCCTTTTAGATCTTACAATTGTAACTCTCCACACTTTTTTTGAACCGAAAATTTTGCTGCAGAGAGAAAATGGTGCCATACGAGAGCAACACTGAAAATTCTGAGAACACTCTGCAATAGTGGTAATAAAAATATTAATTCAAAATTGTGTGTGTGTGTGTGTGTGTGTGTATGTGTGTGTGTGAATTTAACGTGAGAAAATTTTCATTACATGATTTTTTTGTTATTTTGTAGTAATCTTAGTCAACAATAAAGTTACGATCAAGCTTAATTGATATTCTATGATGAAACCCCATACCACGCCATTTTTTACAACTAGTTTGATGAGTTCAAGAGTGATCGTACCAACCTCATTAATGATCTAACAGAAGTGCGTTCCTCATCAGCGACAACTAAAAATGACATCAATGATGCGCGATTCATGACAAAGTCTGGCCAGAGAATAGTCTACAGATTACAGATTAGGGCAAGTTTATCTTAAAATTAGGTTAAGTTTGTCACTAACATTTAAGTGTCAAGATTGTAGGTAATTAAGCGAAAAATATGTTTACTTCTGAAGAATCGCTTAAAACGGTGTAAAAAGGATAGAGTTCTCATTTTTCAGATGGCGGATTAGTATGCAACATTTATCCTGGAAAATGAAAATATTGTCTCCGCAGTCTCGCATACCAGCTATTATTTTCCTGTTATTTCGGAAAACGATTGAGGGCAACACCCTCGTAATAGGAACCTTCCTCATCACGACAAAGTCTGCATGCCCAGCCAGATTAAATAAATTACAAAGTTGCTAGTTGCCCCCAATTTTGATATCCAAAAAACTTTCAGTGGTACCTCTCGTAAATTCTTATCTTCATTTGCGACGATTTTCTCTTCACTTTTACTTCCCAAGTTGCCTACTCGACTGATCACGTGGAGAAAGTGTTAGCTGCCGGAACGGACTTACGCAAGTGATTAACATTCAACTACCACGCTGCTCCTAATTAGTCTTAATAAAAATGTATTTCACGCTCCGATGTCTGTACTCTTCTTGAAATACATTAATAATCTCGTATTAATACCGATCTTTGTTTATGGAGTTGACTGATATCGAAATGTACGTATTATTTTATTACTACTAGATTTACAACGAGATGTAATTGTCAATTACAATGCAAACGGAAACTTTTGCGATTTTTAAAGTTTTAATGCAAACCAAAAGTGGCAAAAGAAAATTGTGGTGATCGTGTATTTAAAAATAATTTGTTTAAAAATTAATGATTGCTGAAGAATTTGCAAGTAAATTTTGCGATAATGAAGTCAACAGTATTGCGGTGTATCTGTTAAAGACGTAGATACATATAGACTTGTTGTAGATTTTTGTTCACACGTCGTTCTGATGTATCGTTACCAAAAGCTACAAAAGACGATTTTGAACATCCCATATCTAAAAATAATGTGTTTAAAAATTAGTGATTGCTGAAGAATTGATTAGTAAATTTAAAGATAATGAAGTAAACGATAATTGAACTGTATCCGTTACAGACACAGATATCTGCAGCCTTACCCTCACGTATCTGTTACAGGCATAGATATCTGAACACTTGTAGATTTTTATTCACGCATTGTCCTAATGTATCTTTACCGAAAGTTGCAAAAGAAAATGTTGATCATCGTATATCTAAAAATAATATCTTTAAAAATTAGTAATGGCTGAAGAATTAATTAGTAAATTTAAAGATAATGAAGTAAACGATAATTGATCTGTATTCGTTACAGACACAGACATCTGCAGCATTACCCTCACGTATCTGTTACAGGCATAGATATCTGAACACTTGTAGATTTTTATTCACGCATTGTCCTGATGTATCTTTATTGAAAGTTGCGAAAGAAAATGTTGATCATTGTATATCTAAAAATAATATGTTTAAAAATTAGTAATGGCTGGAGAATTTACTAGTAAATTTAAAGATAATGAAGTAAACGATAATTGAACTGTATCCGTTACAGACACAGATATCTGCAGACTTGTTATAAAGTTTCATCCACACATTATGCTGATGTATCTTTGGTGATTTAGTTATTCTTTTATAGCAGTATAAAGGCACATACATCATATTATGACATAAATTATATGTTTTCTTGAATGAGATTATTGATTGCCCAAATACGACTTTTTGTGTTTACGCAATATAAGTTTTATTTATGTGAATATGCAAAAATTAAATGTTTTATATTACAAGGAGTATCAAAAAACTTGTATTTATTACTCTATGTATACAATATTCTTGTTTTTATTTGATTTCATGTTCATCTTCCTATGGTTTCATATTTTTTTATTAATATCGACCCGTTTTTATTAGAAGCTACTGTTTGATGAAATAAAATAATTTACATTGTTTTTTTTTATTTCACGCACATTTATCATAAATGCTAATTTTATGTATTAGCAGAAAAAAGTGCTAGACGTTTGGCTAGATAATTTCGAACTTATTTAACCTTTTTGGTTATATAGGTTAAAACATTAATGTTTGAATCACGTATAATTTTTCATTCCATTGATTAACTTGAAATAAATACGTTTCGTTGTCTTTATACCCTTAACGACAAAATATTCAATTAAAAAAATATTTTAATTAATGGCATTGTTTTTTTATGACACTCTTCGGGAAAAAAATCTATTTGCTCAATCCCAAAAGTAACATGTCTAATCAAAGAATCAGTATCACATCAGTACAGTCATACACTGCAAAAGACCGCGTTTGTATTGTAATGAATTTATATATAATTACTATATACTAAAACAAAATTTGTAGATTTATCCAATAAGTATTCTGTTATATGTCGTTAGAATAAAAGGAAATATATGTTTCTCGTTTCACTGGAATTCATTTTCATACTTCGTCTTTTAAAAATACTACGAGTACAATAATTAGAAACTTACTATAATTTAACGGAGACTGATTTTACAAAAAGATTTCGGATAAAAACTGAAACTTAGGACATGAGAAAAAATAATTTTCTATATCAATGATATACTCAATAGACGCGATATCCCCGTATAAAACGAAGAAAAAGTGGCCCAAAACAGCGACAGACGCGAATTGTGGCAAAAGATGCATAGTAAAAAAAAGACGTATGTAAAAGAAATAGTCATCGTATAAATAATTATTTACTATAAATAGTCGTATAAATAAATATACTATTCAGTAGTTGATACAGCCATCGCTTTCGGAAACTTACTTCGGATGCTTCCATGCATTCGACTTAATGTAAGATATTAAGTTAACCATACGCTAATTTTTGATACCCATTCCCGAAATTGCGACACCTGGCAATACTATTTATAGCATTCATTTCAGCTTTCTACAATGATCTATAATAGTTTTCTACACACCTTGCGTAGGCAATAGAATACTTTCCACATTTTTTTTGGCACTGATACGTCATTTGTGAAGCAATTGTCCACTTATTTTTGTTACTAAGGACTATATGTGTAGAATTATAAGTATATATTTATAATTATATATAACATGGGAAAGAAAATAAAAAATACAACTCGCTTTGAAACTTTACTCCGTGTGTGAGTGCTTAAGATGCTATAGGAATCGACATTTTGTTACGTACATGGCATTAAAAATAATCATGTACATTTTCTAATTTTTATCAATAACTTATATGTAAATTGCATGCAAATTTTTAGCAAATTTTTAAACTATAATAATATAAGAACGCAATAGGGTAATTGAATATTATTTTTATATCAGAAATTATAATTTCAAGGTACAAACCGAAGACGAGTCAAATTATTGACAAATTTTGAAAATTGACTGTTAAGGTTCAAACTGAACATTTAGATAACGACGGCAATTTTGTACTATGATTTCATTTGTATTAACGCTCATTCTATTTTACCAGAAAAATGAGACTACGAGACCAGCCTGCTTTATTCCTGCTATTAAATTTAGGAAGCCATAGCTCGTATATTGTTAATAAATGTTTTTTTGATAAATGTGACAATTTCGTGTTAAATATATTTCCTGAACTATGAAAAAATTATAGGTGTTTAAAATTTTATTTTTTTTTAAACTTCTCATAAATTCATAAAGAAGAATGCAAGAAAAGGGATGACAATTTCTTTTTCAAAAAGATCTTTTCTTTTACAGAGTCGTGATACCATAAATATCGTTATGGGTAACCGTATTACGTTTCAGAAAAGTAGAAATGATAAGCTAAAAAACCATTTCGTTCACTACCCTGAGAACTTAATTTATTAAAGTCACTAATCAAAGTGACTTATTCTAATAAATATACCATACTGATCGAAAACAAAAAAATAACCAATGACTACCTAATGATAAAATCTCAAAGTAAATAATATACTACTTATAATATGTACGATTATATGCAAAACAACTATTCCTAATATTTCATCAATTGCATAAACAATAAAAAGAAACCAATAACCATCTGCATCTTTACTTTTAACTCTGTGACTTAAATCAGCGTTAAAAGTATTGGTTACTTTTAATGTCACCCGCTTTACAAATTAAATCCACCGTGAAAATAAGTTATTGTTGTACACTTTGTTATCGTTGTTGTCTTATTATTGTAATACTAGCGTGACCCGTGCGAAGTCTTCGCATGATTATTTATTCCATTATGAAGCTCAGATGACAGATCAAACAAATATTTTACTAAAATTGACATATCGAGGCGCAAGTATCAAAAGCATTGAGCTAAAGCGCCACTTTATTTATACGTGAGTGGATTTGAAATTAAACAAAAATTTTACCGACCGTCAATCATATTGACGTTGAGCCGTTAGATGGCAGCATTGCTGTTTTGTGTATATAATTTTAATAATTAATTAATTTGCAAAAACAATAGCAATAATAAATTTTTTAGTTGTGGATGCCGGTAGAGCAAGTAATTATCTATAAAATGATATATAATTTATGTGGATTAGTTGTGAGGTTTTTTCTAAAAAGGGAGAGTAACATCTTAAAACCTTAGCGTATTAATATATATGATGATTCTGACTAGATAACGTTTTATAATTTCTAGTTTCATAAATGCTATGAGTTTTAAAATTCGTAGCAAGTTATTATGAACATATATTTTTATTTAACAATTTAATATACATTGTTGGTTATTATTTATTTCTTTCATTGGTGCATCGATTATATTAATGTGTAAATAGTAGAAAATGTATTCCTTTAAAACTACGGATACTTTTAAAAAATCGGCCCGGACTATCCCAAGTATTTTTAAAAAGAGGATTGGGTCCGGGGAAAATAGAACGGATTGGAACCCTATGTGTAGTATCATACGTGTTACTTAAATCAACTCACCAAAACATTGTTCTAAAAGTTCAAAGATTGTTTTTCCATTTTACGTCAACATCATAAATATCTATACAATTATTTGGATTGTTTTTATTCCATTAATAACAAAATATTCTGTTGTAAAATGTTTCAATCAGTGATACCCTTATTAAATATAAAAATAATATTATTTATTTATTTAATTAATTTTCATTCTTATTAAATATATAATTTCAATTTATAATTCTAGCTTGTAACGTCGACTTTATTAAGAATTAATTTTACGCATGAGTGTTTGACAAGTATTCCTCTGAAAAATTTTCGCCTCATTCATTAATTTTTTCTAGCCGTTTAAGTTATTTTAACATGTTTAAACGGTATTAATAGGCACTTTTAATATAATTTTTATTCTAAAGTACTTTACTACTATTATGTTTAACCTAGGTCCGGCCCAGTCTGTCGGTCGACGCGCGCGCGGCCCACCGCGACATTTCAATATCAATAACAGCGTCGATAACGTTAATTGATAGCGGCCGGTGACATTTCACAGCGGCATCCCTTTGAGCCGCGTCCGCCGCGCCGACAAAGGCGCGCCGCAGCCTCTTCGCCGAACGACAACTATTAGACAATTAATAAGAACTAAATTGTTTATAATGACGCCGATCGACGCATGAGAAAATTCGTGTTTTGTGACCGGTGTATTCCCATTTTTTATAACATTATGCTCTTTGATTCGTTCGAGCGAGTGTTGCTCGGGATGCGTCGCCCAATTAGTCGAATATCGTTTTCGATAGATCGCGTGTGTGAAGGGAGATTCAATTAACGTTATAGCGCCTTTTGGATATTAATTTAATAAATTTGGTTTAAAAAAAGCGTTCCCAGTAAGAATCGAGCGTAATTGAATTAGTGACCGGAATATTTTCTATGCGGTGCAACTAAATAAAGTGCATTCGCGAGTTGAAAGACGCGGGAGAGACTACAAAAATTTAATTAGCATAAAGCAATCTGGATTCAAATGTTCAATTATTTATTTAAGAGTTTAATGTAGGTACACGAAATTATTAGAACATTTGGCGGAACGTACTCTTCGAGTCAACCAAACTTATTAAATATGTGAATTTAGTAATTTGGAAGACTGCAATATACATTTATAAGGCAAAATTTTACTTTTTATTTAAATTTACAAAAGGAGCTGAGCAAACATTCTATTCTTTGAACAAGCAAGATGAACAAAGAAAGAACAAAATGCCGATTTTATCTTGTTGTATCCTTCATGGACAGCTGTAACAAACTACATCATGTAATTCGCGCATCAGACAGGTCGTCGAAAAAATATGTCGAAAAATAGGTAAAACTCGAAAAATGCATTGATATTAATAAAAACAGAAAATTTTTCAAGGTTTTAAGTAATTTAGGTTAATTTTTAAGTAATTTAGGCTATGGTTACACGATGAAAATAAAAATTGGCATTGATAATTTTTTGTAATAGTTTCTGAAAACTCAGTATGTGCTTCGTCTAATTTTTGTTGTTATCTTTATTATGTTTAGCTAGTAGGCAGTTTCACAGTTTACTATTATGATAATAAATTGTATTTTATTTATAAATATTTTTTGATTGCCAGTCTTTGAGTCATAATATTTGTTTTTCTATATTCTAAAAACTGCCTGTTCTTTTAAAAATTATGTTCTATTGCTGTAATTACAAAGCCCATTTTTGTCAGTCTCCTTACAAATTAAAATATATACCCTTTAAAAAATAAACAAAAACACTATATAAAAAATTATTAAATAAAAAAAAACATTCCACAAAAGAAAATTAAGAAGTATTAATTCCAAATCTTAACATGGCATGGCTGAGGATAAATGAGCAAGATCGACTTAAAGATGGGTAGAACTAATGCGATTATGGGACAAGAGACTTTTTCAGATGACCTTTGGAAATGTTTACAGAATGAGAGTGTCATGATCCAGTTGATTCCAAAGTTTCGCAACTTGAACAAAGAAACTCATTTAATAAAAAGTTGTATGTTTTAGAAATACGTGACTGAGCTAGTTTTCATAGCTGTTTAGCCTTAGAGCATGAATAGACCGTGAGCAGACGAGTAAAAAAAATCGCTGTAGTGTAAATAAATAAACGACGTGTTGGATAATTTGGATTGTTAATATAATTAGAAAATGTATGATATTATATAATTTGAAACCACCAAAAACTATTCTGGTTATTTGGTAATATAATCTGCAAAACATTAAGTAGCACGAAAGTTATTCGTCCAAATATGTCTTGTGCATAATCTTGACATTTCTCTTCATTGCCTTTATTATGTGTTCATCCCATTTTATCTCTCCAAAAGTAAACTATGAGTCGAGTTGCCACCTTTTTCAGGTTCAGCAGACAAATGGCAAAAATCTTGTCTTTCACATCCTTATAGATTTTACATTCTTAAGCCATTGTGCATGAAATTTATCAAGCAGATCTTTCATACAAAGATTTCAATTAATCTATACATATAACAAAAGCGCAGAATTTGCCGATCTGTAAGTTGAAGATATAAAAAAAATTATTTAAAGGCACATAGTAAAAGTAGCAGAACATAAAAATATTGGTTTTGGAATTTTTGTCTATTTAATTGGTCGTCTGTATGTCTAATTATTTGTCTATTTTATTGTGTGTATATTTGAATATGCACCACATAAATACTACTGACTCGATTCAGTTTTAAAAAAAACTAACCGGTTAATTTGGAGTAACATTTAGTTTTTATTTCATCGGCATCGGTTCACCCAACCAAAAGATATTCGGATATATTATTTTCAAAAATTCGTTTACTTCGTCTTAGTACAACAACAACATAAAATATACACAATTAAACAAATATAGGTATAGCCTATCTATGTATGCATGTACGGCGTTAGGTATATTTTAAATAACGTAATGAAATGTCCCCCCACTCCCTCCCGAACATTACTAAAATGGACATGACTAGAGTTGAATTATGGAGTCCGGCGGGAATAGCTTAAGTAGGCAATCTGAATGCAGGCACACGCATAAGGGCAGATATCATGGTTAGTCATATTTCGCACTTAAAATTTGTTATGTTATTTATATTCGTCATACGTCATGTTTTAATTTGTTTAAAATATTAATAAATTTTCAATAATTATAATTTAATAACTTTGGTAGGTTTAGTGTTAGGATGTATAAATTAGATTGTTACGTACATTATTGTCCGTAAATAAAATAAAATTATTGAATTGTATGTATCTATACTTTGGAGGTACTTACGAAAAAATTATGTTGGGAATATAACTAACGTATTAGAGGGCAAATTTTTTTGTGTTAAAATGTTTGCCCCTTTATATATAACCCTGCAACAGCAGCTAAAAGGATTTCGATGTAGTTTCTAGGTACTGGTTGAATTTGTTGGATATAAGGTGATATATAAACTATTTTTTATATAGGCGTTTTATTAATCAACCGTTAAAAACCGAAGATAATTTGACATTTCAATACAAAGCGTATTTTACCTAAAAAAAAACATTTACTTCCATATTTATTATCACACATGATGTCAAATAAATTAATCTTAAAGTTAACTTAGTAGTAAAATGGAGGTCAATATTCTTTATCACTATGCCAAATGTTAAGTATCAAGGTGAGTCGGTGTTTGAAAAAAACAGCTCTGACGTGTAAATACACCTGCTAATAATGAAGTAAGTGGGTATACACTTGCAATTTTCGAAAGGCGAGGCTTATTAAGTGGCATCGGGAAAAATAACCAATTGCGTAAAAATTTTATTTTGAGGCCACAAATTATATATAGTTCCTGATATTATTAAATATATATATATATGTATATATATAAGTGAATCTCTTAATTAATTAAAATATAGGAGAGCAAACCTACAAAGAAAGTACTTTTTGCAAGGTCTATAAGAATAGATAAAAGAAATAATAGAAACAGTAAAAAAGATAGGTCTCAATATTGTGAAAAAGAACTGATGGACAAAATCTAGGAAAACCTTCAGGGGGAGCTTCTGGCCTACCTTGGGCTGTCATGCAAACATATGATAGTGATAGTCATATCATCAATAAGATGGTAATGTGATTAAATAGAGTAAGGATCTATTGGTTCTAAAAATATAATAATTTGATTTGAATTCTGGACAATTTTTTTTTTAATAAAAGTTCAAAAATTAATAACAAATAACAAAACTGCTTGCTCAAATTTTCGCTTGTCAACTTGTAATTATTAAATTTGAAATTCATTATAAGACTTGCAAAAGCGAATCAACAGATATCGCGAAACTTATGTTGCTACACTTTTTTACAACTTATGTTGCTTTTGTATTCACATTTTTTTCAACTATACCGAAGTTGAAAAGGAGCTTCTAACAATTCCAAAATTCTACTTTTGTTTTTGATAAATGAATATGAGAGAAAGTCGTGCGGAAAACTTCATTAAAGACAAACGTTTAAAAATATGAAATGACACAAGCAAACAAACCGACACTTTCACTTTATATAAAAACGATTGACAATGAAGTTTAATAAATTAATAGTTTTAAAAACTAAAAAAACACACGTTTTTAAAAATACTGCACTAAAAAGCAAAAAAATAAATCAAACCTGTTTTCTCTGTCTACTCAGTGAGGACTTTAGTGTAAGCCATGTTTGTTATCCAGTATAATATTTAAGTGTAAAAGTGTGGGGCGCTTTCTTTGACTCCTAACTAAAATGTTAAGCATTTTCAGTCCCTTACTATTAATTTGAGAAGCAAAATCATTTATTTTTGTGAAGAAGCGCCTCACTGATTTACACTCAAATATTATACTCGACAGAAAATATGGTTTATACTAAAGTCCTTACTGAGTAAACAGAGAAAATAGGTTCGATAATTACTTTTTGTTTTTTAGTGCAGTATTTTTTTAAAAGCTTTTTTAAGTCTTATATTTTTGTTTTAAAACTATATAATAAAATACCATGTAATAGGATTAAAATTTTGATTTTGAATAAAGCTATTTAATTTGTAGCGAATGGTGACCAAAATATTTAATGTACCAATGAAGATTTATCTAAATAACGTAAAGTGTTGTTGTTCACATCCGTTTGATGTAGATTGTATCATTTGAATCAGCCAACCAAATTTCCAACTTGCAAATCGTATTCGTTATCATAATTATTTTTCAAAGATATTTTTTACAACATAATTTCATCACCCTCTTAGCTCATTCACCAGAAGTTAAGTGATGAGCAAGTTAGGCGCAAACTTGAATTGATTATCTCATGATAATTAAGATATTAAGTGACATTGACATTACCGAATTTAACTAAAATCTTTGAGGGAAGTAGCAACAATTATGCTAATAACCATATTTCAGTCATCGATTCTTAATACACGTGCAAAATTTTAAATAATTCATTTTAATAGTTCGGAAGTGGATGAAAATTTAATTAAACTTCTGTTATTTTTACAGTTTTTTTTTGTTTTAAAAGTAAAAAAACGATATTTTCAAAGTTTCATGATGACACAACAATTAGAAGTACATAAAAGTTAGTTTCTTAGATTTCATTACATAGTTACAGATCGACCTAAAAGTAGCTTGTTAAACAATAACACAAGTTCATTAATCAATTGTTTTTATAAAATTTTGTGTTTATTAAGACACACATACACACACACACACACACATACACACACACATATATATATATATATATATATATATATATATATATATATATATATATATATAATATATATATATATTTATGATTCTGCATATGTTAGTTTTATAAAATAATGTGAACGTATTCCAAATTAATTAAAACGTTGAAACATTTTCATTTGTAGTACTACAAACAAATATACAAATTTTCAAATATATGTTCGTCGACCAAATCCGAATTTGTTGAATAAATCACTATGAATTAACAAACGCGATACAATAATATTTACCTAAAAAAAAATTGTACAAGGCTAGAAATTTTTTTATTTACGAGTATATTACAACATTCTGGATTCAGATGTGATACTTCTCTGATAGCTCACCGATGAATGGGTTGAGACTGAAAATATATATTTTAACCGTCGCTCTAAACCAGTTTTATTACCGTATTTCGTATTAGAGAAATCTCCCTAAACATACATGTCATTACATCATCTTTTCTTTTAGATAATTACAACGTTACTTAAAATTAACACTCGTCACCAGAAAATTAGGAAGATAAAAATAATCGGTCGAAATTGTTTAGCTGGTTTTTTTTCCAAGTAGATACTTGGTATAATCGATACTTCGTATAATCATTAGCAAAAATCAACACATCTCCTTACGCAATAATTGAAGGCATTAATTACCAAAATATTGTCCAAAACAACTCTCTAGTTTAAAAGTGACGTCTTGAGTTCTCATGCCTTTAGCCAATTGCCGCTTGCGACGTGATTAATCATTTAGCTCGGGGCTGACCTAATCGATTAATATTAAACGCTTTTTAAATTTGAAAAAATTAATTTCCAGTACCCGGTTGATACCTTTACTAAATACACACAATAATATATCAGCATTGACCACTGTAATGACGTATTTATCTATCGTTATTAATCTTGTAGTAAAAGCTGTATTGAGGCAAGTCAGAATTTTAAATTTAGATACAATCGATAAAAAGAACTTTGAAGGTGGGTTGTAACTGTCCCGGAAATCGGTAATTTTATTAATATTATACACATAATTCAGTATATATGCCATAGATGTATAAACACTTTACAATGTCACAATCAAGCAAGTAAAAAATTAGAAAATAGTGAAATTCTCTTTATGTCAACTATTTCTCTCGAATTCTCTCGATCTCTTATCTAATTTTTTCTCGATCTCTTATCTAATTAATTCTCTCGATCTCTTATCTAATTTCAAATGTATAGATAAGCGTTGATGATAATTGCATGTTATTATATCATTTCTTCATCGCCATCATCATCAGCATCTTGTAAAAGCATAACTTTTAAAGCATACGATACAGATGGCGATCCGTTTGAGTGTGTTGTTAAGGATTTTGAGCAATGTAAGTAGATGTTAGCGTTTGCCATTATTTAATTAAAAATATTATTTTTTATGAGTAACGTTAAGCTATCAGGCTGCGGTAAGGGGTTGCTATATCCTTTTTTATGTGGCTACTAGCTTCTACGAGCACTAATGGAGAAAGTTTCTGTTTCATTGCTTTCCGTAAATAACTACTGAAAATATATAATGGAATTTAAATTTTATTAACAATTCGAGTGTTAATAATAATATTCAAAACTTGACTAAATTATTAACCATTTCAAATTTTAAATTTATCACCCTTAAAATGTTAACTTATCGTTATCCTAATTTAGCAATATAATCATTTAGATTATATCATTGGAATACGACGTCAATAATATAATAACCTGTAACATTAAAAATATATGTCTGATAGGAATTTAAACATCAAATAAATACATAAAAAAAATTAAACATCAAATAAATACATAAGCCAAAGATGCTTAAATTTAATAGTGATGTTCGTCATTATTCCTTACCTATCTCCTCTATTATTTTTATTCTCTTAATTTTGATACTACACAAAGTACGCTATCAAAGAAAATTTTGTTTTACTTATACCGCGAGTTTTATAATGTTTCCGTACAACGAATATTTTCCTTTTCCAAACTGTGCAAATACTAGTTATGGGTATTAGCTCTCAATATATTCATTACGCATATGTATATATTATCTTCTCAATTCACTATAAGGTATGCTTTTTATGCAACTATTGATCTTTCAATAATAAACTACACGGAATCGAAACAGAACTTAGTGCTAAGAAAAGACCACATATAAAAGACCACATGCCGGTAGGCATTGCAGACAGACATAACGACATCCATTTTATTACATAAAACAGAGTAATTTATAAAATTAGATGAGCGTAATTTTATAAGCAATTTATGTTGGGCCATCCACAATATGTCTCTCAGCCATCACCCCATCAATTAACATAACTATAAATATATTTCAATTTTGTAAACGCCATTAACTATCGAAGATTACAGTCGGCCGGGAAGGTGATTTGAGTAAAGCGTAATAATACTAGCACCAGCGTTTTGGCGTCTTGAGGCACGTTTTAGAAAGTGTCTGCGCTAAAGATGCGGCCCCGCAATTAGCCGGGCGGCTTGCGCAAAACGAGATCACGATAGGCGTCCGGGCGGCAGCGCAGGTCTGGCGGTTTGCGCAATTGTTCGCGGTCGTCTCGCTCTCGCCCGTCGTCGGCGGTACTATGTCAAAACTGCGCCTGTGAGGTGGTTTGCGCCGGTGGTTACTGGGCTCGTGTGTGTGTGCGTACAGTTAATGTAGATATAGATACAACAGTATTTTTTACAGTTTACACACGGTGTAACTCGGGGTGTTGATTAAACTTTAAAAAAAAAACAAGGCCTGCAGAATCAATTTTTTTACTAATTTTCGACGCATGTACGCTTAATTTAATTGACGGAAATAAAAAAAATAAAATAATAAATCTATAATTAACTTCGAAGTAACATAATTTTTGTTATTCACTATACTGAAAAAATGGGGTATATAACTAAAAATTAAAGATAACCGGTTCATGTTTTTGCCACAAGGCATTAAGGAAGCCCATCTTTGTTTCAAATCTTGTTTAGCTTTATGAATTTTTGGTATGAAAATTTGTGGACTCGTATAAACGAACAAGTGTCATATATATTATTGAAGATTTTCTCGCAAAATTATCAAATGTCAAAATTTAACTGTTATTTGGAATATTTACATTAAATTAGTTTCCTCGTTAGAAAAAAAATGAGAAACAGGTAAAAATAAATATTGTACAAGAAAAATCTCGTAGTAAAATCAGTGTTTACTAAGCAATTTACTTTGGATTGGTTCCAGATTTTCTTTAGCAGCACTTGGTAGCAATGATGTATTGCTTATTATTAAATCGAGCTGATAATGATATTGATAGAAAAACCTGTCAAACACTAGTAGAATTCGCACTACGAGGGTTCTGTATACATTTAATCACTTATAAATATTTAAGGATACATATTATTTCTATTAAAATATTTACAAATATTTATATTTCACAACGTAAATATATTATATTTTTCAAAGGCGATAAAAGAAAGTACATATTTAAAAAAAATATGAGGTCTAGGATAATTGCTATAGCTTTCCAACAAATTTTGGGTGAGATTCTATAAAACCTTATTTTTTCATAATTTTGAGTTGTAAACGGAAAGATTATTCCATATTTTTCTACAGATGAACTATCTAAAATTATGAAAAAAATATCTTTGAGCCCCTTAGTATTAGCCACATCCGAACGATATTCCATATCATATAAGAATTTTTTTGAGTACTTAATTTGTATGTCCTAAAACTTCCACATAAATATTTGTCTTAATTATGGGGATATGTGCGGGTTAATAAGTTTTATTAGTAGTTCAAGTTTCTGCATCATGTAGTTTTTGTCACAATCGAAAAACGGTTGTGACAGACACGTGAGCGATCTTATAA
Organism: Druceiella hillmani; assembly: GCA_039881145.1. Taxonomy (NCBI): domain Eukaryota; kingdom Metazoa; phylum Arthropoda; class Insecta; order Lepidoptera; family Hepialidae; genus Druceiella; species Druceiella hillmani. The sequence goes on from JAYKKI010000032.1 coordinate 15,014,083, forward strand.
GGGTTCCGTTTTTTGTTTTTAGAACTAGGAATTCTATATTTTTTAATCAGAATACCACTTCGAACTGTTACAGAAATTGAAATCCTCTTCACGTTCATGATGACAAAATTTTTAAAGTCTTCATATCTTTATTAATACACTTCAACTATTTGACGAATACATTATTTTCCGTTTGGAAACCGATATGGAAAATGGTTATAAAATTAGATTAAAAATACTTTATTTTAATACAGTCATAAGGCATAAGACTTGTATTATATGCAATGATAATTTAGAAAAAGTACACCAATCTATATATGGAAAAACTTATCTCCAATTTATCACCATTGTGTATGAAATTATTTCAGTCGAATCTTTATTGAATTAAATTGCCACAGCTATGAGTCTTTCCATTTGCTTTGGCATATATATTGAATATTTTTATGAATATTGAATATTACAATGACTACAAGTAAACAAACAACAAATTTATGTTTCTAGAATGAGCACCATTTTCACCATTGTAAACATTTCATAGTATACAGTACAGAACTGGTATTTAGTGTTAAAATGTATTTTTTTTTTCAAACCGACGTTATAATTTTACACGACGTAACAAGACAGGTTTTTTTTTTAATTTATGTAACTTCTTTATGTGAAATAACTATTGTACGATTTTCTGGAAATTGAAAATGATCTTAATATTTTAAATTATCTAATATTTTTAAATGCGTTCTTTGAAGACATCAAAATTAATACTTTGCAGACATTCAGAAATAGTCGACAATTTTGTGACTTTTTGGACAGAAAATTAACATCAGTAAAAATGATAATTATTGTATCATGTTATATATTAGTAAAATATGTAATCAATTGGGAATGTAACTTAATTTGTGTACAGTATGTACTTAAATAATATGTACTTAAATAATAATTTTCTATAAATTTTTTTCAAGTCTTGCTTTCCTTTTATTACACTTTTGCTTTCTCTATCTACCTATTTATAAATTTGAATGTTTTGTTAGAATAAACGTCAAACGGCAATGTCTAAACGTCAATTTGGAACTTTGATAGATTTTTCATTATATGAAAGAAATACATATTTTTTCTCATATCTTATATTATTTGATGCTTACTCTATTTTAAAAACATTTGTAATTCTTATGTATTACAAACATTTTTAAAACCGAATTAAGTGGATTAACTTAATAAATATTTAATGCAGGTTATATCTTATCTCATTCATCCATTAGCATAATGTTTGTATGTATATTATCTATGCTAGATACGTAGGTAACGTCGCATAGCACAATTAATTGCTAATTAAGTGAGCGTTATATAGTTCTGTATAATTTTAACACTTCAAAAATGGGCTTACGGTTAACTAAAATTCAAAATATTTCTCTTTGTTATTATTTTTAGTTTACAATATAATATATATATATATATATAATTAAACTCAATGAATCTTTACGACTAGGGCCTGCCATCGATTTACTTGTCTTATATAAATATGTTTTCTATAATTTTCCATGGAAAATAAAATCCAGTTTTATAATCTTCATAACACAAAGAATTCGAAGAAATTAAAACCTTCGGTGTACAACAATTTTTTCAAGTTGGGCAAAAATTGTTTGCAAATTAAAATTTCAACGTACTGACGTTGTCTTATTTTCATTGCACAGCTGGGAAATATGTGTTTCAAATTAACCGTCACAAAGTAATTTTAGTCGTTTCTATAACATTGATATATATCGTTATTCCATAAATTTAAATTAAAAATGGTCTTTAAAAACTGTCACATATCAAATCAAAACAATGTGACAAAATAAATTTATTTTGCAAGAACAATTATCTTTTCGTTTGCTTAGTTGGTACAATTGAATATGATATTCATGCCAAATAAAATCTTTCTTTTCATTATTGTTTTCACAGCTGACTGTACTCAAGCGTCGTCATTACGCTAATACTAAACTAACATATGTATTTGTCAGCTTAGAGCTAAGTAATGTGCAGTATGTTACAAAATGAAATTGACATTTACAATAATAATGATCATTACCAAGTTTTAGTGTGGGAACCGTCCGCTGATTTTTATTTATTAGCTGATCTAGTTTTAAATACCACATGGAGTGAAGTTTGTCCGTCTTAATGGACCGCGAAGACAGATTGTGCTTCGTTTTAAAACTGCTGATGATCAGTTAAAAATAGGTCATTTTAGACATAAAGATGCGTCAGAATACGAGGATTGGGAATTAATTTTATTTTCGAATTTACTGAGAATATATGTAGGAATATTTTTTGAATATCGTCAAGGTTCAGTTAGTCGGAAAATTATTCTTTTTTAAATTGACGGAAAATTGGAAAAGTAAGCTAAGAGTAGTATTTTTCAATATTGCTCCGAGTGGGAGGGATGATTCCAGAAATAAGTGAAATATGGAAAGGAATATTATATCTCTTGAATACAGGAAACTTCCAGAATTTATTCGAAGTGTGAAGTAGTGGTTTTCTAAAAGCGTGTCAATAAATTTGTACTAGGTAGTATTTTTAAAAGAATCCGGAAAACAAAAGAATGTTTAGAAGTAGTCGATTATTGCTTCTTAAATTTATGTAAGTTAATGATATTTTTATAGATTAAATTTCGTTAAGACTATTAATTTTAACTTTTTAATGATTATTATGAAATGATTTTTTTATTTAAAAATTATTTTTTAATGATTATTATGAAATTTAGTATTTTATTAACTGTTATGGAATTGTATTTCTTTTATATATCTATATATCCAAAATATCATGTTATCTTGTCTAATAAGATCATTCTCGTATAATTAGCTAAAGAACAAGTTATTAGAAGGACAAATGGCAGCGGCTGGTCTAGTAAATTTTCTTATTGCATTCACACTCATATAATTTCATCCGTTTTCGACATTTCCAATTAGTTGTTAATTTTCAGTAACTTCCATAAGTTGTTAATTGTCCATGTGTTGTAAGTTCTAAAATATTTTAAAATGTGTTTCGTAATTATTTTCAATGTTTGACACTTTTGATTTAAATTCTGATTTTATACCCTAATGTTTAGTTTTTAGATTTTTTTCCAATTTATCTTTTAAAAGTTTAATTACGACTGCATTCACTTTATTTTTACTGTGCTAATATAAATAATATAAATACACAAACACACACACACACACACACACACACACACATATATATATATATATATATATATATATATATATATATATATATACGTATATGTATGTTAGCGAATTTTGGCAGGCTGACGGCTATATAGATCCATCTGCGTGAATAGAATGTACTAGATATTTTATTGTTTTTAATTAATAATTCACAATCAATAACTTATGCAATTAAATTAAACAGCAAACGATACGATGAAAACGTACAAAGACGGTATGGCGCTTATAAAAATAATCTGACTCTACTACCATTATGACGAACCTTGTTATTGAACCCCCCCCCCTAGTTCGAAATACCATAACTCATAACTCATATTATTTAAAATCTCTTTTAAACTGACTTTGTTTAATTATCGTTATAGAAGTCATGTTGATTTTAGTAAAAATCACTTTAATACACATATAAAGTATCGGCACGTTTTTTTTTCTAGGCAGAAATACAACCATGTTTAGGACTGTATGTTAAACAATACAAAAGAAACAACAATTGTAGTAACAATTCAACTTAGTAGGAATCTTGTTATAGGTATAAAACATTTTTTTTCTCTTCCTTGTTATAAATTATCTATATGACTCAAATGATTTTGATATATATATCGTATAATTTTCAATAACTTTGGTAATTTTAATGGTACTAAACATTGATTTTTAAATATAATATTAAAAAAAGTTACATTATTACAGTCAGGTATGTTATGACTCAAGATGTTTAAAAAAATTCGGAAAATCGGCCATTCCGAATGTTTATACTTGTACCACCTTACACACTTTTTCCTTAATTCTTCTGACTTCAACCTGTTTCGCAAAATATTAAATAGCCGAATTTTAATCGTCACGAAAACGCTACTCCGTGGCGGCTTGTATATAAAACAGCCATATGCAAGTTGTCTGGAGAGACAACTTGCATAAAGAGCCACATGTAATTACATCGTTGGTTTTTTACTCTATGAAACAACTTTCATGTCTATTTTCCCTTCTCTAACTCTCTTCCGTACACTCTCCTTTGACTGATGATACATTTTACAAGTGTCGCCTCTTAAACTGACTTACTCAGTGCATCCATTGAAGTTGGAATGATACTGCATTCAAACTGATTCTTGTCCAATAAGAAAGCAAAAAATAATGAAGCGTTTCACATAACTAATACGTAGCTATAACGTAACGCATCCATACATTCATCGACTTACTGTCGTTACATATTTTTGTGATACTACTATAATAGATTCGAATCCTGCCGCGAGTGAAAAAATGTCATGTTAAATTATATAGTTTTAAGTGACGTCATATTTAATCTATCCAAAAAAAATAAATAGTTCAATTTGAATAATTAAGTCAAGTCAATAATTCAAAACACTTGTTCAAATACGAGACAATTCTCGAACACTATGCGTTCAATTTTTACTGTGTAACGTGTAATTTCTTTCATTGAAATATGTGCTTCTGTTACCAGTCCTATGTTTTACCGTTAGCCAAATAAATATTGAAATCTCTCACCAGTGGTAACTTGATAGTTTAGAGTTTAATTATGTGGAAGCAAAAACGGCAACGCAGTTGCAAAAACAGCAATACAAAAAAACAACAATTATGTTTTTTCGCTATAAACTACAAGAAATTATATTGTTTAGCTCTTTTTTTTATAAAAACAATTGTGTTGTATATTTAGTTATTAACAAAACAAGTTAAAAAAAATTTAATAAAAATTTCTTATTTTCGCCATAGTTGCATATTGTTGTTTTTTTCTTCTATACGGTTCTTATGGCAAAAAAATATGTATATGTTTCGCAAAATATGTTAACAATAGCTTCATAACTTTTTTAAAATGATTTTCATGTTTTTATTATGAATTGATGAAATGAATATACCACTGAGCGCACTAATGATGTCAAAAAGCGTGTCGATGAAATTACATTTCTTATGTGAATTTGTAAGAAATTTAGGTTTAACTATGCAATTCGTATCCGTAGGAAAAAGTGGTGCTATGTTATAGATTCCTATATCTTTCAAATTTTACCTCTGGACTGCATACAGGTATCCTAATATCCAATATATTATAATAATATTAGAGTTGTTAACATGAGAATGTAAATGCGTGTCATTGTCTAATGAAGAATTCATAATCATACATCATAATCTCCATTGAACTTTTGCTTATGATAGATGATGATTAGTTATGAATGAAACAGACATCTATGTTAAATAATTAAGTTGTAATCTATTAATGAAATACTCCAATTTCATTCAGAATAGCCTGATGATTAATATTGTAGACTCCAAGAGTAAAGTTGCGAAGTTTCATTCAATTCAGTCATTCAATTCAAATTCAAAAAGTGGTTTTTGCGTGATGCACGCACAGTAGTGGCCTGGCCTTGTTACCAATTTATTATATGCATAGATTTATGTTCTCATAAAGAGCATATTTAATTTCATAACTTTAATTAATAAGGGTTTCTTACCTCAAAAAGGAAAAAAGAATCCTCACAAAATCAAAAGTTTCTGACCACCTGTTCAACTGACAGTCAGTCCATCTGACCTTAACCGGTTTTGTCAAAAAGTATTTATCGTGGAAATTTGAAGTTGGGTTTAGTGATACAGCATATTATCTCGCATATGTTTAGTAGTTAATATTTAAAAATAAACATAGAGAATTTTTAGTGGGTATAAATGAAACAGAAGATATTTTTCACCTTGTTTATCTTGTGGAATTTAAATTGAAAAACGATTTATAATAATTCCAAAACTGTTTATTTTAGAACTTTAAGTAAGACGGTTATAATAATACTGGCACTCAATATGTTGATGCTCAAAATTTTTTTTTGAGTAAGCATCCAAGGTACTCGAATTTTTTTTCGTTTGTTGTATCGTACGGGATATGAAAAATGCATAAAAAACATGTAAAGGGCAAATTAAAAAGGTTAAATGATTCCATTTTTTTCAAATTGTTTGCAAAATAATTCTATAGATATTGTTTAAAATGTCTACAAAAACATGAAATTTAAATGTTCATAAATCTCCGTCCCCGAAACTACTAAAGTATTAATTATAAAAAAACTGTAAAATACGAGTAGAATTCGCACGGCGAAGGTTCCGTACACATTTAGAAACTTAAAAACATTTAAGAGTACATAGTATTTCTAATTAAACTATTTACAAATATTAATTTTTCACAATGTTTTATAGGAGTAAAAAGAAACTAATTATAAAAATTTACGATTTCACTTGGAATTAGATGCCTACATTCAAGATTGTAGCTCGTCCAGAAGTTCCCTATAGGTTTTCATAATCAATAAGACTATATCACGAATTAAAAATACGCTTAAAGGAGTATATATTTTTAATGCGTAACCACAAGACAGAAGTACGAACAACCAAGTGTTCCGGACGTACGGACAACCAAATGTTCCGGACGTACGAACAACCAAGTGATCCGGACATACGGACAATGAAGTGATATAAGGTTTTCGGTTTTTTTTTCATTTTGAGAAGCGGAAGCCTAAAAACGATATTTCTAGAAGCTTACTGGAAAACTACGGTGGTAAATATGCCAGGGTTTAGTAGGTGGAAAATAAAATCAGTATTTATAAAAGTTTGTTGATAGAGAAACCACATACCCTTAAAAGTTTATATAAACTATATCGTATCCGGGATCTTGACATTGCAAGTTCTACTCATACTAAACGGGTTTATTTTTATATTGATTCAAGTATTAAAAAAATGCAAGGCACGGCCTTGCATCACGGGGATTTGGCCTTTAGTTTTAATCAATTTAACCCAGTCTGAGAAAAACCCGCCCCTTGTTTGTCATCAGCTAGCCAAGGGACGATAAAAACCCGGACCCTGCTGGCCCAGCGAATGACACCGAGTGCACTCGCCCAAATAAACCTAGTTATGTCTGGCCTAAGATCTACTAAACAACGATTAAATTAAGTAATATAATCGAGTTCTACATTACCACCGGTTTTTTCATTTGCTCTGTGACGTGGAAATGAGCAAATATTTGAAGAATTTTGAAGGTTTCGCTAGACGTTCCTCTCTCCTTTCCTTATCTAGCAGCGTTTGATTAAAATTCCTCTGGATACTCTGTAATTTCTTTTAATCACAAGCAAAGCTATAACAAGTTTACTTATTGGAAAACTAGTAACAATAAGTGAATTTATTTTTGCGAACATATTTTGGGGATTATTTTTTTGTACATCAATGTCAAATTGGTAGGTGTCAGTCAGTACTTAACATTGTGATATGTTTAAATCAAAACATTTTAATTTGGTTGCTAAAAATAGTTGGCTAAAACGAAATACGCTAGAGTCCCTGTATTATTTGTATTGCTAGCAGCCAAATTTGGAACTAAACTATTTTAATCTATAAATAATAACAATCAGCACTGGTTGACACTTTTTCACATGACATGCCTCCAATAAATGAGTTATTTTTTTGGAAACAACTTTCATTGTTATTTACAGAATGGATTTTAGAAATCTACAGATTTATGTGGACTCTGAATCCTGACAAACTAATTGTTATAGTACTCTTATGCAAGTAACTAACTCTTATAGTATCTGAATACTCTTATGGTATTTCACTGGCGAGTTGATTTTAATATCTCATTTTAATGGGAAATTTTTGAATGCTCATTGATCAATGTTCACATTAATTACAGATTCTCAACCGCTAAACTAAAGTAATTACCAAAATTGGTAATTTTCACTTACTGTTTATATTACATCATTTATTTTTCTGCAGCTAAACTCATGACTCGACATTTTGATGATACAATTGAATACATACGGAGAACTCATTACTTCTTCAAGTCAGTAATCTTATCGAGTCAGCCAAAAGTATACATTTTGAGATTAATGGACCTGGCAAATTGTTCAGCTGTTATGTTTCTTTATTCACAAACAACTGGCACTCCGATTTTGCATGAATGATGAAATAGTGCTTTATTAATGAAATTAAATTATTCTGAAAACTGCTGTTACATGTCATAAATTATTCTCTAGAGGCGCATCCGACAGCAAAAGAACGAATGTATTCTCGTCTTGCAGCGATTCGCCGTCGTTTGATTATTGAAATTTTAACTTTCGCTCTCATTACGTACCTGTACGTATTACGTTACTATCTAAAACATTTTATCGACTCTCAGGAATCTTTTAATAAATGTGTTGATCAAATGATATTTTACGTTATTATTTATGACTCCTATTTATCAGTAATGGTTTTTAGAAGCTTGTTAAAAATCATCAAAATGAGTTCATCTGTTTCTGAGTTTGGTTTCTGATCCGAAAAACAGAAATAAATAGGAACTGTATAACCCTGAAAAAAAAACAGGATTTGAAATGTGCTTATTTTACACACAGGCAGGCATTTCATTGTCAACTTTAAAGTTAAAAGAGAACACCTAAAAGATCTAGATGAATTATCTTGACAAGAGTTTTAGAGTCTCGTATCTTGAAAGGAATCACGCCCTAAGAAGAATCCTACACTAAAATCATCTACATGTTTGTCGGTGTGTCAAAGCCATTTCATGTCAAAGACATAGAAACTTGAAATTTGAATTAGTAATAAAGCTTATTGTCGGAACTCTCAGAAGCTTTTTACACTAAAAGAGACCTAAGATAGGGCGATATTCTTGCATGCCTGTTTCTTAACATTGCTCTTGAAAAGAGAGATGGCGGAATTGTAACAGGAGACACAATTTTCCAGAGGTCCTTGCATATTTTGGCCTATGACGATGACATTAACATTATCGGCAGAAGCAAACAGGCTGTTATAGATGCCTTTATTTTGCTAAAGGCTGCAGCTAAGGATATTGGACTAACCATAAATGAGGGAAAGACAAAATTAATGGTGGTATCAAGTAGATCTTATAATTCCCTTCCACTACAAATAAGTTCTTATATCTTCGAATATGTTGACCGTTTGACATATCTTGGTAATATTATTACTAATAGAAACTATATTAAGCCTGAAATTGACAATAGATTGTATATGGCTAATAGATGTTACTTCAGCTAAAGGAATTTTGTGAAGTCTAAACTTTTAAAACCGGAAACAAATATTAATATTTATACTACTCTTATTAGATAAATAATTATGTATGGGAGTGAATGTTGGCCTTTACCAAAAGCAGATGAAGATAGACTTCTTATTTTTTAAAGAAAAATACTTCGTAAAATATTTGGCCCTGTCAAAGAAAATAACAAATGGAGAATTTTGTTTAATCATGAAATTTATAGAAAATTTAAACAAACAGATATTATCCGAGTCATTAAATCATTTCGTATCAGATGGCTTGGGTATATTTTTAGATTTAAAGACAACAACCCGGTCAAGAAAGTGATCTTTACCAATTTGGAGAAAAAGACGAAGACCTCGTACAAAATGGATCGATAGTGTCGAGAACGATTCGAAACTTAAAAATTCAACGCTGGCTGGCAGTTGCAGCTGACCGGATCCACTGGAGGAAGGTTGTCGAGACAGACTTGACGTGTAATAGGCTGCAGTGCTAACCAAGAAGAAGAAGAATAAAGCTTATTAACTCGTATGCTATATATCTCAATATTCTTATTAATTCGTATGCTATATATCTCAATATCTAACACTCGAAATTATTTACACAGAAATTTTGGAGGAGGAAAATTACTACATTTTGTTTTAATTTTATATATCGCATGGGACATCATTTGAAAAAAATTAGTTATTTGTATCTCAATTTTTTTGTTATTTTAAGTAACATATCCCTAGGGATACATTGAATACAAATATAATAAAAATCCTGCAAAATTCATTAAACCACTGAAACTAAAACTTACGAAAATCACAGAGTTTCTAAATATTTAATAAAAATTAAAAAGTAAACTATAATGATGGTTCTCAAACTGAATCATTTTTTAAAAATCTGCTACATTTTATAGACCTATGAAAGTAATCTAGGCCTGGTGAAAAATAAATTGATATTTTAAGTCGTTTAATGGTATTTCTTTAAAACATTAAAATTTATAAGGGCCTAAGTGTAAATGAAATCCTTGTACTATGAGATCTCATTCTTGTTTTTTAATGATTATAATATTTATTAACAGACACACAATTTCGTGTCTTGCCGTCATATTTCGCGACTATTAATGGTCACCCGTGGAAAGTTGTGAAAGGTTTGGGAATCAGCAGCAAATTGCTAATTTGAAAACATTACTGTACTCAGTACGCTTCAATATATTCACAGCGATACACATGAATATGCAACACTGTATCCGAGTATTTTATCAATTCGAATGCAAATTTATCTCATTCTTCGTTCAGTCAATTATTAAATGACACCGTATCGTTTACGAACACATCCATAAACATTTACAAGTAATAAAAATAGCGAAGGTTTCGATCGACAAATGTATTTCTGCATCGTCGATGCCAGCTGTAAATATTTGAATGCGGCCTGACATTAAGCCCAGGATGACATTTACGTAGGCTACGCGACGTGAATGACGAAGCGTTGTGGGCGCAAAAGCTTCGTTCCCAACTATATTTCTGAATGACGTTATACATATCATGTCTTTCATAACATTGCGTACAGTAAATATCTATAGCAGTGGCCTATCTTGCGAGATCCATTTATATAGACTTCTTTTAATAATAGTTTTGAGGTAAGTATTCAGATTTGTGATTGAAATGCTATCTAAGGTAAAATAAATAGGTTTATTATATTTTCTTTGTTCATATGGAATCTAATTATTAATCATTTTAGAGAATTACCTCTAAATAAATTATTACGCCAATATAGTATTACTCTAAATAAATTATCACGCCAAAATTTTGAAGTTAGAGCTTATATTTAGTTTTTTTTTAAGATGGTAACATTTTCAATGAATTGTTTCCAAACTTGGACTGAAAATACTTCTTTCCAGATTTTTTATTATTATCTTTCTTTATCTGGTTTTTAAAATAATACCTAAGCTTAATAAAAATTATTATACAAATTTTATTTATTTGTTGAAAACTCCATGTCTAACTTAAAAATTTTCCCAAGCCTTTGGACATGTGAAAATACCATGTTAACAAACGGTTATTAAATGTAGCATATAAAAATCAATCTAGTTAGTGATCAGTCGTGAATTACCAAGTAGTTACTTGGTACCATAACCCCGTTTCTGAACCGGTTAATGGAGTAAAATAAAAATTAAGACAGAATAATATCTCACTCTACTGCGTTAAAAAATGTGAACTATAACATCGTCCTAGTATATAGCAGCCAAAAGCATAAAGCCCTACTACACTCAATATCGAGGAGTTATCAATGTAGTGGCTTTAATAGTTTAAAACAAAAACATTGTGTATGCGTGCAATTCTCACACGGTAGAAGTGAAACTTCAGGATAGTAACCTACGAGAGAATGAGATAAATATAGAACATCAGGAGTAGGATAAACAATATTGATTTAGTAAAGGCACTCACTATACTCTTAAAATGCATCGCTACAAAGTATAACTATTAATTAGTTAACTACATAATCGCTTTCCAGTAAACAATGTTGATTTACTAAAGGCACTCACTGTACTCTTAAAATGCATCGCTATAACGTAAAACTATTCATTAGTTAACTGCATAATCGCTTTCGAGCAGCGCATTAATCTTTTTGCCCATCCTGTCGCCTCTAGGTATAGTCAATTACGAATTCGACGTAACATTATCATGATTAATGTTCGCCGCGTATCGATAATAAGTTTTTTAAATCGCCAACTGGATGAAATGACATAATACTCATATCTAGCACGAAGCTCGCGAAGGTTGTCAACCAGTACTAAAAACGTAACCTGCTAATGAGGGGATTAATTTATCGATGTGCTAATCGGACAAATCGGTTTTTGTGAAAATTTCAAAAGGTTGTGTCGATTTAAGTTAAGCTATTTAACATTAAGGCTATTCGTTTGAAAAATAATACTCATTTATATAGATTAATTTCATTAATTTATTATACTACACAGATGTTATTTGTCGATTAGTGATTTGTTAAGTACGATATTAATGATAATATTTTGCATATGTAAAAGATAATACCTTGAGATTAAATTTAAGAAAAATAACCTGATTAAATATTTTATTAACGAATTTAGTTAAAAAGCTTTAAAAAATTAAAAAAGCAACTTGACTACTTCCTTTTCAAGCCAAAGTTCATGTTGATTAATAAATAAAAATAAAATCAACTAAGTTATTTTTTGAAACTTTGCAATAATTTATGTTTATCAATTATCTTCTTCGTTTTAGGGTCTTATCTCCTACAAGAGGTAGGAAATAAGAGAGGATACCTTAATTATGTGTTGCTATCAGAAATAATATTTTTTATCACTCATATTTAAGCGTTGTTTCCTAACCGTGAGGTTTCGTGACGTGATCAGGAATCAATTTAAATTTATTGTTACTTTTAATTAGCTTTATTTTAATTATTTTGACTAATGTTGAAGTAGTGATTATTTCTAATTGTAAAGTTTATGCTCAAACATTTAAATATTTCTGATGTTTACAGTGAAAAAATTGAAAAATATAATAAAGAAAAAATACACATCACATCTTTACGACATTACATAAACTTAAAAAAATATTCTAAATATTTTATTTTATCGTTCTAGAAACATTAATCCGACTTCACTAAAATAAAATTTATACAAAAAAACGGAACAATGCCAACGCGAACCTCTTATATAGGACGACGCATCGTCGCCGGCTCTTCCTATTAAGAAGTCAATAAGTGAGTTTAAAATATTTAGAGCAGTAGTCGTATACGACTCATCGAAGTGTGACTTCGCCTCATAATAAATTATATACGTCATATTTAAAGCATAAATACTTATAGAACAATAATGTTAGTAATTCAGTTTTCAAAAGAAAATATTCAGGAAGATCACATTATATAATCAAAAAACTTAATCAATTATCTAGAAATTAATGAAATAAAAAACAAATTAAGAAAGATGATGTATATATTTTTTAGATTCTACTATCTCAAGAATGTTTTTAACTCATATATAACGCGGATATATTTTTTTGTATGTTCGCGCTATCCTCAAGAACCCCACGGTCAATTTCAAAACTTTTTTCTTTGATAGGAAATCCTATAGATTTCAGATGATTATAGGTATAGAGTAAATAGAAAAGATTAGTAATAATAAACATGATATAGTTTTGTTCGGACAATTTTTTTTATTTAATGAAAAGCCAAAAATAAGATGTAAAAAAATTAAATATGCATCATTAGTTTATGTTAGCAACATCGTTGGCGTGACTGTTAATAATATGATTCGTTCTGAATGCAATGGTTAAGTGCCTCAAATTTTTAATATATTGAAATATACACGTAAAACCAAATGCAAATAAGTGAAATGAAAAATAAGGTTGCGAGATAATATTTTCTCCTGATTGGCTAATTCAATGATTCGGACTAAGTGGAATCGTGGAAAGCCCGTATAAATAGTATAATCGTGGAAAGCCCGTATAAATGGTATAATCGTGGAAAGCTCGTATAAATTGTATAATCGTGAAAAGCCCGTATAAATGGTATAATCGTGGAAAGCCCGTATAAATGGTATAATCGTGGAAAGCCCGTATAAATTTATCAATTACTCAGAATATCACGCATACTTCTATTGTTTAAGTAATTATCTGTGTAACACATATATAGATTTTGGGCACCAGTAAGAAGTCTGCTACGGCAGTAGGAAGTTTTCTAGGAAGTTTTCCACACCGCCGGCGCAATAGCGCCGTGCCTTTGTTAGTGCTATCCCTTGTACCAAATAATTTCTATGTTTGAGGGAAAACGAAGCAACAGACATTATTTTCCAACTTCTCCATATTATATCGAAATAAATCATCCCTTACTTCATTCCTGAATCCTAAATTCTCCTACGTTATATATATATATATATATATATATATATATATAGCAAAAACTAGAAGAAATTCTTGTAGTTTTGAGTGATAGGAGTAGAAACACCCACTGATGGATAAACAAACATGAAATATAACGATCGGTAATTTTGCTCTTGGGATTATAAAATTATGTTAAGCAATACATAGGAAAACTTTGTTAAAATTCAACTTGTGATTTGTGTGTAGTACACGTGCAAATAAATAAACGGGCAGACAGATAGAAAAAAAAAGACCTTTTTTTTTCTATGGTTTATATGTAGTCCACGAAAGTTTCTTTAATTTGTGTACTTATTTACTTTTAATGTTTATTATATAATATTTACAAATTCGTTTTTCTAAATAACATAGCTCTGTAACTGTGCTACCTTTCAACACTTATTGATATTGGTTCTAACATATCTGCCTTCATAATGAAAGTGACATTAATAAAAAGTTTAAACACACTTCATATCTTCTCACATAAAAGTCTTTTCCAAATGATGTAATCTTCAATGAAACCATTCCAACAAATGTACAATTGCAATTGACCTTTCTAAGTTTCTTTTTCCCGGTTTATACAGATATCAGTGCTACGATGTGAATATAAATAGGTAGATAACTCAATTAAGGCAAATAAATTAAAGATAGTAAATGTAGAGACAAAGAAGAAATTAGGAGGCGAATACATCAATCGAGAAAAATTCTGGAGTAAAAAAGATAACTTACTCATGAATGATATATGGGTAGACCACATAACCAGATCAGAAGACCAGAAATGAAGCCAAGAAGGGACTAAGTAGCAAGGCTCACTCGATACACGGCGACGGGGCAAATTCTGGGTAAGGTGGGCAGACGTTATACAGCTGCCACTACAGGAGCAGCATGGATGAAAATGGCACGAAGTTGTGGCTGGTGGAGAGGTTTTGAAGAAATCTACAACCTGAAAAAGACGCGTTTTAATAAAAAGGACAAATTAAATAAATAGTGATAGTTCGAAAAATGTAATGTGAATTAATAATTAAGGGAGTATAAATCAAATGACTGGAACCCCCAAGGAGCAAGACGACGTGGCCGACCAAGAAAGACCTGGCAGAGAACTGTCCAGGAAGAAGCAAAGATAGCTGGATGATTAAACTTGTAGACTGGAATTCCAAGTGTAAGTCTAGTTTCTAATATCTAATTTCGTGAATTATATTTGTACATAAACGAATGCAGAAATTCGGAGATTAACAGATTTTATTTAAGCAAATGTAAATTAAATAAAAACTCATGTATTCATATATCACAAAAAAATCATTATGATATATATATTTATAGACACATTAATAATTATAGTAATATGAAATTAAGGACCATTTTGTAAATGTATTTTCATTTATTCCCACAAATGACAATGATTTTTACTGCTACCTCTGTGGACACTGAATTTATTACTTTCAAGAATAACAGTAAAGAGATAAATATTTACAAAATATACAGTTGGTGGAATTTAAGTGTAATTTACGGTTTCAGCATTGAATGTGTCAGAAAAAAGGTAGTTTATACCTGAAGATCTTCCTTACCATTCAGCATACTAAGTGTTTGTATTTGTCGGATAAAACAACTATTAGTAAATTATTTATTTGAATATCGCTTGATAATGTAAATTATGCAATACTCAAAAATTTCCCTTCTCTTTTATTGAAAGTATTTGTTTTTCCTTGTTATTTTCCATTATTCATACCATCACCGGAATTATCTCGGTGTCTCTTTAGTGACTCGTAACTCCCCAAACTCTGCAAATGCTTCCATCTGATAGGTTTAACTCTTTCGCATTGAGATATTTAGGACCCCCATTTTTTGACGAACGTTTTTCGCAAACGGTCTAAATGAGTCAAAGATCGATTCATTCTCAACTAAATCACGGTGGTTTAACGAAACACGTCCTAAGAAATCGCGTGACTTTTGTGTTGACACATGTTATTGCGGTCAGTAGTCTTCGTTGTTCTAAGATTTCATGCCGAGCGTTTCGTAAACCAGAATTTGAAGCATGCTTTGCTATTCAGAAATGTAATACGCCTCTATAATAATATCGTATTATAACGAAGCAGAATCGATTGAAAGAAAATAGTTAGGTTGCGGAGAAGTTATTCGCGGTTTTACGAGAATGACTTAATATTACATCAGTCGACATATTAAACTCACCGATAACGCTACCAATAAGAAGTCAGCAAAATAGAAATTGAAACAAGAAACCTCCGCTTTGCCTCCTGTTCAAAAATCTGTTAAAAATGTCCTGACTTACCTTCGGAAAGTTTTTAAGAAATACTAGTATTACCTAAAAAAGCCTGGCGTCTAGTTTGCTGTCGATTATACTAAAAAGAAATAGAAAAAACATAATTTTAACGCCACGAAAAAATCTAGAAGTGAACAATTGAGGAGAAAAGAAACTGGAGAAACGTGTAAAAAATCAAAGCCATTTGAAAAAAAAGCTATTAAAGGAAAAGTAGAACAAAAGTCCTAACCCGATAAAAGAAAAATAAGAATTAAACTATCGTTGTAGGAAAATAGTGATGAAACAGAAGATAAAGAGTATGTGTCAGAAGGAGAAATATCAGATGAAGACTGGAAAAGTTGTGTAGATCGGACTCGACCTTTAGATAAATATTTTTGAGACTATTGAAACATAAACTCGTTCGTACGCTTTATTATCACGCACAATTCTATTTTTTACGTCAAATTGTTTTTGGGAAAAACGTCTATGACAGACACAAAATTAGATTTGTTTTTGAGGTAGATTATAGTAAAAAACCTGTCAAGCACGAGTGATATACATTTAGGCATTATAACAATTGAATGTTCCGTACTATTCCTATTAAACTATTTACAAAACTTTCAATTTTTTAGAAAGTAAATACATTTCCTACTATAACTTTCAGAGGCGCATATTTAAAAAAAATTGTTTTTATATGATATGACTACAAATTGACAATGAGTGTGAGATCTTACTTCTTGCCAAATTTCATGATTCTAGGTTAAGGGGAAGTATCCTATAAATTTAGATTTATTTGCGAATCTCAAAATATGCGCCATAAATGGCTATATTTTTGGATTGAGGATACTTAGAAGCTTGATTTTTACAGCTCCAATGGACCATAGACCTAAGTATTTGATATCAATTTCAACTTGACACATCCATGCATTCTTGAGAAAAAAGGTCTTGACAGACAGACAGACCGACAGACAACAAAGTGATCCTATACGAATTCCTCTTTTCGTTTTTGACGTACGTAACCCTAAAAATGATAAATATTTTACATTTTTATAAAGTACGCATTTTACTTCAAACATTTATATTTTCAGATAATAAAATAATCTTAGGGATTTCACAATTTATTTTATTATGAAATTTGACGCAGTATAAATAAAACGATTAAACCAAATACAGTACGTATTTAACAAACCTTGAAACAAGAAACAGAATCACATGAGATCCGCTTTTCGCACTGACATGAAGGCAGTGACACATTTCAGTTTTATTAGTTACACTGATATAACGTCTATTTATAAACGTTGACGAAGTGTTGACAACTATTAAATAAAACGATACACATCGTAGAACCGCCAAACTTAAACATTAGAATAACAGCATAAACATGTTTTTGTTTATTGAAAGTAAGGTCACTGGTAACTCTTAAAATATATAAGTATCAAAATTAAAAGCGGTTTTATCTAAAATTTCTCGTTTTGAAATTAGTTTTCTAAAATTTCGACTAATACGTGCAGCAAAAGGAGGCTTTGAAGAAGTAGTATTCGAATTTTGAGAAACACTTACTAAAAAAAACAAAACCGCCTTCTATAAATTGTAAGTGACTTGTTGTTTGCCTAACTTTCTGTCATTGGGTCATTAAACTAATTAATATTACGACTGTTTCTAAATTATAATACACAGATAATTTAATTTTACGTATTTTTATCATTTATATTGATACCATAAATGGTTGTTCAATTCTGATAGATATGTGAAACTTCTTTATCTCAATGTGTATATAAACAAGTTACACTTTAATGTAATATGTTTATATCAGAAATAATCTAGAAATTCATATTTCGCTCATTGAACCATAGGCATATTTAGAACAAATGCAAATAATTTAGTTTTTAATCTATGGACAATGTTCAACTAACAAATTTATGCTGTTTTATACGTGTAATATTTTATTTATACAAATTTATTTTTTTGTTTATTCCTACAAGCTATTCAACTTAAAATTATTTATTCGACTAATAATTGTTGTAGTTGTCAGAAATGCAGACAAGTCTACTTATCTAAAAAAGTAACCAGTTATAAAAGAAATATAATATGCTGTTAGCAATACTATCTAAAAAATATTTACTTGCTAACATTATAATACTATAAACAACAATATTAATATAAATAATTAAATAAAACCAAGTGATACAGTATTTTTCTACATTCTTTATTTTTTCTTCCTTCAGCCAGGTGGTGACGGCTTTGTGGACTGCTCGAGTTGTTCCCCTAGTCTTGATGTTCACGTGACGCGGTGTACGATGCTTTATGCACGTTTTATTGAACCAAATGCTTTGTATCGTCTTCCGAAATTTAAATAGGAATGGACGGTACAATATCACCAATGTAGCCAAATTGGTTGTTTTCAAATATTGAATGTATTTATTATTATTCATAATTAAATGAAACTACGTGATGTAGTATTTTTCTACTTTCTTTATTTTTTCTTTCTTCAGCCAGGTGGTGATGGCTTTTGCTTTGTGGGCTACTCTAGTTGTTCCCCTAGTCTTGATGTTCACGTAACTCGGTGGAAGATTACACTTTATGCACATTTTGTTGAACCAAATGCTTTGTATCGTCTTCCGAAATTTAAATTGGAGTCGATGGTACAATATCGCCAATGTAGCCAAATCGGCTGTTTTCAAATATCGAATGTATTTATTATTATTCACAATTAAATGAAATTGCGTGATGTAGTATTATTTCTACTTTATTTAGAATAAATAATATTACATCACATAGTTTCATTTAATTGCGAATAATGAATTTATAAAATATATTCAATATTAATATAAATATCAAAATGTGGGTAACAGAGTAATTATTTAGTTTAAAATAAGTGTCTTTATACAATTTTATTTTAAGGGTTGAATCAAAATATTGGTACCTAAACAAAACAATAACATAAATTTCACTCTCATGAAAATACATTATATTTTTATAAAGAAATAAATGAGACTTTAAATTGCTTAAGAACTTATATTTTTGCGAAAGACGATATTTAGAATATATAAGGGTGTAAAAACGTGCTCTCTCGTTATAAAAAAAACTTGCTATCGCTTGCGCATTAAAATCTTCTGCCACTTCTAAATTCCTGCCAGCGCAAACGATGTCATATCAGTTTGTCGCGCCTAAAGTTTGGTCTATTTCAGGTGTTCTCTAACCCGAAAACACACGTATAGAAATTTCACGTCAACCTAATCAATATAATTATAAACTATTTTTTATAAAGGAAGTATAATTAAATGAAACTACGTGATGTAGTATTATTTCTACTTTCTTTACCACGACCTAGGTTTCGTTGTATTACAACATCCTCAGGTGGGCTGTTTTTGCTAACAGCCCGCCTGAAGATGTTGTAATACAACGAAACCTAGGTTGTGGTAAAGAACTTAAAGAAAGTAGAAATAATACTACATCACGTAGTTTCATTTAATTGTGAATAATGGATTTCTACAAAATTAACGCCAAATATATTCAATAAAGGAAGTATATATTGGACACATTTAGAATATGTTCCAAAGGCTTTCAGAAGTATATTTTTCCATTAAACGAAAACTTGATGAAATCGATAATGTGCTTCTCATTATTATTTTATTCGATGATCTACTTTTTCAAAATAATATAAAGAATATAACAAAGAACGTGTCTATTATTTACACAGGTAATCTACATGAAACTGAATGGAAAATGTTATGAAAAATAATATATGAAAATTTTTAACTGTTTTTGAAAAACTAAGTGTTTCGATTTGAACGAAATAAAATTATGTGTTGTATGTGTGAATAATAGAAACGTTCTTCGTTACACTTTGTATTTATCTATACACAGTGAAGGTTTATTAATACGGATAAGTTAAACATACTATTACTTCACAACGAAATAAAATTATGAGTTGTATGTATAAATAATAGAAACATTCTTCGTTATACTTTGTATTTATCTATATACAGTGGTGATTTTATTAATACGGATAAGTTAAACGTACGATCATTTCGTAACCTAAATCTTGAAAGCAATAAATACATACGGACAGCACTGGACCGAGTCACATTTGCGACCGACTTGATCACAGCAATTATCGGTATTATTCAAAAACACATCATTTACTACCTTCTCCAGCGCGAGGGGCCACGCCAGCAAACACCAATAATTGATTGTAACGCTTGAGATGTGCGTGTGAGAATTTTTATAGTTTAAAATAACTTTGAATTGCCACCGTACGGCGTTGTAAATTCGGTTAATTATCGGGTAGATTGGTAGGTATAGTACTGACGAATTAATATGTGTGAATCGATTTCAATGTCCGGCCGTTCGTTTAATGGTGGCAGTCGTGGACACAAATTGCGTCCGTCCATCCGTCCGTAGTAAATGAGGATGTCGAGAAAAAAATGAGCCGTCTAATTGGTATATGGTTTGATGGTGGCTTAACAAAATGGGCTTACGTATTAAAGTTTTGTGTAGAAAATCTTTGCGAATGCTTTTTCCGTGTATTGTAGTTGCCTAACTTTTAGCATTTACATTTTGGTCCAAAACGCTCACTTATTATGTTATCTACGGACGAAATATGCATATGTGAAATTACTCGTTTCATTCTGTCAGTACATTCGTGTGTTAAAATAAATTTAACAATTTCAATGATTTTCTTTATTAAATTTTAAAAATTTACATTTATAAATTTGTTATTGACTGTCTTCATACAATTTCCTTAACTCTCTTCGGGATTGACAAAGCGTAAGACAATATTACGACTGTACTAGGGAAAGATTACGAGTACATGATAACTTTTTAAAAACACATAATATACGAAATACACGACCCTAATGACTATTAAGCTAGAATTGAAGTAAAGCTTGATCCGTTATTTTAATACAATTTTAATTTAGATTATATGTGAAACTTCTTTATCTCAATGCGTATATAAACAAATTACACTTTAATTTAATATGTTTATATCATAAACAATCTAGAAATTCATATTTCGCGACAAATTTAAAAAAAATACAAATAATTTAGTTTTTAATCCATAGACAATACCCAACTATTACTACAATTTAAGCTGTTTTATACATGTAATATTTTATTTATAAAAATTTATTTATTTGTTTATTCCTACAAGCTATTCAACTTAAAATTATCAAGGAGAACTTTTGTAGAAAATACTTTTTAAATTTGACAATCAAAATTAACAAAAACGAGAAAAAACACCCGATGGTTAAACTGAGCCGTGGTTTTTTTAAATATGTCACGATCTTTTTTCTCCAAAATCATAAAATATAAAAAACTGTTCATCAAAGAAATTAAAAAAAACAACTGTCCATAAACCAATTTTGTTTGTTTAGTATAAATAAAAAAAGATATACAAATTTCAAAATCTAAAAATGTCATGAATCCCTTTTTTGGTTTATCAGATTAGAGTTTCGGAGTTACGATAGAATAATTACATGTTGTTTGACATAATTGTGATTTAATACTAATGTATTTTTGAAGTAAAACTTCTTAGAGACGATTGACTCATCATGTCACATTAAAATTGTGTAACACTTAAGAAAACAAGGGAAAATATATCCTACCGGCGGCGGAACCGGATGCCCACACTCAACATAGCGGTCGAGAATGTCATAAAGTTTATTCAAAGTCTAACTTGTGATGCTTTGGCAGGTCACCACCATTGTGGGTGTTATATTATCATTTATTCAATGGTTTAGTGTGAAAATTTATTAACTTGACTGTTATGAATTAAGGAAAATACAGTTTTCATCAGAATAATAAAAAAAGAACTACTTCTAGAGAGTTAATTGTTACTTTAAACTGTTAACTAACATTAACCGTTAAAGAATTTTACTTCGTCCGTGAGTTTATGTGGACGAAATTCAAACTTTTGTGTTTATTCTCTCTGTCTCTCTCTCTAAGTACTGTCATGTTACAAGATGATTAATAATATTATATTGCATAGTTAAATAAATAATCGCTTAACACCATTAAGAGATTTCATGAAGGAACGTTTATTTTTTACGTTACAACTAATGCATTCAAACGTATGCTATAAAATTCCATTTTAACCTTGCAGTCGAGTTTGGTATCATACATAAAAAATACGTGCTAATTTATGTGTAATTTACAGTGCTTATCGTATAATCGCTATAGGCGAATGCTCAAAATAACCAACCTGTTGTTTTCGCGCATAATCGAATCGTTAACTCCCACGTAGCTATATCATCACTATGATTTAGCTTAAAATGTTTTTACCGTAACTTGTCATCAGCAAAACCTATTTAATAAATTCAATTTTTCGGATAATTACAAGTCGTACGACAGTCGATCGAAATATTTCCAATGAATCCGTTATTAATTAAACTAAGAATTTTATATGTTGTGGCTATGTGTACGTTTATAGAGATGCCTTTGTATCGATATAACGATAGTCGATCAACAGGTTATTTTATATTATGAAATTTATTTTTATTCATTAATTATTCATAATTGTCATACGCAAATTGGTTCAAGTTTGATATATGTATGTTTTTGGCATGTCATTAAATTTTGACATTCACTCACATATTCGAGCGATTGATTTATTTAGATGCCATAGAATTTTGTGTTTAAAAAAGGAATCTTATGAAAAAATTATCTATATTGTCATCTATATTTATATATTGCCATAAATTTAATATCTTTCTAGACAACTTAACATCTTTTTGTTTGCATAACCTTTATCGGTCGTCGGTATTTTGATTTTAAAAATATTATGAATCTATTTATATTCACTCTGCACCAACTAGACGTACGCAGATGAATAGCTTCTTAATATCTTCAGTATTCAAATACCGATATATTTTTAAAGCATAGTATAAAAATTCAAATTTGACATTAAAACAATTTAAGACCTGTTTGAGTGGTGACCTGGTGAGGTTTCTTTTTTCATTAGCACAAATTATACGATAAATTTAAAAAAAAACCATGAAAAATATCAAAAGGAACAATATAGCTAAAAACCTGTTAAGTACGAGTAAAATTTGAACAACCTAGGTTCTGTGTACACTTAGGTGTACATAAATATTTAAGGATATTTGCTATTTCTGTTAAACTATTTACAAATATTAATATTCATATTCACCATTAAAACGTTTTGCTTCCACATGTGTAAATTTTTTAAAAATTATGAAATTTAGGATCATTACTGTAGTTTTTCGGTTAGCTTTATGTAAACCTCTAGTAAAATTGTTTGTTTCTCATTATTTTGACTCTATCAGTATTAGAGATATAGGCAGAGGGAGACGTCACATGTTTCATGAAACTACATTACATAATGTTGTGAAAAAAAAGTATTTTTGAATTCTCATGACGTTCACCCTCAGACGACACATGAGATAAAAGAAATTGAAAACTTAATGTGATTCGTATAATTTTCCCCATAAATATTCTTAATATTAACTTTTGAATAATATATATCCGGATGAATATTATAGAGTATTAATTTTGGAGTGATCTTATAAATATTCCATTTTTGTTTTTTTTTTGTTTTGAGGTACAGAACCCTAAATAAGCTAAAGCGCTAAAATATAATTCTAAAAAGCTAAACGTCAGCACTCGCTAAAGGACGTGAAGCAAACATATCAGTGGTGCGTTTTCTATCTGTGCATTGTATGGCGACGAGACACAAAATATTCTCATATACTCGTAATATCTATGGTTTTACAAGTGGAGAAATAGTTGTTTGACTTGTTATTAATAATTCTGAAACAGAAATATATACCATTATTATATAGCATAATGGTATATATTTCTGTTTCAGAATTATTTATCTCGTATAGATTTAAAACAAAAAAATACACTCTATCATGCATTAATAGATCACACATAAACGCCCGATATTTACGTTACTAATATTGTTAATTGCATAATCATTTCCATAATTTTTCATAAATCATACCGCAGCTGTTCGATAATTTAAAAATATATATTAAAATATAATCTTGATTATTTCGAAATGTTATTATAAAACAATAAATTTCAAAATATCAAAATTTTGATGACATATTAATAGGTATTGATCAGATGCAAATTATATTAATAGGGTTAGAGTTCAGATTTTTAGTATCGTCACCGTTTATAATTTTTAGTATTTTTTCAGAACCAAGGTCATAGCTCGAAAATTATTTACCGTGGTAACAACAAAAAAATTGGGGTTAGATAAACTAGTGGCCTCGCCTTCTCTACAATATTATTGTAGCACTTTACACTACAATCTTTGCTGATAGCCCACCTGAAGGTGTTGTAATACAACGAAACCTAGGTCGTGGTAAAGAACTTAAAGAAAGTAGAAATAATACTACATCACGTAGTTTCATTTAATTGTGAATAATGAATTTCACAAAATTAACGCCAAATATATTTAAACAATATTATTAAGAAACCGTCCGTTTCTTACCAGTGAATAATTGAAAAAAGTAGAATGTCATAAGAATTTGCCTTGTAACGTTGTTGTTTTATTAAGATGCTATTAATTTCCATCGATAACTTATGTATAAATGTTTTTGACATTACAATAATTAATGCAACTTTAATTTTAAAATAATTATACATTAAAATCGAAAAACAGTTTTTTGTCACCAAGATAACTAAAATTTAAATATGAATAATTTATTAATCAACGATAAAAGTGTCGTTAAATGTCTTATATTCACTATATATCATTAAGAGGTGAGATAATCCCAACTGTGTACATAATTGATTAACAATAGCCACAAATCACTATCTTAAAGCTATGTTAATAGCACGATGTATATATATATATATATATATATATATATATATATATATATAATCTTACATATACAAATTATCTTATTGGCGAATTTAAAGGTTTGCCTACTTACGGCCTTGGGCTACTACCTGAAAGTTCACTCACCCTACTTATTCTTAAACCTACCTCTACCTCTTACGAAAAATCCTTCACTATCCAAGCAGCTTAAATTGGGAATCACCTGGATCCTGACACCAGAAAAATCACGTCCCTAAATATTTTGAAAGATCGAGTGAAAAAATCCTGCCTCTTCTGAAGCCTTTTCCTTTGTGCCCTTGTCCTTTCCTGTCTTACCCGTCAATAGTTTGTATTACTCATACTTTTGTATTTTTTAATTTTTTTTTGCATAATGTACTATACATAATTTTCATTGTAAAATCGATTACAGTCTACCAACTAAATTTCAATACCAATTCTTATGGCTGACTGGAAGATATTGCTCATGTGGCAATAAATCCGCCGTATGTACTGTGCATAACTTAATGATCCCACTGATTTTGTGGATTATGTGGCAGAGAGTTGGATCGAGGTTGTTAAATAAATATGTGTGATATATTTAAGAAGACATATGACCGAGCAGAAAATTATATTCCATTAATCAAATCATTGGAGCCGAGAATGCCTTCTGCTCTTGTCAAATTAAAAAAAAAACAGAAAGGCCCGAACCAGCGCAAGCAGTTTATAACATTTTAATGCTTTTCTTATGTTATAGCGAAAGTCAGCCAAGTTAGCCATTTTTTGCCCTCAGTTGTCAGCAGTCGTTGCCTTTCGTTTGTCGATTTAAAACTTTTCTTTGGTATCGAAAGCCAATCTGATGGTGAGCTGTTCTAACGTGATATCAACTCATTATTCCAATGGAGTCTGAGCAAGCCACATTTTACTATAATATGCAATAACAACCCTTGTGCACAATTGTGGGCTGGACAGAAATATACTCGAAAGGGTTTTATCCGTGCGTGACCTCGGTGCAATTATGAATAATTATCTCATATTTCACAGTTATATCTCGAAATCTATCATATATATCATAGAAAACCTACAAGGAGGTTTTCTCTGATATATAGGATATATTAGGATTTGTCATATGGCATTCCCCCGATTTCCACGACATCGAATGTATCGTAGCTTCGTTCAATTCTTTTGTCCGTAGTATTCTTAAAACGAGTAAAGTTAACTGGTTTCCTTATGAAGCTATTTATATCCTGAAGTTGGAGAAAATATTAAAAAATTTCAATTGTCCCGTAGGTTTTTGTATTACAAATTATATGGGCTTTATCCTCATTTATTCCCATGAGATTTTTTACTGGTAATGTCAGATGTAATTCCTTTAATCTTCGATGGGAATTATTTTTAACCAGGTATTTGTTAAATTATTAAATCACCATTTTGTAAAAAAATTTCAATTTTACTAGTGCCTTATGCTGCTAGCTGTTACATAAGGGAAGTTCGCACCCGCTGTTTTCATTTGTCTTCCATTCAGTCCCATTGTTCAACACAGTATTACGAGATGCGTCTGATATTTTTTTTGCTCCATTGACCGCATATATATATATATATATATATATATATATATATATATATATATGTATGTGTGTAATCTTCGTATGTGATAATCATTTCATGAAGGCAAAGGAAATGAGAGGAGTAATCCCCAATTTATGGTCAAATATGATTTCTGTTGTGAAATTTGTAGCAACACCGTACAACTACTCACAGTAATTTTAATACCTGCCAATATATCATCATTTATCAAGGCAAGGATTATCGAAAGCAAAAATTATGTTTCGGATCAAGATTAGCTAGAGCTCATCTCACAATAACGTCGTAAAGTGAAACAGTATGTTCTCGTCCCCCGTCAATTTACTTAAACTCATTACTCACAAAAGTTTCGTTGCAAATGGTTTTCTTCTAGCGGTTTGCGAAATACGTACCCCGCAGAGTTTCAGTTCAAAAAGTAATGAGCGCTGTACAAACCTGTATTATTTCTTCATCTGTTAATCACGACACGCTTCTTTGGCAATAATTATGTCTATCAAATTGTGGAATCAAAACCGAGCGAGGAAGCAGTAGAATGTGAATCGCTTTGAAAGTTAGTTGATAACTCGTTACATTTAAGTTTCGTCAACTTGTTTTGGTTATCGCAATATTTGAAATTTAATTTATTATGATACTTTGATACATCATACATAAATATAACTTGTTGCATCCTCTAGTCTTTGTTACGTTGTTTGCAACTGACTGATTTCTGGCTGGTAACTATCGTTTAGAAATCAAAATATTTTTAGAAGTCCCTTGTGAAATCTCTTATAACTTCATCACGTACATAGACCTGTACTTGTATTCGTCCATCTGCATAATATTTTTCAAGTATATGCTTCAGATAGGGATCGCAATTAATATTTAGTGAAATGAGAAAAAGATATTGTACCACTCCCTAATATAAACTTGGCGTGAAAAACAACTTCGAGTATCTACAAAGTCACTTTTGTTGTATTGATGAAATTTCCATTTTTATTTTCAGTCTCGTTTAGGAAATATTAAGCATCAAAGAGATGCGAAGTACCACCCTTTCAAAATTTCTGAGAATAGTTTGGAAAAATCGGAAAGTAAAATCAATATTCTTGCATTAATTAGAACTTTCAATCAAAATAACTTCGATTATACCAACAAATCAAAGATACATACACAGACCACTAAATAAAAGAAACGTATACATAAAACCTCTTTATAAATATTTTTAAATTTTAAACAATGTTAAGAAATTTAACATAAGTTTAATAATATAGCGTCACAAATTAAATAAAAATAGGTTAATTTTTTAAACAAAAAATATTGCTCAATTTATAAATGTAAACATGGTTTGAGGTCGAAAGAGTGGATCTAAGGAATGAACTGAAAACTTTCAAATATTATTTTAGAAAATATTTATCGAAAGTGAATTCCCTCTAAATTGGTATCAGGATCTAGTTAGATCAAAAAAGTAACTTTTCGCTGAAAAGATCAGTACTAAATAAAAAAAACTTTGTTCACAATATAACCAGAAACAATGACCTGATTTAAACTTAACCAAGTTTTTCAAAAACGATATAGAAAATAAGCGCATTAAATACCTAATATTGTAAATCAAAATTAAACTTAGTGAAATTACTGAATACTTTATGAAAGCATTGAATGCGGATTTCTGTTTTTTTTAGGATTTAACTTAACCGTTAACTATTGCATATCATTAGCTGTAAAACTACAGTAAAATGATTATGTATATATATATATATATATATATATATATATATATATATATATATATATATAAATAAATAAAAATAAAGTGATTCTAATAAAATACAAGAGAAATGGCACTAGCAATTACTGTGACGTTGTATCCGTTACTTTTGCACCATTTGTCAAGCGATTCTACACCTGTCGAAATACTTTAGAAAATCGTAAGAAGATTTATTTGGTACTTTTATTGAGAGGAAGCTAAAAGATGTTATACGTGTTTTGAGTTAGAAATCGAAGTAAGACTACTCGTTATTTCACAATTGGCGAAGAAATTAATGACACAATTAAAGGCAGGTTAGGTTTTAAAATTAAACTGTCAATTTTGGAGACCGCTTAATCGCCTCTCTCTGGCAACTAAAACAGATTCAACCGACAACTGAATCTATGTATCCGGACGGCGAAATTATTGTCGAAGCATTCGCATTGACACGGCCTCACGACAAATTATTTCGAGAGTTGCCTATTAATTGCCACGTCAAATTCCACACGCGGCCGAGCCCGACGAAGGTGAATCAGAAATTCGAACTGTGAGAAAGAAATCTAATTATGAAATCGATTAGATTCACGTTGATGTGTTTTTCAATTAACGACCGATCCGAGACACGAAAGGCGCGATCGAGTTTCGGTTCGTAAACGCGCTACCGCTCACTCGCGCGTCGAGTCCGGCAGACGTTTGCCTTCCTTCTCACGATCATAAATCGTCTGCAATGTCATCATAACCGCGAATTCCCTACACGCAGATATTCTGTGTCAGATATTCTGCGGCCAAACATTGCGACACACTCGCGACTCGCCTGGCCTGTCACGATTTCTGCGAATCATGGACGGCCGCGATTATGTGATCTCTCTTCATCTTAATCACTGAATGAAGTCGCCCAATCAATAAAGGACCTGTTTGTTCGATTCGCACGACTCGGTGTCGCTACGAAGGTGAGTGTAATCGTGCTGTCCATTTTTGTAATAGCCTGTCCAGATTCGGATATCACTTTGAAATATTGTAAAAATTGACATTTATTCAAGTGTTTAATAGAGTTTGCTGAAGTAATACCTTCATTATATGATTCATTACGCTTTTATATAAAATGGCACGATGGTTTTAATTTAATATTTTGTTTATCAACTACTATTGAATAACACTCTAATGAGAATAACATTTTGTATTCACTTTTGAGTTTATACATTATTTTATAAAATGTATATCTTAAGTAAAATTATTTAAAAGTGTCCATAATTAAAAAAAAAACTTTCTAAAAAAGTAATAGAACTCGCAATATAGGAGTTTTGTATAAATTTAGGTCCACATACACATTTAAACGTACATAGTATTTTCATAAAACTATCTACAAATATTAATTTTTCACAACGTAAATATATTGCCTAACATATCATTCGCAGGCGTAAAAATATGGTGCACATTTCAAATATTATAAGATCTATTGTAATCAGTATAGTTTAATTGCAACCTTTTGTAGGGACTAATAACTCTGTTTTTATAACAATTTTAGGTTCAATAGTCTTTAATAATCTCAGCAGTTTTTCAAATATTTTTCTATATATCTTTAAAGATATAACATCTAACATTATGAAAAAAAAATTAATATTTAAAACACTTATAACTAGCCCTTCCTAACAATATGCTACATATATATAGAATTTAAAATTGTTTTCCAAGATTCATTTTTTGCTCTAAAATTTCTGAAAAATTATGTTTGAATGTTATGTATTAAATATGGTAGATATATTTAATATGCTCTAGCATTATGCCAAATTTCAAGTTTGGACGGCAAGTGTTCTCTGAGAATAACGGCTGCGACAGACGGACAAACAGACACATGAGGAAAGATCCCTCATGCGTCTGTTTGTCCAATAAAGGCTCCATTTTTCTTTTAAGCCACGGAATCTTAAAAGGAATACGAACAATGTATAAATTAAATTGTTTATAGTTCGCTTACTAAATATAGGACGGATGAAGAATTGAAACCATAATAAAATTAATCTGCAGAAACTTTAATATTTGAGCAATAGGCAGCAAGAATAGCATAAACATATTTAATTAAATTTGTTTCTTTATTTTCATTAAATAAAGAAGAAGAACACCATTAAATATGACGCAGCCAGGTTTCACTAAAGTAAAGCCAAATTAAATGTTATATACATGTAGACATACGGGTATGACAAATGGTGCTTTATTTTGCGACAGAAGTTGGTCTGTCCTAGTTAAGCAAAAGAATTCGAAATATTAAGTAAGTTATTTAACATATCATCAACATGCAACTTTATTAAACATTATCTAGGTGCATATAATTTTTCACAATTAAAACTTTTATTTCTGATTATAAATATAGTTTAAGCTTCTAATTTTCACAATTAGAACTTTTTTTTCTGATTATAAATATAGTTTAAGCTTCCAATTTTTCACAATTAGAACTTTTATTTCTGTTTATAAATATAGTTTAAGCTTCCAATTTTTCGCAATTAGAACTTTTATTTCTGATTATAAATATAGTTTAAGCTTCCAATTTTTCACAATTAGAACTTTTATTTCTGATTATAAATATAGTTTAAGCTTTCAATTTATTACGATCCTTTTCTCTCTCTTTTTTCTTTTTTTACGTCTAGCCTTGCAACCTTTGATAGTCGAACTAATTTGATGATTATTGAACGTTAAAGTACAATATTGAAATTGATGAAGTTTTTACAAAATTATTGGAAGCGTAAAATTTAACAAATGAATTCTATTATGATATATATATTTAAAAAAATATAAAGGTATAAGAACAAATGTGTCTATTATTCATACCTGCGGTTATGTGCTATAACCTTTGTTTATTTGAAGCGTGTTTCTTTAAAAAAAATTTAATCCTTTTGTTGAAATCAGCTTAAATTTTGCACTTAATTTGATGTTCAGAGTCATCTGTAAGAATGAAAAATATGTTCTTACGTAAAAAATGTTAACATACCTGACTGTATTTGCTCATTAGTTTTCGTGAAAGAATTATATGATATCTAGAGTAAATAGACGGCAAAACAATAATATAAACAATTTTGTCTCTATCTCCGTATCTTCATTAAGCTTTGCACATGAAATTATTAAAAACGGCTGAATGAAAATTTTAAAAATTTGTAAGAAATGTTATACAAGAATAAATTAAAAAATCACACACACACATATATACGTGTACATATATGTATATATATATATATATATATATATATATATACTAAATTTAATTTAAATATGCACCATTATTATCCACTACTTGTGGCCATCTAGTTGGCAGTGAAAATATGCCTTTCTTGTAAAATTCCGGTGACTTTGATTAAAAAAAACTGTGTAAAGTCGTTCTGGAGATCTTCTTTAACGTTCTTTACGCGCTCTTTAACGTTAATCTAATTTTTTTTGACGTAAATGGTTGCTTAAAGCCCCGAATAAATGGTAATCAGAGGGCGAAAAAAGGGTGGATGAGTGAGTAGAAGCCAGCCGAACTCCTCTAATTTATCACGAGTACGTTTTGCAACATTTGATCTAGCATTATTATGTAGAAAATAAATTCGATCCTATTGACTACTCAATTTGATAGCCAATCGGTCTAATTGTTCACAGTAAATATCTGTATGAATTTTAGATCCCTCTGGAAGCAACTTTCAATTAATAATGCACTTATTTTAGGTTAGGTTATTGAAACTATCGTTTCTCCGACACCCAGCCATTGACATTTACCTGTATGGTTAACGTATGTGAGCCACTTCCGTTCGCAAGTTACAAACTCATTCAGCCAGACGAATTTACGTTTCATTGTCCATAACTGTTGACAAGTATCAACACTGTTCCGAAGTAATAGGATAACAACTCGTGGGGTATTCGCACACCGTATTTTGAAGCTTTTTGAAGCGATTTTTTCCCGATTCGTGCAAATGTCTTTTTATGGTGCCATGAGTGTAGTATAGCTCATCTACCAATTGACGAGTTGTTAGTCGAGGATCCTCCTCAATTAAGCGTTATAATCGTTGAACGTCCAATTCAACCAGATGTCCGGTTCGGGGTTCGTCCTCAAAATCGTAGTCCTCATTTCTGACCTTTCTGAACCAAATCTTTGCCGTCGCGTAAGATTCCGTGGACTCGCCCATCGCATGACTCATATTATTTGTGGCAGTATTTGTATCGTGATAGAATCGCCACAAACGCGACGAATTTCCTAAAGTAATAGAATCCGTATTTGATGTAGATTGGATTTAAATCTTATTATCTTTTATGTAATTCACTCAAAGCTTCGGCCCTGACTATTGTCAACTGACTGCAGTTAGGCCTATATATACTCTATAGTAAAATCTTCTAGAAGTTTGGAGAATATATCTAGAAAGATCCCGAAGTTGTGGCTAAAAACTTACTAGCCAACCTAATAAAAATACACACACACACATATGTGTGTATATATATATATATATATATATATATATCCAAAATTATATAAAATTACAAAATAAATCAAGTTGGAGACATACAAATTTGTATTTAGACTCGGAAAGGAAGACCACACCACCTTTTCCAGCGTCTTCACAATTATTATATAAAAATGGAAAAAACAAAATGTAGTCATGATCCCTTACCAGCTGAGCAATCCAGGCGGACAGCTAATAGATTACACTATCTTTTCCTACACAAATTTGCATATTTGTTGAGTATGTTAAAAAATATATGTTAAAATTTGCATCGCATTATTCTATGGTCCAAAAAAACTCGATGACTTTAAAAGACAAAACAAGCTTTGATAAACGACAATAATATTATAATCAAGGCTTTTGACAATGCATAGACATAGAGATAATGAAGAAAAGATTTCATCAAGCAGCGACGTTGGTGCTATTTGACAGAACTGTATAGATAAACAAAATAAAAATACAAATAAATCTTTGTAAGGTAAAGTCTATAAGTCCTTGTCATTTTTTAACCATAAATTATTAAATTGCAATCGCTTTTTTCGAAAATCGTTTCAAAAATTTCGTATTGTCGCCTTTATAACTGACTCCACTATAATCATGTCAATTTGTCAAATCTAATACGGTGCTTCCAAAACATTTGATTACATCAAAAGCTTATTTCAAACAAAAGAATATATGCAATGTAGATTGCAATTTCTTTGAATCAAACGAGCAATCTCCCTCACTCAAGAAAATTAATCATATTATTGTGAATCGAGAAAAAAACTAATGCTAAATATGAAAAACTCCACATTAATCATAAACATTTTACATTCTTACTTTTTGACGTGCATAAAGTCCCGCAACTTGTGTCAAGAAGAAAAAAAGAAGATGGATTAAGAAGCAGTTTCTGGCTAATTTGTTATAGTGATTTGAAACGCTTGCAATTTAAGATGAAGTCTACCTGTATACGCATATTTCGTTTGCAACGACGAGAAGTAAAATCTCATCCAAATTACGTATTTACTTTCTTATTAAAATTAAATTTTAACGAAAATGTTGAATCTAAGTTTACATATAACTAATTGTTGCTATTCATATGCCAAATGTAATACTGGCCTTAAAACATGTCAATAACATATGCTAAGAAGATTAACTGTAATTTTTTTTAAATTTTATACAGAGAAGTCCTCATGACATGGATAGAAAAAGATCATTAACAGTATAAACTCTCAGAAGATTAAGATCATTGCAAAAAGACTCATTTGATATACCGGTATAATATATCTTAGAATCGTGCAGATTTCCAAGATGTCTGTCTAATCTTATCATCAAATTACTAAAATGAATATATAGTTTCATAGTAAACAGCCTTGACTATATTACAATGATTCTTCTTACTTCAAACGGATTTCCGCACCGCACCACATGAATATGTCAAATTAAACTTAATCCATTTCGTATCCTCCTTTTAAAGAGTATATCGCAAAAAATATTAACGATCGGCCTTTGGCGCAACCAAAAGAAGCGAATAAAGTCATACTTGATAATTAGAATGCCTTGATAACGGCATTGGCACATAAAAGGTAATGGTACCAGTAAATTGCCAAACACAATTATTATTATGATCATTGGACGTTAATGTAGATGCTGTGTCGCGCCAGGCCACAGTCATCAATCAAGTTACCTCACAAGACTACTAATAAGTGTCTCCGAGATTCGTTTAATAATCATCTTTCTGGGCACCTCGAATTACGCGATGTACACTTGGACTCAACTGTCATGCTAGCGTTTGAGTTGGAATAGAAATAATGAGTTGGAATATATTAATCAGGTGGTTCGTATAAATATTATCTATAGTCAGTGTTTTTTTATTTCGGCAACCCTCTATTCTTCCAAACAGTACGGCCCAGCTAAAACCCAATCTATTACTTAAATTAAATGTACTTTTTAGTAACAGATTTTAAGTAAATTATCGTATTAACAAAGTCTTATTTAAACAATATTTTTTACCTATGGCTTTGCTCGCGTAGATCTTTGATTGATACAGCGTAATTTTTTACTAGTAATAATATTGTACCTCAAAATTTTCCTTAACATTGATAAGAGTAACTTACATTTCAACTGGAATTTTAATCTGAACCGCTATGACTGCTGTGATAATTCTATTTATCAGTATTTAGCTTCATGCACTCAGTATTTTCTACGTTAATTGTAATAATTGAATTTAAAGTCGCCTAAGTAACATTAAATCTATACAAAAGGTAGCCCCGTCTTCAATCCGAACAATACACATCCACTCAGAAAAGTCTTTCCAATCCGTTCAGTAATTTTTTTATATTGCAAACATACACACAGATATATAGAAAAAACTTTTTAAGAACAGGTATTATGGCTTCTACTGCTGCAATAAATCACACAGATACAATATGTGCAATGTGATCACATAAATTTTAATTAAGATATTTTCAGTTACATTGTGTACTTTACTTACGTTTTTATTCTTTCAATAGCAGAGCAAATTATTTTTTTGAGTTAATTAACAAAAAATTAATATAAACGTAGAAAATCGGAGATGATATTATAAAAACATTGAAACGATTTCTTTATGAAGTGTTTATTTGCATATGAATTTTTCCAAAAATCTACACAATTGTTAATAATTAAAAGTTATGTTTATACCGCTTAATATAAATAATTAACAGTTAGCAATTTTAAACTTTTTCAGACGGTATTTCTCATCATAATTTGTGCAAATTTATATCATTTTGAGAAATTAATATTTAAATAACTTCATACCTGGAGGTACCTTAGTTTCAAGCAAAAGTTAGTAATTATATATTGAAATCATTACTTCTAGTGAAATATGAAGTATTTTGTATAATGACGCCAAAATAATAGAATAAATAATTAAATTGACGTAGATTGATGAACTTTTATAACTATACTTTTAACTGGTACTGTTTCCAAAAACTGAATTGTTTTATTTATTCCATAAGTTTTTGTATTTTTTTATATATTCTATAAATTGACAAGAAACAATTTGAGTTAGATGATGCTTCCATTAACAGGCTTCGAGTAATTAAAAGTTATACGACAATAATTTATTAGCGGGGAAAACGACTGAAAAACTTGCAATAATGGAAATGGACAGAATACTTTACCAGGTAATGTACTTTCAAAACCCGCGGTTTTATTAAAACGTCACATTTTGTGAAGTAGATTTATGGTCATTTTATACAAAGAAGAATAATTATAGACGGTTAAAATAAAATCATTCGTATAAGGAAAATAATGAATTGTGATTATACAACTCAATAATTGGACTGCCTACAGCTGCGACTCAGCTCTTTAAGCTTCGTTGAGTGGGACCTTATTTTAATGGTATTGTTATATACCTTTTTTGATTTATGGTCACTTTATACAAAGAAGAATAATTATAGATGGTTAAAATAAAAGCATTCGTATAAGGAAAATAATGAATTGTGATTATACAACTCAAGAATTGAACTGCCTACAGCTGCGACTCAGCTCTTTAAGCTTCGTTGAGTGGGACCTTAATTTAATGGTATTGTTTTATACCTTTTACAGTTTTCCTCTTGAATATAGATGGACGGAGAACAAGACAGACATAAAAAATAAATGTTTCTACTTCTATGTAAATTAACTTCATCATTTAATACAAAGTAGAAAAAAATTATACCGTATTTAAACTATTTCGTCTTTAACAAAACTTTAGAAAACTCGAATTGTTGTTCGTCGTAAAAATATTTGGAAAATAGTTCGCAGACATTAAAATAATTAAAAAAAGAAGGTTAATCTATTCCAAACTTAGATTAAGCTTAAACGATATATTTTGTGAAAACAAGAATTGTTGGTATTTAACATTATTTTATTAGACAAAAATTTCCAGAAATATTCTTTGGTATCTGTTTGGAAAAAAAATTGTTTTAATTGGTCCAAACTCAGATCTCTCTCTATTCATCCAACTGTACTGGCCACCTAAACGATATTTTGGTGGCCATCATTACATCGCAATCGGCCGAGAAGAAGTGAATGTGGAACTAACGTGTGTCGTGATGCAATAACTCAAACCAGCGAGCCACTGTGCTGGGTGACAATCGGCGGCTCTCTTGCCCAATGCACCAAATCAAATTACTGCGACGAATCGACTGTGTTCTTGGCGTCTTTCAGAGCTCCATTGTTACGGCTTTGATGTTGACATTACGGAGATTGGCTGACTAACTCGTGTGGTAGGACCAGCCTTGATACTAATGATTATCACCATATTATCAACAATATAACGCGAAGTATCTTTACATAAAACATTTTTTATATTATGGATTAGGTAAAGTTTGTGAAGACGGTAGAATTGTGGACAAAAGTGTTTTGTAATGGAATAACTGCTTAATAGTGGCCATATTTATGACGAATCTAATCAAGTGATAATTTCCTCTCAGTACTTTTTAAAAAAAATATTTAATAACATTATTTTATGACAAAGGTATACCTTTTTTGAAAAAGACTTAAAAAGCAAACTGTTTATTAATTAAGCAATCGGTTTTTGTCAACAAAACATTAACAATAATCTAGTATAAATAGCTCAAAAAGCTCCAATTTAGTTGTGCAGTATTCTTTTAAGCATTGCTTATTTTTTGTAATCCCTGTTGGTTTTAGTATCCCAGAAGTTTATCAAAGTGTCTTTGGAATTGGAAATTAAGCCTCATGTTAACATGATTTTTAATTCAGATTTATTTTAGACAAACATTTGAGGAAAAATCTAAAATTTTACTCTACTTTCATATATTTATAAAGATATCATTCAGCATTTTTAAAATGCATTTTTTTAAAATGCATTCTTTTAAATCAACACCAGACCAAGGCAACTGAGTCACATTCACTATATGCGATAAGGTGGATTAAAACCCATGTTATTTGAGTTGATGTCCTTGTATTTGAGTTGATGTACTCATATTCTAATCCAAATAGTAATGTAAACAATTTGATTTAGATGTATCTGAATTTCTTGTCAGCGTTGGTTAAGTTGTTGGTGACAGGGACGCAAAAGATTAATTAATAACAAGAATAATTGATTCGAATGAGCTTTTCAGGTGGAATATTTTTGCTAGCAAGATAGGTGAATATGTTTGCTAACTTTGTTTTAATAAACTAAACAAAGATTTAAAGGAAAAAAAAACATTTTCTAGAAGAAGACACAAAGTATTATGTCGTACACTGTCTATGTATTTACCTTTCATGTATGCAAATGAAACTGTCAATATTACTGCTTTATTTGTAATAGCAGTCATACATACTTTGCAGTGGATGATAGACTAACATGTGTTAAAAGAGTTACATATTTTCTATTATTGTGCCAATAACCTTTTAATATTTGTGTTTTTTTAATATGTCCGCATATAAATAAATAAATATATATATATATATATATATATATATATATATATATATATATATATATATATATATATATATATATGTATATATTCGTCTAATAAAAAGAACCAGATACTCGAAACTTCGGTAAAACCTTTCATTATATCGAATCAACTGAATAAAACTCTGATGTTCTAATACGGATTTGCAATTAAATCTGGCACTTCTAACTTTATTGTTAACAATTTTATTTTCAAATTTAATTGTTAACAACTTTATTGCTAACAATTTTACATCAAAATGCGGACAGTAGTACATTCTGTTTGATAGGTTCTTTCATGTTTCATCTCATTGAACCTCAATAAAAACTTTTTCAAGGTTCGCGAGGAACCTTTCTTACGTATATAATTGCTATTATATTTAAATTAATTGCATCCATATTGAATTTCAATTAAAAAACTTGCCTTGCCGAAACATCGGTTGAACGTTATAGAATGCGTTCATAACTGTGTCAATTAAGATACTTCTTACATCACGATTCGCGTTATGTATTTATATAACAATTGAATTTAAAATAGTACCAAGTCACTTTTAGGTATACAGAGAATATAACAAGTCATTTTTAAGTGTACAGAGATTTATACAAGTTTTAAAATCTAGTGCGTAATTGCAAATATATCATAACGAAAAAGTCGGTTGATTTCAGCTTGTTTTGTGTTGAAATTCAATACCTTTATCTTCCTACTTTTTGGATTTTGTGCCACAAAATGAAGAAACGGAATCCTTATAGAATCATTATGTTGTCCGTCTGTGCGTATGTCTGTGTTTCTCTTCTACCTATCAAGGCGCTGTTTCTCACTAGTGGTATTAAATTAATATAAAATGTTATGGCTTCATAGGCCTTTAAAAAATCAACTACTTCTAAGATGGCCTTTCCAATATCATGTACTTTGATACTGACATATTTATCACAACTGCTAAGTATACTTCCCCTTCAACTAAATTTTTTTTAGTACGGAGAAAGTCTCAAAGTACGAGTAAACGGAAAAAAATATTTTATAATTCTGTTCAATTATATATGTTCAATTATATTACGTGACAAACAAGTTTTTAGTTTTCAAGTTTTTGTTTTTTTTTGTATATTTTTAAAATACTTATATATTCATATATTATGTATATTTTTTAAATAATATAATTTATTAAGCTATATAGTAATATGATATAAAGGTACAGACTTGACCGTTTTTTATTTTGTTACAAGTACAATTTGTATTAATGTGTAAAATTTTTTTGGGAAACAATTTTAACCAATTAATTGTTTTCCATATAAATACATTTAATAAATACAGCAACTAGAACATATTTTTCGGAAAATATTTCTATATCCACTTTCATTATTTTTCACAAAGAAATAAATTTGAAAATAACAAAAAATATTGAAATAACTTTCTTTTTTTTATATATCTGTAACCAAGAACAATAGACTACAATAAAAGTATGGGAAAAATTATTTTCCCGTTTGGAAAAAATGCCAAGATTCTCATAATTGTTTCTCTCTTATGTTGCTTTTCCCATCAGGGTTTGTATAATCATTTAAAATAGTACTACTTTCATTAGTATTATTTCAGTATTATTTCAATACTATTATTTTCAGTACTTCCTCCGATTTCGAAAATCATCAATCAAAAAAAATTGTAAACCTATTGTAAAAAAATGTGATCATAGAAAAAATTAATTAAAAAAAATTGTGATTGCAAAAAAATTGATATCAACTTCTACAACATGTGATGAGTTTTTTGATTGTTTTAAATAATCTCATTATCATTATAGTCCTGAAGTATATAACAAAGTGGCACGCGGAATTGCAAACTGTAGGGAATTTCCTGACATCTGTACCATTCGCTCAATCGTACCTGTGTACATGTAAGATACTATATTCGATTATTGATTTAATAGGTGTGTATTGGGAGGAATTAGTAAGTTCAACACGGTTTATAGGTTGATTTTTTACTTATGTATATATAAACCTATGTACATGTATATAACATATACATGTGTCAAAAATCCAAAGAAGTCATTTTTAGTTCTGGTGTGTACGATTGGTACATAACGAGATTTTTGAAAGTTTCCAACATGACATTAATATCAAGGAGTAAAGAATGTTAAGGAATTGCTGTATGAGAATTCTTAATCGTTTTTTGAAAGATCACTGTGAAAGTTGCGATTACAACGAAAATAAATTTATATTTTTAAAGACGGCATAACCTGTATGAATAATAGACACGTTTTTTGTTGCACCTGTATATACATATATAAATATATCTTAACTCATTGAATTAAACAACGATTTGAATTTACATACAAATTTCATATCAGACTTAATAGGCCATAATGGTAATTATTGGATGTCCAAATTCTCACCGGATAAAAGTAGCCGAATAGACGTAAACATGTCTATTGCAATACGTGCCAGATTAAGAATCTGTTACATCTGATATTGTATTGACCAGATTAAATTTAAACAAACAACTACTCAATAAATAGGAACGCATTCAGAACATTCGATTTTTTTATTTATTTTGCACTTCAAAAATATGGCATTAACCCCGAATATTGGTCACTATTCGAATAGTTAGAGATTCTTGACCGACATATGTTACATCTTAACATAAGCAGACTACATTTCGACACTTAGTAGCTTAC
Source organism: Druceiella hillmani (assembly GCA_039881145.1). NCBI lineage: Eukaryota > Metazoa > Arthropoda > Insecta > Lepidoptera > Hepialidae > Druceiella > Druceiella hillmani. The sequence goes on from JAYKKI010000032.1 coordinate 15,055,043, forward strand.
GATTTCGAAGTACATTTTTATAATCCCTTAGCACAGAACTGAACTTTATGAAGAATCCATTACCCGATGGCCTATATAATGAAGTCACCAGAAAAGTACAAAATATGTCCTCAGAACGGAGATACCGGTCAAAAATCTTCCCTTGAACGAAGACACCGTTCAAAAATCTTTTGAAATCGTATTATTTGACTAGAGGTTGAAATCCTTTCAGTACCGTATACATTGCTTTTTCCTTGTACCTTATAGATTATGTTCAATTTGACTTTAATAGATAAAGTATCTCTTATTCATATCTATATATGTCAAAATCTTTTATTTAATATACTTTCGTAGCAATAAGCTCTCTTAGGTATTTGTTTATCCTGCAAGCAATTAATTACATGAATAAAATAAATAAAAGTAAAAAATCGTTGAAGAAACCAAAAGTATTTCATAAACAATAAACAGAACGTGGTATCTTCATACCACGTTCTGTTTGTTGTTTATGAAATAAAATATATGGTTAAAGAAAGTAAAAAACCGAGGAGCCGAGAATAAAAAAAAATTGTAGAAATCATTGGAAAACGAGATCATCAATATTGCGACTCGTAGCGTGTTCTCATACATATGTATGTATAGGATAACGGACGGAGATGTGTACTGTTTTCCAAATTCAAACTTAGATCATAATAAGTATTCAACAAAATTTAAAAACGACGTTATTTCCTAGAAAAAAATGTCCTCTTTCCATAAAACTAAATTAAAAGTTGATTACTCATATAGTTACCTGAATTATTAACTAATTACTTCTCTCGTCAAAACTCAAGGCTGGCGCATTAGTCGATAATAAAGCACGACAGAAGATGTTTCATTGTAAGCTATTACAAATGTCCAGGATTCAAAATCATCTAATTCCACGCTCATCACCGCCAATCAACGTAATCGGCGGGTCACTTTGTTTATTTTTTAATAAAACTATTTATGAGAAAATAAACAAACAACCTGCCAATTAATGTAGATGTGCGTTGAATTTGAGTTTTACATTGCAATTTGACATTATTACAAAAAAAATTATAGCTGCACTGATACACGAATTTAAAGAGCGCGAAAAATAGAAGTGGAACTGGTTTAATAAAATATGATACAAAATTCCTTCTTTTAACGATCAGAATATAAATTTAATAATAGCGGTATCCCCCGTGACAAGTAGAGAATAAAAATTGAAAATGCTCAGAAGAAAATCAGCTGAAAATTTGTGAATGAAATATAAAATTAATTTAATGCTTTCTACTTGAGAACTCCCATTTTAAGGTTCCGTAGGGAAACAAATGATCCTAATTATTTTGTTACATCCTTCCGTCACATTCTCAAAAATTTCATTCACCTAGTTTCAGGATCATGTGAATGATTTTTTTGCAAATTCGAGTAAATGACATTAACATCTCAATTAAAATACTTGCCACATTTAAAAAAAATCACATATTAAAAAAAATTAATGCGTAAAAACTAATGTAAAGTGAGAACGATTTTTTCCATTGGGGGATATATCATTAAGTGGGTCTTGAAAATGAAAAGTTTAATTTATCTTATTTTTTCATTTTCTAAGTAAAGTTTCATTTATCTATTTTTAAAAATGTTAATCTTCAATTTACGTGCAGTATGCCTCCCCTCCCCTTCCAAATTTTTTCAACTAGGTATGTGATTGAAAAATTTGATTTACTATTCAAAAACACAATAGATATTCGCATGAAATTTCAAATGAAATTATTTCTGTTATATCTTGTCAACAATTCAAGAGATATCAATAAATGTGACCCATTTCCATTTTGTGGGTATTTCGACACTCATTTGGCTGGTTTACCTGTGGTAATCTAAGCAATCAAGGTAGGTGGTAATCTAAGCAAATTGAGAGCAGGTGGTTTGACGTAACATATATAAGGCCTGAATGCAATATAAACGATAAATAATGTTCCCCAGAGCAAGTTGCTTGTTTCGATTAAATTAATTGAAGGCGACATTATAAGCGACATTGAAAATGCTTGTACCAGACCAAATGTCGTCCGACCACCTACAGCACGCAGCACGGTGACTACAAAATGACCGACGACAAAAAAGCGATCAAACCAAAACCCGTTCCCGTACTGGAACTCGCGTGTGGCGTCTCCGTCAGTTGTATTTAAATTATATTATTATTTTTACTGTTGTTACATGTCGTCGCGGCCGAATAAATTATCACAAGGAACGTATGACGCGGAGGAGAGGTGGTGTGAAAGGGCCATTTTTCTTTTTATTCAGTTTTGACAAGTAAAATGTTATTGGTATATTTACATTCATATACAGGTTGTAATAAAAAAGGTGTCTACTCTTCATATAGCTGATTCTGTGGATCAGTCTGAAAAGAGATTATTGAAGAACTATATGACAATTGTCAATCATTTATGAAAGCGATCACCGTAAAAGTTGCAATTTCAAGGAAAAACAATTAATTTTTTTTAAAAGAATCACATTTTAAATATGTAACGATACACAGAATGTCATCTAAGAATGATAAACAAATCGTTTATTACACACCTCTACTTATATACTTGCTCTTCTCATTAAGCTCCACAGCCGATTTCCGTCCAAAGCTGTCTCAGTAAGTTTCCACCATTTTGACCTATTCGACGCCACGGTTCTCCATCTGTTGATACCCATATTCCTTAGCCAGACATCTCTTTCGTGGTCTGCCTCTCCTTCTCTTCGTCTCTGATTTTTAAAAAGTTAATACTATCACTTGGTTCTCATCCTCATACCTGCATATGTGCACGTTCTCTACATATATACACGATATAATAATGTCGTTATTACTCAGGTGGTTCTGTGCGTTAAACGGATTAAACAATGTCAAACAGATGACAAAGATGACTCATTCCAACAGATTTGTAAATAATCACCAAAAAATACAAGTGAGATTAGATGATTAAGCTGAGAAATACCCTCGGAAAATATGACAGTTCCATTATGATGCCAATAGAGCTTAGAGTTACTGAATATGAAAAACGAAGAACTGCATACAAATTTTCCATATAGTAATAGGCAAATAAATACCCTTTTCCTGAATAATATTACAAAAAATGAATTGCTTCTATGGATTTTTTATTTATACTACTTTAGACCTAACTTAGAATCTGAAAATTTAAGTAAGTCAGTAGTTACAAGAGAAATCTCTTACTTCCCAAAATGAGAAAAGTAGAAAATGTTTCATTGCAACTGTATACTGAAAATAAAGGGTAAACAAATGAAAGTAAGACAATAATATTGGATGATTTATAAAGATGCACATAATTTGGAATCAAATTAAACAAAACAACTGTATGAAAATCAGGACTAAGTAATAGATTTAAAGATATGATCTTTAGAAGTAATTAAACGAGGTTTTAAAGCATGCTCAGCAGAACAGAGTTTTTTGCTAGAAGATCAGAAAGGTATTCACATTGTTTTAATTTGATTTAAAGCAGTTCTAAAAGATATTGCAATCGTATTCAGAGATATAATAATATTATAAATGTCAAAGTAAGCTTGTGTGTTTATTTGCCTTGCTTTTAACCCTTCTCCGTAAAATGTCTGTATACATATAGTCTATGACATGGAAATGTATATGGGGGACTTTTTATTCCGGAATATAATTGTTTTTGATTATTAATGAAAATCGCCCCATTATAGATAAGATGGTGAACATAAGTAATAAAACATTATGGCAACATATCGGTCTATGGCTAGCAATTGCTTAGCAAAAACTTCTTTCTTGTTTCATCATTTTCTCGGTTCGGCGTTACTCAAACTATTAAGTAATTTCCAATCCTTAAATCTAACATTTCCACAGGAAGATTATTTTTAAACCATGCTAACATTTTCCCTCTTTTCCACGTAAGTTCGCTAATATGTTTCAAATTTCCAATATTTGCACACGATATTTTCGTAAGTAATAAATACCTTTTTCCCGTAAACTGTACTTTTTAAATGGAATGATTTAAATATTTTTGTAAAATATACATTAATGAAAATAACTTATTATGTGTAATATTTATGTAGGAAAATTTTGGTGGCGCTAATATTAAGTTGAATACGCATATTTAAAGGACAAAAATGTTATAAAGTGCTTTCAAACGGTATAATCATTATCATTATTAGTAAATATTTAAAATTAACTACTATAAAATTGTTTTTTAAAACATTCTTTTCGGAAAATTAATTTAAAATAACATTTATAATTTAGTATAAACCAAAGTGAAATTGTTTTATAAAATGTAAATTATTTGGTGAACTTGTTCTGCAATTATTGAATATTTATAATTAACTGGTATTAATGTTTTGTTAAAAAAATTTAAAGTTTTACTCTTGAATTTGAATGCAAAGTTTCAAAATTTATTATTGAAAAATTTGCAACAGGAAATCCGTGAATATCTTAGTGTCCTTTTTACATATTGATTTTTTTAATAAATTTATTTTATTTTATTTTCAATCATGAAGTTATGTTTTTGTACTTCTGTTTTCAGGGTTTTCCTTCAATCGATTAAGTTGGTAGGGCATATCTCTGTTGTAAATCGCCAAAATTAACCTGGTGTATCAAAAGACATACTTAGACTAACATTTTTATTTCTTTCTAAGATATATACGTTCTTGAAAAATAATACATTACTTCATTATTTTTATCAAATATGAGTCATATTATTGAGTTAATTATTTTCAACTACTTACTAGTTAAAAAGTGTTATCGTCACGAAAAAAACTCTCATTATTATTATTCTTATTAAACACTTGCATTAAGTTTGGTGATGAATTTCAAAATTTAAATGTATTTTATTTTAAAATCATGTTACTATGTCATCTATTTATCTTGAAATTTTTATTTCCACTTTAATTTAGTCGTCATGGTTACATCGAAAAGTAAGTTTTCCGATGATTTAAGTGCCGTCATAGTAATAAATATATAGCATGCAACATGAATGAATCCAAAAAAATGTCATAAACGAAAACATGATGTTTTTAAATATTTCATTCCAAAAACTGGAGAACGAGTCTGAACTAGTTGTCGAGTTCAACATCAACGTTAAAATAATATAGATTATTGCTTTAAACCGACAAAATAAAGAAAAAATCCTCATAAAATCATTGGAAATAACTCTCAGCGAGATATTAAAATATGCATCGCTCTTTTGAACCATCTGTGACCAAAAGGGGATCGTATGCGACAACCGCAAGAAAATTATACCTTCGACCTGGTTCATTATATTTCAATCTAGTTCATTACAGTTTCATACAATTGGCACCACAATCGCGAAAGATTTGCGCAGTCAATATAATGCAATATAAATAATACAGACTATAAAATATGCAAGTTATAAACATTAAAAAAAAAAGTCATCAATTAAAGACGTAAAGGTATTGAAACATATCAGTCAGTGTCATTGATAATTTTAATTAGGTATTATCAAAAGCTTTTTTTTATTGTTTGTCATTTTTTTTATTTATCCTAAGTGTTTGCTTTCTTTTATTTATTTTCAATAATTTACATTTTTTCTTTTTTGCGTATTAAGAGTGTATCATGAAACTAGCAAAAAACAAGAATAAAAAATATTCGAACACATTTTACGTAATTAATTTTTATTCAAATCGTATTTTTATTATTGTAATAATAATTACGAGCGGCTATGTGTTCAATACGTCAAGGTCCTTTTTCACGTATTCTCTTTCATGTCGCTTCAAAAAGTTGTCCAAATGTCATAGGCACTAAACTGCTTGTTCTGAAATTTTCTCTTTTCTCTATACATTTTTGTCTCCTTCACTTTCCAACGCACAATGTCTTCAGTGGATTTGTATTATTTACATTTAAATGAATATCGAGAAGCTGCTCTTCAAATAACGGGGCTAATACATAGCTACTAGATGATAACGTAGGTACTATGCCATACAGCATAAAAGACTAGATGAACCTTAAAGTTAAAGAAGCTAGAGTTACAAAAGTAGAAGCTAGAGTTGTAAATCTTTCATCTTGATAGCCGACGCTGACTTTTACAAAAACGACATAACTTCAAATAAAATAATATGGATTTATACTTCAAACGATCAAAATAAGACTTTTTATACGACATTTTTGTTTGAGTAAAATATTCTATGTAAATAACAAGTTCATAAATATTAAACTTGATAATTAATATTAAACTACTTAATTTTCAACTTGCTGTTCTCAAATTTCCCGCTAGCTGTTCTCACATAAAACTATTCAATTTCCTGCTTGCTGTTCTCACGTGTCGTTATTTATTACATTACTCCTTTCGCGCCATCTCTCCCCAACCGCTTATTCATAATTAGTATGGCCGATAAAACAGATATGAATCTCTTGATCGGTGCTTGTAATTTGTCGGATTGCTCGGAGGCGGTCGAGTTTTAGGACAAGTGTTTCGAAGCTGCGTGCTCTGTTATAGGAAATATATTGACATCGAATAAATTTGAACTTGTTATAAGATAGTAATAATTAAAATTTGTTTCGTAATAAATTGTAAAAATCTCTGGAAACATGTTTAAGAAGATCAATAATCAAGTTATCAGTAAAATTTATTAGTGTTTTGTTCACTATTTTTTTTTAAATTTAATGGTTTAACGTCAGATAATATTTATATACTAGTAAATTTATATTAAATACTAGTAAATTTATAATCGAAATTCATTAATTATAATATTGAATTTTATTCTTCATTTAAGTATTACCTTTCACTTTTCCATTTTGAGATTATAAACAGCTGAAAATACATCTATTTTTCGTTGCTCTTAAATAATGTTTCATCTCTTAATGAATACTGCCACACCTTGTCCTGAATTATAAGTTTCCTACGTTCAGGCTTTACGGTTTTTTATCTATCAGGACTTTTCTGGAAGGGTTGTTTAAAATACCAAAATATTTTAATATATATATATATATATATATATATATATATATATATATATGTACATATATGTATATAGGCCAAAGAAAGCTCTTTTAATGACAGCACCGAGTTTTTTTTCAGATTCATAACATCAAAGGAAACGGATTTATAATAAATCAACATAAAGTGAGGACTCTTTTATTTTATAAGTACCATTTGGGTTGCAACACGAAAACGGTCACAAATAATACACGCTCTGCAATGGTCGATTTAATGGTATCCTAAGTGACAATAAAAATTGGCTTCAGGCAGTTCAAGAACGACAACTATAAATTTTGAAGACAAAGACTTTCCGTAGATTCTCTTGAAATATATTTACAACTATTAAGACGCCAAAATACGATTCTCGGGCACTACTAATACCTGCACTACACTACTCACGAAGTTGATCGAAGTTGGGCGATGAGAATAGTGTAGATAGGTACTTCGATTCACTTTATGCAACCTTGCCTCGCCACGGGCGATTTCCGATTGCTGTCGGTTTTTTGCGCTCGAGTTAAAAGACTTTGCGAGGTTAGCGTACTGGAGACTCATGGCGGCTGAGATTCTCGCTAGGTTGCACGAATGTGTAGTCACGTACTTTGGACTGCTATCCACTTCATCGAGGTATATTCGCGAGTAGTGTAGAGGGTGTTTAAGAATAAGTTGGGGTAGTATATAAAAGTCAATAATTAACGGTAACTGACGGTAAGTGAGAGATTTGTCAAAAAGTTACAAATATTAGAAATACAAAACAAACAAGAATAACCTAGAAAGATATGAATTAATTAGATTGAAAATATCCAAATTGCAATATCACTGTTTAGGAACATTTTTATACATGAATTAATTTATTATTAAATCCTGTTGATATTTTTTCTAATATAATAATAGTCCCAACTCTTAAAATAAATACTGTGTAAACTTATTACTTGTGAGTTATTAGCATCTAAATACTCGAATACAATAATAACTAATAGCGAGAAGACAAGAAGCGACATATGTACCTATCCTTCGCACTTTCGCCAATAGCGCCGACCAGAAAAGGAGGTTTTGCTGTCGTATAGGTGTAATAAAAGGAAGCTACATGGTGACTTTTACCCGTCGTTAGGGGTAACCTATGATAATGATGGTTCGTGACATCCCTATCATGTTTTGACTTATGTTAACGCGTTGAAAAAACTCTGTCCCTAGATTTTATCGAATTATATTTTATCTACAGCTGTGAATTATATTATTTTTATGCAAATCACTGTTAATATCAAGTTGCAGCGAAAGTGATATGGAAACTTTAATTAATTAATTTATTCGATTTGGTGTATTTTTGGAGAAGAATCAGTTAGAGTAGGAAATTATTGAAGTCAAATTAAAATTATCCATAGTAACAATATGCCGAATTGATAAAACAACACTAAATCTTTTATTCTGTTAAATATAACAATATCTAAGGATGATTTAGTCTATGTGGGTAATTAAAAAACATTTTTCTTTAAGTAATATGAAGAAATTTATGTTAGAAATTATTGGAATTAGCAATATCATTGTTTTTTTTGGTACTACTCTCGTCTTATATTTCATCTTTAATTTAACAGCGTTAATTTTTTTGCAGAAAAATACTTTGCTAACATCAATTTGGAAAAAAATATAAATTCAAAAATAAGAATGCTCTCTCCTCACTTATGGAATTTCAATACATTATAAGGTATTATACATTTATTTGCATTTTTTTCAACTTTGGCTTTTGTACACTTTTAATTATATGAAATTAACATTTATCTTGAAATAAAATAAATCAAAAATGTTAATAATAATGTCCAAGTAAAATTTATTACGCAAAAAATAACATAAAAGTAAAAATAATAAAAACTATCAAAAATAATTAAGTCGAAAAGAGCCGACAAGACGCGAAAATTCAAACGTGACAATAGATGTTTCACATCAAAATATTGTGAACTGTCATGGGACGCCTGGCAGATATGAAACATTTAATTTTATTTATATACAGAAATATGTTTATTTGAACGAATTAAAAACGAAAAAAAAACAGGTAGTTTTTTATAATAAAATATTAATTTAATTTCACAGAAATATTTCTTAATTATCTATTGAAAATACATTTTAATTTTATGATACTGTTAGCCCAGAAGACGCGAAGCTGGCCGAATAAAGTCGGAAAGAGCCGACAACACACGAAGCTGGCCGAATTGTACATCGCGATGTGCCATCAGAACGTTTTACCTCCCGTCAAAATGCGTCCTTAGATGTTTCACATCAATAATTTTACACCAAAAATATTTTAAAATAAATAAATGTAATGCTTACCCCGGTAAGAATATAACTGTCAGTTAAACATAGATTGCAGATAGCATCAAAGGCTTGTAGGACGCATATAAACCAGTTCGATTAATGAAGGCGGCATATCGGGTGATAATAGTTACTATTGGTGTTTAGTAAGTTACATGGACTATTAGTTAATCCAGTCGTTAGTAACAGTGAAACATGTAATCAATAGTCAATAAGTTATAATAGTCAAGAGTTCCCTAGCAAAAGAAGGATTTCCCGTTATGTCATAGTTTCATCATGTCCATCTATGTTTCAAAGTGTTAGTTTATATAGTTTTAGACTGATTCTTGATTTTTAGACTGGTTTTTTTCTCTATTCTCATAGTAATATCAGTTGAAATGTACTACGCAAGGAAACTACACCGCTCCACTATAATAAATTCACTAACGTAAGCAGAGGGAAAACCCGCACAAACCCGGCTTCCGCTATTGTTTTGTGTAATATATAAATGCTGTTGGATGTTCCTAAGAACTAATCTTTGATTAACTTAGGTCATGGTAAAGAACTTAAAGAAAGTAGAAATAATACTACATCACGCAGTTTCATTGAAGTTCCGTTTAGAGTTGCATTTTGAGCCATGATTATAAATATTAAAATATTTACAGGTATTTCATTAGAACTTTGATTAAAGTATTTTTGGTTAACTTGCTTCAACGACTACAATCTTATGAGATTGTAGCCAACTACGAAACATAACTTTACATATTTATTTACAATAGCGTGACCGGATATTTTCTTTATTTTACAACTTTTGTTGTTATATTTAGATATTTCAGTTCATTTTCTAAATACTAAAAAATATAACAATGAGGATATTAAATTTAATTTTTTTTACTAATTTTTAATTAATACGAGTACAAAGTTTTGAATAAATAGATCAACTTACAAAAATAAAATCAAAACAGGAGAAAAAACACTGTATATTCCACATTGTTTTTTAATCAGTAAAATCCTTATTTAAATCTTTTAAATTGTTTTACTGTGATGTGCAGTCAAAAAACGGAGACACATGTAGTTTTTTTAGTAACGCTGTTTCTTCAATTTCGAATTTAATAGTTTTGAAATGCGTCACTAGCATATGTAGTTTACCTTAGAGGTGTTACTATTTTTGAAATTCTTATGATTTATTCCGTCATTTTTATACCCTAAAGGATATATAAAATAAAAACATATGCCTATTATTTCATTATCTCCTTCTAAAATTTCTATATTAAAATTTTTTTAGTGTTAACTACTACCATATATGTGAGTAAACATGCTTTGTCATTGTACAAATTTCAGGTCTCTACATCAAACGGTTTCCGAGAAAAATGACTATAACCGACAAATAGATAGACACATGAGTGATCTTATAAGGGTTTCCTAAAAAGTGCTCAAAAGTATAAAACAATGATTTTGGTTTATTTTTTAGAAATTGCATATTTTTTTCTTAAACAGAAACATGCCACTGTAACCGTGTTAGAATAGTAAAGCCGACTTTCTGTATGAAATAATGAAGACACTTCGTCAATGGAACTTCTGTATTTTAAGAAACGAGTTAAACCGACTCAATAATTATTGAGTGTACTTAAAGATCGAACCCCACAAAAGAAATAATTTTTAATGAATACTTCATTGCTCATAATCGCCGACGACATATGCAATGCGGAAAAAGTAATATACTGACGTGAAACTTAATCAAACATGACATGCATGTATTTAGATGAATAGTAGTCTAACTATAATTAACAGTAGCTGAGATAAGATTGGGCATTTTTCTAGAGCCACATACCAAGATTTGAGCCATATCCTGGTGGTTGCAATCCACCACAAAATCATTAAGAAATAATAAAATATGAAGTTCGGTATATCGGGATTTGCTAATGAGTTTTTTAACCCTGCTTGTTTCAGCAAATAAAAAGATTCTGAAATTTAGATTAAGTACCAAAGAGATTAAAATAAATATATGCACATTACATTTCACTTTGACTTGCCGCCATATGATAGGCAGTGACACTATACCTCAAGATTAGCGTAAAAAACTAATGACTTAAATTTTTAAAAAATCACAAGGTGTTTTTAAAGATGTTCTGTACTATCGTATATTTTATCCTGTCAATGATTACTTAAAGCTCTGAATAAATTATCACCAGAAAGCTCATAGCCGCGTAAATTAGCCGAATGTACTATTAAAGTCCAGCTTCAGATCCGTAATTTTTGACAAGTGTGTTTTGTAGTAAGCAGTAGACTGCTATTATTATTGTAGAGAAAAAAAAACTGGTACTGTTGACGGCTTAGTTCAGTAGATATTTGATCTAATTGTTGACAATATATATATATATATATATATATATATATATATTACCTTTCAGTATTATTTTTTTCTTTAGTTCAGACTTGGGTAGTGATAAACTCTTGATTGTCCGCTAAGCCTAAGCAACTTACGTCATATTACAAACTACTGACAGCTTTAGGCGATCAAAGTGATATTTTAATGCTTGAAGTTTTCTAGTAATAAATTATTAGTGATCGCCTCAGTGGTTGAAATTCGACCGTAATTTATTAAATTTAAACGTTATTGAGGTTCTTTTGTCAAAGAGTATACCTCTATAATTATTGCATATCATTTTTTTGAATCTTGTTCTATTACGTCAATTGAGAGCAGGTACAAATGCCTCATTAGCGTGTGTAGTTTGCATTACAGTTTTATATAAAATAAATGCTTTTTTCCTTGATATGCACTCCAAAGACTATTGAACAATAAACATTTCAAATCACACAGAATTCACAGCTCGAAACTCATTCAGTCAATTTGATATTTTAAAATTCTTTGCCGACAATTTCTACCCTGTGCGACTGTTTGACAACAGATGATTATGTCTTTGATATTGACGGTATGAACATAAACGAATATAATTTAATGTATTTGTAACATACATTATATATGAACTTTAGCTTTCTGCACTCCTTCTCCATATTAACTTCCATTATACCATATCTCACACTTCTCAGTGCGCGCAATATGCTTAAAGAAGGGTATAAAATGTTCGCTTCATGTATTTATATAACATACTCTTTGATATTGTAACTTTCGACGACTTTTCTTGGAAAGTTCTGAACTCGTTGCTATAAATTTATTAGTTACTTTAATTATGCCAAATCTCACACTTCTCAGTGGGCGCAATATGCTTAAAGAAGGGTACAAAATTTTCGCTTCATGTATTAATATAACATACTCTTTGATATTGTAACTTTCGACGACTTTTCTTGGAAAGTTCTGAACTCGTTCCTATAAATTTATTAGTTACTTTAATTATGCCAAATCTCACACTTCTCAGTGGGCGCAATATGCTTAAAGAAGGGTACAAAATTTTCGCTTCATGTATTAATATAACATACTCTTTGATATTGTAACTTTCGACGACTTTTCTTGGAAAGTTCTGAACTCGTTGCTATAAATTTATTAGTTACTTTAATTATGCCAAATCTCACACTTCTCAGTGGGCGCAATATGCTTAAAGAAGGGTACAAAATTTTCGCTTCATGTATTAATATAACATACTCTTTGATATTGTAACTTTCGACGACTTTTCTTGGAAAGTTCTGAACTCGTTGCTATAAATTTATTAGTTACTTTAATTATGCCAAATCTCACACTTCTCAGTGGGCGCAATATGCTTAAAGAAGGGTACAAAATTTTCGCTTCATGTATTAATATAACATACTCTTTGATATTGTAACTTTCGACGACTTTTCTTGGAAAGTTCTGAACTCGTTGCTATAAATTTATTAGTTACTTTAATTATGCCAAATCTCACACTTCTCAGTGGGCGCAATATGCTTAAAGAAGGGTACAAAATTTTCGCTTCATGTATTAATATAACATACTCTTTGATATTGTAACTTTCGACGACTTTTCTTGGAAAGTTCTGAACTCGTTCCTATAAATTTATTAGTTACTTTAATTATGCCAAATCTCACACTTCTCAGTGGGCGCAATATGCTTAAAGAAGGGTACAAAATTTTCGCTTCATGTATTAATATAACATACTCTTTGATATTGTAACTTTCGACGACTTTTCTTGGAAAGTTCTGAACTCGTTGCTATAAATTTATTAGTTACTTTAATTATGCCAAATCTCACACTTCTCAGTGGGCGCAATATGCTTAAAGAAGGGTACAAAATTTTCGCTTCATGTATTAATATAACATACTCTTTGATATTGTAACTTTCGACGACTTTTCTTGGAAAGTTCTGAACTCGTTGCTATAAATTTATTAGTTACTTTAATTATGCCAAATCTCACACTTCTCAGTGGGCGCAATATGCTTAAAGAAGGGTACAAAATTTTCGCTTCATGTATTAATATAACATACTCTTTGATATTGTAACTTTCGACGACTTTTCTTGGAAAGTTCTGAACTCGTTGCTATAAATTTGTTAGTCGACAAAATAATATTATATAGATATAAAAACAGCTACGCTACAATTTCCTTTTATTTATTAAAAGTAATACTATACGAGCAATCTATGCCGTGCAGTCGAGATTCTGTTAAAGATTTGCTGTTAACATCACACTAATAAATTTATCTATTTAATATTAACCATAAGTTTTTGTTGTTTTATTTTAATTGATTAACTAAGTCGAGGAATGTAAAAACTGAGGAAGTGTATGTTATAAATTTAGAGGTTATGGCTAAAGCGAACGACCTATTCATTGAAGTCAATATATGATTCAATGCACCCGTCAAATTATGGGTACATCTACACACATACTTAATAAATAATTAGAGATTGAACATATTTGGCGTCATTTTTGTAGAAATGCATTATTCACAATTAAATGAAACTACGTGATGTAGTATTATTTCTACTTTCTTTAAGTTAAAGGAAGTATAAATAATACTAAACATAAAGAAAGTAAAAATAGTACTACATCACGTAGTTTCATTTAATGTACTTTCTTGAAGTTAAAGGAAGTAGAAATAATACTAAACATAAAGAAAGTAGAAATAATACTACATCACGTACTTTCATTTAATTGTAAATAATTAGAGATTAAAAAGTATGTATGAACACAATGTCACTCTGACATGGATGATGGTTATATTTATATAAAAGCCTCGTTAAACAAAATTGTATGATGCATTTGTTTGTCCAGTTAAACAGGATTTTACAAATAATTTATTTTGCTCCTTTCATTGAACAATATAATTGTAAATATGATTATGTAAGAAAAAAGGAATTTTCAAACAAACATATATAATTAAGCCCTTGGAAAATTATTAGAATTTAAATTTTCTCTATACCAGTTAAGCTTTGATCCATCACATATTTTATGTTATACTTGTCGTTTTAGTATAACTGCCAGAAATACGTTAGCGGTGATCGGTCTACTTTATATATTAGCCCATTTTCATATAAATCATTTCCAAAAGATTAATTTTCCTGCGTCACTGTTACTAGAAACTACATGACCTTCATATTATAAACAAATAATTTCATTCTGTAATGTTAAAACTCCATATTAAGGTTGAGTGAAATTTAAACTGAGTTACGAAATTGATCTTGCAATTCGTTACGGATTACTATTGAGTGCCTTTCATGTTAACAAAGAATATATTTATTATTCATACACGTAATTATGGGCATCAAACTCACCTTTAGGTATGATAGACTCGTATCTAGACTGCATCAAACGGGGACTATTGTAAACAAATTTTTGTAAAAAAGTATTACTAGTTTTAATTAAAACTGCAACAGTGATTTTTTAATTTTTATATACCGTAGTTCTATTGAATATGTTTAGCGTTAATTTTGTAAAAAATCATTATTCACAATTAAATGAAACTATGTGATATTATTTCTACTTTCTTTAGGTTCTTTACCACGACTATTTTTAGGTTACGTTTTATTACATCTTCAGGTGGGCTATTAGCAAAGATCTTAGGTCAATGGAACTTTTGTATTTTAAGAAACGAATTAAACCATTTAGTTTGTTACTATTAATTCATTCAATTACTGAGTGTACTTAAACTTAGATCTTAGGTCTTTGCTAATAGCCCACCTGAAGATGTTGTAATATAACGAAACCTAAGTCGTAGTAAAGAACTTAAATAAAGTATAAATAATACTACGTCACGTAGTTTCATTTAGTTGTGAATACCGAAGTTCCGTAATAGTTTCTATGCAGTTTAATGCAGAGAGTTACTGGTATGAAAATTAAATACGTTATTTCTTACACTTGTATAATATATAAGATAGCTCGGAATATCAAAAGATTCGTGAATAATTCGAAGGGAAATTTATTGAAAATTAAGACTTTTAGTCAAATCGAATTTCTGTACATTTTCTAGCAAGTTAATTACAATCAAAAGGTCCTGTTCTGTTTTAATGACCTATATATAAGTATCATTGTACACCAAAATCCGATATGAAACATTTTTTTTGGAGTTATTAATTATGAAAGTCTTGCAATAATGTTTCTCGGATGCTGGAAAGTGGCACACATAATACCAGTACATAAATCTAGCAGCAAATAGTCTATGGAAAATTATTGACCAATATCCATTTTGTCATGTATGTCAGCAATATCTAAGATATTTTAAAAAGTGGTTCACAATAGGATTTATCCGATATTGTCAAATGTCTGAGTATTTAATATATCATGCAAATATTTATTAAAACTGAGGATATATGTTCGTAGAATATTATTTTGATGCGGGAATATTAGAATACAAGTTAACTTAATTCTTAAAAAACTCACTTTTTGTATCTCTTTATGACTTGTCTCTATTTTTTTTCCATAAGTGATAAATAAATAAAAAAATAAAACACAAAATGTCAACAAAATCATGGCAAAATTTAAAAAATGCGCTATGTCGTCCGACGTCATTAGAATAATATAATTGACAGAATTTGTATTTAAAAATTTTTGATACTTATAAATGATGAACCTTGAAATTAACGGACCTTGTTTTTAAATAATTTGTAGAATAAAGAAATCAAAATAATTATTACGAATAATGTAAAGAACCATAGATATCTCATTATGTTTTCATTTAAAAAAATAAATGTGAGCAAAACATATTTTTTTGGAAATTATGTATATAATTTATTGGTTAGAGTAACTTCAGAGGGTCCACTCTTGATTTATCCGATATATTTTAATTTTTTTATACTATCACAAATATCACAATATCACAAATTATGTATCATTGAAAATTGTGATGTTTTAAAAAAAATCATTAATGATTTTAAGGGAAAAATTTTTCTCTCTCTAAAAATAACTAGATCATTTAAGATGGTAATGTAATTATTTACAACTTTTTTTAATTTTGCGTCTACTTTATCACAATATTCAACATTTGAATTCAGTTTATAAATATTACGTTTTCATGTAATACTTAATCACCCAATTTTTACATCCATGTACCATGTTATCAGAACACAGTTACTCCTAATTCTTGACAAACATCGATAGCATTTAATGCTTTCGGGAATATTGGTAACAATCAGCTGAACCAAAACTGAAAGAATATTTAAAATAAGAGTTCTTAATTGCGCATTGAACTTGTCCTACGAGGTTCTATAAAAAGTTATTTACGACATGTAAACATTTAATGGTTCGTTGTAATTCCATTAAACTATATAAAAAACTTAATATCAATTTTCACCATCAAGCGCACTGCTTGTAAAATCTTTAACAGAAGTAGAAACGAGTGAATTTTTCAAGAACTTTAAAATTGTTTAATCATTGATATAGTTTTCCAAACTTTAGGTAAATTTCTAGTTAAACTATTTTTTCACAATTATGACTTCAGCCGTTCTGCAGATTTGGGGGAAGGGACATATTTTTCCTAGACCTTTTCCTATTTATATAACTCTAAATATTTTTTATTACACCATGAATCCCGAAAATGTTTTTTTTTAATTGCATTTACATACAATTGCAAAAAAAACATTTTCGTTCAAATAATATGTCGTATGGTATGAGAAATAAAAAAAATAATTCTATTACTTTAAATGCCGCCTCTAAAATTTCTCTATACCTTTTTCCGACTGTCGTCTGTCATTGAACGGTTCGGTTCGGCTACGTTCAATGGTTCGGCGTATCCAAACAAAGCGACGAACAGGTGATTGACATTGTAAGGTTTCCGTTTTTTTTTCTTTTTGAGATGCGAAACCTCAAAAACTGTAATTTTCTTTAAATGTCCCTTTAAATATCGTGAAACATTTTAAAACTAGAAAACTGTTAACAATTATTTTCATAAGAGAACAAATGGGCCGTACGATATTATCCTCTTCTCGGTAATGCGCGTTGCACATGTTTCCAATTTATAATACACATTTATACACATTTATATATCATATTTTAGACAGTTGAAAAATGTACTTCACAACTGAATTTAAAACAAAAAGTCCGAATAATTGACTTGCATCAATATATCTTCTTAAAACTATTAAAAACACGTTTGAGGACAGGTCATGTTTTTGAATTACCGTTTAATATCTAATGCTGGAATACGTTTATTGCTACATAGTAATATGATACCTATATAACTTCTCGCGAATGCAGTTATACAACATCAAAAAAACATTCAACGCAAAGATTGATTGTATCAGAATTATGCCAATCGAAATTAAAATAAAAAAAAACAATTCAAACTGAACGCGCCGAAACTTAATTTTTAAAACCAGTAATTTTCGAAAAATATACAATAACTCAGTCAAAATCACGTCACGGTAGTAAGATACCAATCAATATAATCTAGTATAAGTGTGTTATTTACGACACAATAACGATTTGCGATCTAGATATCAAAACACAACGCAACGATTGAATTAGATTAGCAAAAGCATTATTTTTTTTTATTTTAATGACAAAAATTACAACACCTACTGCGCCAAAATTTTTGGCGTAATCGCTAAAAAAACTATAATAACTCACTCAAATTCTCCTCACGGCAGGCAGTTTCCAATCAATGTCCCACGCCAATCCCAGTAGATCGCACGCAAGAAAAAACCTAATCATGAACTAAATTGCCCAGATTTCGATTTATCGATTCAGATACTTACAAGTTATTCAGACTAATTAATATAAAAACCAATAACTTTGATTTATATCAGTCTGCATACATTAAGTTAACATCGCGTTCGCCAATGGATACAAATGCGTATTTATATTCACCTTATTAATGCCTCAGCTGTTATTTGGCCGATTTTAATTATACAGTTGTGTCGAATGTCGTTGCCGGTATTGGTTTATTTATATGGCGATTAACAACGTTGACACATCGAAGTAATGCTGAGAGTTTCGATGCCTGTGGGTAGATCATAAATATGCCCAGTTTCGATTTATTTGCGTGTCGGATATCAATTAGGTGGATAGTTAAGAGTGACTGAGTCCAAATTTGGTACCGTTGAGATTAAAGAAATGGCAATTGTCGGTCTGTCGATTTGTAATCTTTAACTATGTGTGTTGTGTCGCAAGGTTACTTTCTTGATCCGTTCGTGCGCTGTATATGAATGGAATGCTTTAAAGCATACGGCAGTATGTCTGTAAAGTGGTTTGAAATGTTGTAGATATATCGATTATGTATCTGATTATCGATCTAATATTGCATCCGGTCTTGTACAGTGGGCCAATAACAAATTTTGATGAGTGTGCACACTTAAGTGTGAAGTTTAAAATTAAAAAAAGGAATTAAGTACGATTTAGATTCACGTGATAAGATTACAGAAATTCATAAATAATATATATATATATATATATATATATATATATATATATATATATATATATATTTATATACAGGTAACAGTGTTTTATGCAGCATATTGTCAAAGGTTGAGACCTTTTTTTAAAACAAACATGATATAAGTGAATTTCATTTTGTTTTCGTACTTTTACAGTACATTTTTATTTTTAAATTCCTATCTTTACTAATACAGTTCCGGAAATTTATTTTATGTGCATTAGGTGTATAGCGGTATTGACTAAAGTTTTTGGTACTTAAATATAATTTTACCAAATTTAATTTTAGTTGGCTAGTTTTCTGTGGAAGATAAATAAAACAGCGAGATAGCAAAGATTTTAATTTAACTTTTTAATTTAATTTTAATTTAAACCAAAATTAAGATCCTCAATGTTTAGCTATAACTATTTTATCATAAACTTGTATCGATATTAAATTAACAGAAGTTGATTATTATAAATAAAATATCGAACTCTAGTTTAGAGAACATTTTAGAAACGTTGTCAATGGGACACATTCCAAAATTTCAAAAGACACAATAAAATTTCGTTATGAAAGAGAACTGTCTAATTATCTTGCTGAATAACAAATTACTGTCACAAATGCCACACTGCGCCTGACCGGTAAAATAATAGTAAAATTAAACCGAACAAAACGAATAAATCAAAACGGATAGGAGATATTAAAGCAAGTACCGATGGCGAGTACTCAGGCGATCTAGAAGCCACTGACGAGGTGACAGATTCAGCCACAATGGAGCGCATAATGAGACGTGCGCTGCGATACGATCGGCCAGTGGACGTTATCGCCCGACAGTATAAATCCGTCAGCTTCACGGCAAGATTGCCTCCGTGGACCGAGCATGATTACATCTATTGTATACTATACGGCGACGTGGACGGGACCTACTTTATTTAGACATTATCTGGCTTGAATTATTTCTTCTTTGGCTTTATCTGAGTTTGTTACATGTGGTACGAGATACCGATTTGATGAATTTATTATAATTTGAATAAGTAAATCGTGGATTTAAATTGATTTTATTTTCATTTATTATTGACAATGAATTCTTCATTCAAACAATTATAGACCGTATATTTACTCTTAAACATTATAAATATGAAGTAATGAGTGCGCATGGAAATCATGTGCCGTAAATGTCTTCAGAATATTTTCAATAAAAAAACTCAATTAACTTCATTGCATTAATTTTCTGTAATTTACAGCAGAGAAATCGTAAATTTTAATATAAAAGTAAAAAACCGAATTTATCAATTCGTTTAAATAAACTAACACTCGCTCAGCCAATTCTTTCGATATTTATGTTAGAAAAGTCAAACTGCACGAAACGATTTATTTCAATGTCAGAGACAAATAGCAAATATGGAAACCAGAAGTGTTTTCGTAGACCGATGAGTATCAATGACTAATTACTTGACGTCATCGGGAATTATATGCAAAGAAATTTACAAATGAGGAAAACATCGTCAACATTGACAATCTAATTAATAACCTGACTAGAAGTCACCAAAGATGACGCGCTCCTCTGTTGCATGACATAATTTTATTAAGTACATAACTGGTTACGATAAACAAAAAACCGAGATATGACGATATCTCAAAAACGGGGAATTATCATTCCCAAGGAGAAGGCGACATTTAATACTCGTGGTCTAACGATACACAGGAAGTAAACAACTGATAGATTATGATAAAAAAATGTACGTAAAAAAATTGTCACATAATCAGAACTCATAATACACATAAAATCTGTCGTTACAAAGAATATAACACACATTTGCATACGAAATTATTAAAAAATCAGTAAACCTCGATGACAAATTCCATGTGACTTTGGACCATACGGAATATTCGTTCCCACCACACACGAGCCCAGAAACTAAAATATTATTTACGTGTACGACAATGCTTATGCACTTTATGTTACTTATGGAGCAATATTTACTTATTTACATACTTTAGTATATACAATTGATACAAATAGTGTATTAGAGCACATGTGACTTTGACTATAGGTAATATTGGTTCACATTACACGCAAGCTCAGAAAGTAAAATATTATTTACTTGTACGACGATGCTTATGCACTTTAGGTTACTTATGGACAAATATTTATTTATTTACGTACTTTAGTATATACAATTGATACAAATAGTATACTTATTGCTACTAGAGTACATGTGACTTTGGACTATACGTAATATTCGTTCACATTACACGCAAGCTCAGAAAGTATAATATTATTTACGTGTACGACGATGCTTATGCACTTTAGGTTACTTATGGAGCAATGTTTGTTTATTTATGTACTTTAGTATATACAATTGATACAAATATTGTACTTATTGCTACTAGAGCACATGTGACTTTGGACTAGACGTAATATTCCTTCACACCACACGCGAGCTCAGAAACTAAAATATTATTTACATGTACGACAATGCTTATGCACTTTAGGTTATTTATGGAACAATATTTATTTATTTATTTACTTTAGTGTATACAATTGATACAAATAGTGTAATTATTGCTACTAGAACACATGTGACTTTGGATTATACGTAATATTCGTTCACATCACACGCCAGCTCAGAAAATAAAATATTATTTACGTGCACGACGATGCTTATGCACTTTAGGTTATTTATGGAGCAATATTTTTATTTATGTACTTAGTATATACAGTTGATAAAAATAGTGGACTTATTACTACTAGACTTATTGCGGGACTCACCGGCATTGGACTCATTGCTTTCATCCAACCAGAACTCCAATCCAGCCCCCTCGAAGAGCGACCGGGAATCGAACCCGGATCTCCGCGGTGCGCCGCGCCCTCAAAAGCCGTATGCCTTGTCTCCAGTCCAACACACTACGGCGACAACGACGGCAATACTGTAGAATCTTAAGAACCTACCCATTTACTAATATTATTACAATGAGATACTGACTGAATATGAAGTATCGATGTTATTATCGCATCGATTACTTTAGTGATTGCATATAGGCTTGCTGTATTACACCTTTAAGAAAATTGGTAAAGCGATTATCCAATGAGTTTCCGTTATGGTAAAATTTGATATATATTTATTCAAAAATTTTTTGGGTACAACAGTCCTAATTATAAATAATATTATAAATACGAAAGTGTGTTTGATTTTCCTTCTTCCATGTCGTAACGGAGCAGAAAATAAACGCAACATTTTTTGCAGGAAGATAGCTGATGATCATTACTTCGGAAAAATTCTTATTTGAATTTTTTCTATTATTTAATTCTTATTCAAATTTCAATTTGTTATTGAAAAGTATACAAACGGAATAATGAAACAAAGTCGCAATGGAGCAATGGGTCCAAGTGATTTTGAAACGCTACAAACGCAATATATAGGACGCTCTCTCTATTTTTATAATTTGGAAGGAAATATTTTGATTTTAATTATCATTTGTATTATAAAGTCACAAAAATTAAAATCGAGTATTAAAAAAAATATAGACTGAGTAAAAAAATTATAGGCCTGTAGCAGGATAATCTACATTTGTTAAAGTACTTGGAACCGTTTTACAACGCAGTATCTTTGCCTAAGTTCAGTGCCAGCTGACGGACTGATAGCACGGCTTTCGTCGTAAGCGTATTCTCACTAACCATGCTAATTTTGTGGATTAAGTAGTTAAGTAATTAGATGATAGATGGCATGTAGATGTGGCTTATTTCGATTTTAAAAAGGCATTTCACCAAGAACACAATGATAGTCTCTTAGTAAAATTATTGGAGGTATGTCTTCCATTGTAGTCAAATTTTTTGGCAATAACTTTCGAGCTCGAAATAAATACGTATAGTTTGGAAAGTGCACATCCTTATATCACTCAGTCTGGACTCAGCCAAGGTAGAAATTTAGGCTCCCTTTTATTTCTCATTATAATTAATGATTTAACCTCAGCTGTTAGCATTATTCGTTGTCTTCTCTTTGCCGATGATTTAAAACTCTTATAGGGGGTAGGAAAGCAATCTGATTGTGAGCTGTTTCAAAATTACATCAACTCAGTATTTCAATGGAGTCTGAGCAACAAGCTATAATTTAATACAAGCAATTGATAACGTATTCTGCCTACGTACACACTTGATACCGAATGATGAGTTAAATGGAATGGCGATCGAAAGGGTATCATCCGTTATAGACCTCGGTGCAATTATTTTATTTTAACAGCCTCAGCCAGTCAGAAGGCCTATCGGGTGATTGGATTTATCATGCGATGTCCCACTACTCCATGGATAATGGGTGTATTGTGATTTTGTTCCGTCCATAGTGTCTTTAAATCAATTCAGTCATCTGGTTTCCGCATGGAATAACATATATACTCGTGATGAAGAAAATATTTAAAAAATTTTGATAGATTTCTATTTATAAACTGTACGGGTATTATCTTCTTTGTTTGCTTTAGATTTAATAATGGGCTCAGTCGGATGTAAATCACATCAACTCCGACGGGTATTGCTTTTGATAAAGTTTTTTTTAATTATTAAATAATTTTGTTGACAACTGCCCTGTCTTGCGATTGGTAATGCTATATACTCCTGACTGTTAAGTGAGAGACCAGAGTAGTAGTTTATTTTACCTGCCAAGAGCAGTTCCGAACATCCTGCAGTTCTCATCAGTTTTTCGTGCACTTACGTTGACCAACACGGTATTTCAAGAGGTGCCTAATCTTAATATATTTTTTTACTCAATTGACTACTTTATAAATACGATTGTAGAGTGTACTATTAGTTTACGTTTGATAATTATTTAGTTTTATGTTTAGTTTGAATTAATATTTTTTTTATTAATTTTTTTATGTTATAATTCATACTTATGTACTGTAAACTAATGTACTTTTAGTGATTGCACATGTCCCAGGTCTGTAGTTTGTTTTTTTTTATATTTCCAACCCATAAGTTGAAGATGCGATTTTTTGGTAAATAAATTAATATTTAATTTCCCTTTAATAATTTTTTGTGTTGCTGCATGTATTAATTTCTTCTTATACGTTGGTAACCATAATAACACGAGCGAAGCGGCGGATAAAAGCTAGTTGTTAATAATAGTCAAATGTATGACAAATGTAATTTAATAGAGAATAATAATAACAATAATAAGGCAATAATGTTAATAGTCAAATGTATGACAAATGTAATTTAAGAGAGAATAATAATAATAACAACAATAGGGCAATAATGTTAATAGTCAAATGTATGACAAATATAATTTAAGCCAGAATAATAATAATAATAACAATAATAAGGCAATAATGTTAATATTCAAATGTATGACAAATGTAATTTAATAGAGAATAATAATAACAATAACAATAATAACGCAATAATGTCAAATGTAATTTAAGAGAGAATAATAATAATAACAATAATAAGGCAATAATGTTAATAGTCAAATGTATGACAAATGTAATTTAAGAGAGAATAATAATAATAATAACAATAATAAGGCAATAATGTTAATAGTCAAATGTATGACAAATGTAATTTAAGAGAGAATAATAATAATAACAATAATAAGGCAATAATGTTAATAGTCAAATGTATGACAAATGTAATTTAAGAGAGAATAATAATAATAATAACAATAATAAGGCAATAATGTTAATAGTCAAATGTATGACAAATGTAATTTAAGAGAGAATAATAATAATAACAATAATAAGGCAATAATGTTAATAGTCAAATGTATGACAAATGTAATTTAAGAGAAAATAATAATAATAATAACAATAATAAGGCAATAATGTTAATATTCAAATGTATGACAAATGTAATTTAATAGAGAATAATAATAATAATAACAATAATAAGGCAATTATGTTAATAGTCAAATGTATGGCAAATGTAATTTAATAGAGAATAATAATAATAATAAGGCAATAATGTTAATAGTCAAATGTATGACAAATGTAATTTAATAGAGAATAATAATAATAATAAGGCAATAATGTTAATAGTCAAATGTATGACAAATATAATTTAAGCGTTGATATTGGCGATTAACAGGTATTGCAAAAAAATACTAAAAATGTCAAGTGAAATAAAATAAGGCAATAAAAACAATCGTCTCCATAAACATCGTCATCACTTTGAAAAGGCTTGTACGTAACAAACAAATATCTAATTTATGTACATTTTAAAATAATTACGGCATGACCTTGGCAATAAACGACATAATGTTAAACAGTTGATTGCAAATACTATATCTAAATCATCAATCAACATTTTCGTCATTTGTCCACTATGCGCGTATTCTTTATATTAAATGTTATTCTCAAGTTTCCTATACAGGTACCTTGAGAATTATTAAGAGATTAAGTTCGTTTTTATTCTCACAAAAGATATATCTATTAACGTGTCCTCATTGTAAAACGATACAGGCATATGCAATACATGAAAAGTTCACCCATCCCATTATGATCACTCGTATTCCCGTACATTCGATTCAAATTAAGATCAAAAATCCTTCCATCAAAAAGTATATAGCATTTAGGACGTCTTTTAACTAGTTTTAGTGCATTATAGTTTTAAATATAATTTAGAGTTAAAACTTGGAATGTACTCGCCTAACTTTCATTTCACCGGAGTGACTATTGCTAAGATATCTGCGCATGTCGTAGGTACACTGGTAAATGTGATGTTCTGTCTATTATGTTAAATATGGTAAGGATTATATGATAAATATATTTATCATATTTTAGGTGACTGATGTGGAAATCAAACTTTCACATGCAGATTAAAGTGCAAAAATAATAGTTGTTGGCAGCAGTAAACTTCATGAGATGAAAGATACATAAAATAATACTTAAAAACTCTTGTTTCTCTAATTTGAATTTGAAACTAAATATATCGTATGATATATTTAGTTTCAAATTCAATTTAAAACTTTTGTTCCTCTAATTTGAATTTGAAACTAAATATATCGTACGATATATTTAGTTTCAAATTCAATTTAAAACGCTTGTTCCTCTAATTTGAATTTGAAACTAAATTTATCGTGCTATATATTTAGTTTCAAATTCAATTTAAAACTCTTGTTCCTCTAATTTGAATTTGAAACTAAATATATCGTACGATATATTTAGTTTCAAATTCAATTTAAAACTCTTGTTCCTCTAATTTTAATTTGAAACTAAATATATAGTACGATATATTTAGTTTCAAATTCAATTTAAAACTCTTGTTTCTCTAATTTGAATTTGTAACTAAATATATCATACGATATATTTAGTTTCAAATTAAATTTAAAACCCTTGTTCCTCTAATTTGAATTTGAAACTAAATTTATCGTGCTATATATTTAGTTTCAAATTCAATTTAAAACTCTTGTTCCTCTAATTTGAATTTGAAACTAAATATATCGTACGATATATTTAGTTTCAAATTCAATTTAAAACTCTTGTTCCTCTAATTTTAATTTGAAACTAAATATATAGTACGATATATTTAGTTTCAAATTCAATTTAAAACTCTTGTTTCTCTAATTTGAATTTGTAACTAAATATATCATACGATATATTTAGTTTCAAATTAAATTTAAAACCCTTGTTCCTCTAATTTGAATTTGAAACTAAATATATCGTACGATATATTTAGTTTAAAATTCAATTTAAAACTCTTGTTCCTCTAATTTGAATTTGAAACTAAATATATCGTACGATATATTTGGTTTTAAATTAATTAGTGACTACTTGGTAAACATTTTCACTAAAAGTGATCAGCAAAAATTGGCCTGGCGTTAAACAAAAAAAATGTAATTTTTAAAAAAGCTGATATTTTTAAGAACACAAAAATTAAACAATTTAGTGATTGACTATTAACAAAGAGTAAAAAATAAAATATAATTTGTAATAATAACTTAATTGAAAAAAATTATCTTCACAAAGGTGCATAAATTATAATTTTTTATACCGGGTATTGTTAATAAGAAATAAAAATCTAATACAGTACATAATAATGTTTTAAAAACAAACACAGGAATAGTCAAATCCGATTGTTTTTTTTTATTTGTAGCCATTGCCTAAATTAAATAAATGTAAACTTTTGACAGAAATTGACATTCGTTCTGCTATTGTCAAAAAAATGTCTTTGTTCTTTATGAATCTTACGTGGCTTTTTCGACGAGCCTGTCGGGTTGGCGAGTTTCATGGATTAGTATGTTACATCTGTGTATAGAGGATACAATAAGACACAATCTACTTCATCTTTCTGTTTCAAATAATTCTGTAATAATAACATTTACAATCTATTATTAAAAGTAACATGATCTTCATTAAAAGTACAAGACTTCTCATTTTGTGATTGATGATTTAAATGAAAATTTTAAGGAACTTATTTATTCAATTTTCTCTATTTAAAAGTGTCACTTTCATTCTTGTAACACTTGGACCCAAAACTATAGGAACTTTTGCTGGTCTCCTTTGTGCCCATATAAAACGCATGTAAGACAAATATGTAGAATGTACAAAAGCTACCATGTAAACAATTTCTGTCTCGGTTTCAAAATTAACATCTATTTACAGTATGCAACCAAAGTTTAAAAATTAGAGAATATCTTTTATGTTATTGAGCACAAGTCTTTGATAAAAATAATTGTGCGTGTCAGCTCTGATGCGCGACTGGAGTTTAATCCTTAAGTACAATTGTCTTTGAATGTATAAAATAGGTAACATTGTATATTAATATAAAATTAATTTACATATATAAATTATTAAAATTAAATGCTGACAATATAATTATTATCAAATAAAATACAAATGAACAAGATGAAATTTATACAACAAAATTAAAAACATTTAATAACGTTAGACCAAGAAGTTAAAATTAAAAGATACTTTTTAATTTTGTAGAATAGGAGACACCAAATGTTGACACATTTAATGATTATATATTGTTACAAGCAAACGATAGTAAACTCTTTGTGTCACACTCCGTCATTGCGATTACGCCATAAGAAAATGCTAATATGTATGTCATTAAGATTTCGCCGTAAAGAAAATGCCAAATAAACATATTGATATCTCACTCCAAACATGCACAAAAATGTTGCGCGGAGGGACCACCTAACAGTTACACCTTTTTTAACGAGCTGAAGTTCGTACAATTAGAATCTAATGGTTACACTTTTTTAACACTCTGAACTTTGTACTCTCTGAACTTTTGATTTTACTACTCATAAAACTTCGTACCGGGAACTACGAGTATATATGAAAAACGATTATTAAGGAGTATAAACTCCAAAAATAATTTTATCGTAATCATATGCACAGATACAATGCGTCTATAAATTTGGTTTATTCTATATTTTGTAATTTTCCGCAAGCGAAGCCGTGGGTAACAGGTGTTATTTTATATTTGTAAGAGCATCAAACAAGATAAATTAACTGTTTTAGATAATAATACTCGCAACGTTGATGAAAATAAAATTACTCTTTGCCGTAAAAAAAGGAACTAAACTTAGCCACACGAAATCATGTTATTCGTTAATATCTATCTAAATCACATTATCGAAACACTATCGACATTCTATCAGAAAATATACAACCGCGTTCAAAAGTGGCACATCGCAAGACGACAAACTGCAATTAAATTCAGCTCACAGCTCGATAGCTATGCGGTGAAGTCGGACCACACGCCGCCAGTATGCATATCGGCATAATCGGGGATTATTTGGCGGTTATAAGCTTTGATATTTTTTTCTCGTTAATACTAGCGTCGGCATTTTTTGTTGGTCAACACAAACTTACAATAAAGGTAGGTAGGCCGGCATTTATCTAAGTGTGCGTACAATCGAGTAGGTCGTATAATGTGCGCTCTGACTTTGACGACAATGTTGCTAATTAAAGCTATTTATGTTTTTTTTTAATTTAATTTTTTTTGCTGTCGCGGAATTAAGATGTTTGTTGTGCCTGTACACGTGTCTTAATTTGTGCGTGGATGACTGTTCGATTTAATCACGACTCGGTTTAAGTGGACCCCACGACGTTGATTTTTCTTCTCTGTCGAAATTGTCAGAAATTTTTTAATATATTGCTCGTTTCACATAATCTCATTACTTATTAAAGAATATAGATCGGATTTTCCCTAAAATAACATTTATAGAATATAAGAAATCTCAAATGATTTGCTCCTATCCTACTTACAGATTATAAGGCACTGATCATATAATCAAAACAAAAATTAACCTAAGTAGGTGTTTGATATATATTTGTTTATTTATTTGTTAAATTTAATAAATCTTAGTATTAAATAAACTCGTTCCTACGAGAGCAATTTTTTAAAACTACACGATGCAACTTAGTGAGAAATATTAGTTTGCCACATCTAAACTATTAGTATAGAGTACTTAAAACAGTAATAGAAAAATAAATAATTGTTTCACATTGATACATAAATAATTCAAATAAGATAATACAAACAAAACGTCAAATATTAGAGAGGTACACTATCCCCAGCTTCCACTCGGGTTATCTCAGGAGCACTTCAAAGACCCGTAGCATCTCCCTTCAAACAAAAGAGGACCTTAAAAGGTCCCCTAATAGTGTCCTATGTCTACCATCAAACGTTTCCATCCAACTGGGTTAATGACAGTCTCTTTGCAATGAATCATTTTATACCTCCATTTTTCCGAGAATGCACATTGCGAACATTTTAAATAAATCAAAGGTATGTACCTTCTCAATCAAGTCACGGTGACTTAAGATACCACATTCTAAAGCTCCGCGTGGTTCTATTCTAATGTTAGGACTACTCTACGCGCATTGTGGAGCTTACTGCAATGGAATAATACATGATCCATGTCATGTATTTTAAAACCGCAGGAACACATCAGACTATCTCTGAAGGCACACCTAAAGACACTGTCACAAAATGCACGAAATCCCGTTAAAAACTGTCAGATGTAGTAGTCGCTAACGAACTAGTTCTTACTTAACCGCTCGAACACATTCAGAAGAATAACCTAGTTGTTTTCTCCTTAGACTTGGGGAAAGTCCATCTAAGCTGCCAGTGAACACAGACGATCTCTAAATATATCTCTTTCTGCCAATAAGGAATTCTTTTGACAAAATGTAATAGGCCTGCATCAAAACTCTTGCCATGTACCAAAACTAAATTTTCACCATCGAAAGGTCGGTAGGTGGAAGACCCACCAAAACCGGCAACACATCTACTGAACAAGCTCTGTAAGTTTTAGTCAGCGCCAACAGGCCAAGCGCGCTACGGCTTAAGCAAAAACCGTCTAATTTGCTGAACTTCAACGCACCATGGAACCTAAACCGGTGACATATAGGCCAACATACCTATGTATATTGCCATATACACCAACTTGAGGGTAGAGCTGTTTAGCGCCCAGCCGACACCGCTAAGCCTGTCATGGCGTGGAAGGCGACCCTCTTACAGATGTACTGCACTTGTAGTAAAAAATTCAGTCATCAATCGAGGGCCATGCTCAGAAATGTAACCTGGTCCCGTACACCAATCCTGGATCTGATCATTACCACAGACGGATTTTACGTTAGTCTGCCCTTGAAGAGGAAAGTCTCGGATTTTTGTGTTTTCTCTAGTCATGTACCTGGCTAGAGGGTCTGCTGCCTAATTCTCTATTCCTCTACGGCTCTCTCCTACGGTCTTAATGCGAGCAAAGTGTCATCCGTATCGCCAAAATATCACCCGCAAAGTTTCATAAGTACAAAGTGTCATCCGTATCGGCAAATTATCATTCTCAAAGTATCACACGTGCAAAGTGTTTTCCAAGCAAAATGTTAATAGTTTTAAGCCTAAGCTCCTCTTTTTCCTAATTAATGGTTGAAAAAATATGATTCAGGATACACATAGGAAAGACAGGGAAAACAATATTCATATTTTTGTTCTTTGGTAAAATGAGAGGATCTAAATAAAATAAACATTAGACGAATCTATGTCATTTTACACAAAAATCATCTCAAATATAAATCCTTTATCAATTACATAAATTTTTGTAATGTTCGGTATTTTATTAAAAAAAAACGAAACATCTGTAAAATCGGCTCATGTTTATCGGATCTAATATTGAGATCTGATATTTCACATAGTTCCGTTAGGGATGAACTATATATAGAAGTATAGTACAAAAAGTTTCACACAGTGTTATATAAGTAAAGATTTAAAAACGTGTTATGTTATGCTATACCAAAATGATAATTAAGTAGAAAATCCCTCAAACGTTATGTAGGAAAAAGTTTTTTAGTTCGGTTTTTAGGTATTTACAAAAATTACTAATTCTATTGATATATAACTCATAATATGATGGCTTACAGGTACCAAATTATCTTAGGTTATACAGTATGTATATTTGTATAATTTTTTAAATATAGTTGTTAAATATCATTGTGGTCAGAGAAAAAGTTGCTGATCTGGGTATCTCGTGATGAATTCTGACAAAGTTATTACACGTGCATTATTATTACGCATGGGGGATTGTCGATCTTATGGAGGTTTAGAAAGAAGTTATTTATGGTAAATGTTTAAATCAAAATAGAACGTGTAACAAAAGGGCTGATTATTAAGTATTATCTCCTATTAAAATAAATATCAGTCAGTTTAAGCGTTTTCTATAGATCAAAATTGATCCTTCACACCTTGTAAACCTGACTAGTGGTTTAAGGGAAACTGGCAAGCTTTTTTAAAGTAAATAAAAGTAGAAAGGTATACTTTCATCGGGGATCGGATCGGGGGGGGGGCATCTTAATTATAATAAAGTGCAGTACTAGGTTCGCGAATACATATCAAAAAATCTTAATCAAATTTCTTAATTGTACTCGTACGAAGTCTTCGAACGAATCATTTTGGTGCCTGGAGGAAAGATTGAATATTTCAGACGCGATTTAAAATGTAATATTACAAAGCCGGGATGGGTCCGCTTTTATAAAATTATAAGAAAAAATGTTACCAGTTTCATTCCAAAAAAGTTTAGAAAATTACTAATCAAAAAATATTTAGACTTTCATAGAAAATTAGCTAACAATAATTTGTAAACATTTCTTAAACATGAATAGAGCAAAATATGCACAGACCAAATTTTGTAATACAGTGTACTGATTTATCAATTTCCCTTTTATTGGCAATTTACATAGTTTCTCCATTTACAACTGTTATAAATAAAGCAAACTTGATTTTTTTTAAATCTTAACTATTAAATAAAAAGCTTTACCTAATTTAAAATGTCACAAGCGAACTTTTGCAATGATTTCCACATACATTCACGAACCTCGTCCAGCCGACTGTACACAAATACGGCCGCAACAAATAGGTATGTGACATTTTTTATACGCTTCGCGGTCGATCATAAATCAAATGTTTTTAGTATCTTATTATGTTATCATGTTAAAGGAGGCAAGCCGAGTTCTGAGAAGCTTGGAGTCGAAAAAGAACCGAAACAGGTATTGACCGTGTATTATTATTACTACGTTCGATCATTGACGCGACGGACGATAGGAAATGTTATTACGTTAATTCGATAGGACTGCCATAATTATGTATTGAAGGTCGATCGATTATTATTTGATGTCAATTTGGTAAAAAAAACTCAAAGTAGCGCTGTGTTCGTGTTATATTTTTGTTATTAAAAGTGCCGGCTGTCACTGCGCAGGAAGCACTGGCCAAAGTATATGTTACAGTAGAATCGTTAGGAGCCGGTTTTGGAATTTTATGAACATTGTGGCAAGTTATTGGTAAATATGGAGTACGTAATTTATAATGTAAATGTGTTTGTAACTTTTTAATTACACATTAATCGAAAAGGTGAATATTAAAAAAGTTCGTAAAACGTACTGGTAAATATATTTTTTACAAAATAAGCAAGAACCATTGATTTAAAAAATAAATAGCTAAAAAATTTAGTAAAAAGAAGGAAACTATATTTATTTAAAAAAATTCTTCCGACATTGGTAATGTATTTAAATTTTCTTAAAGTTTTTAGTCCATTAATTAGAAAGTTGGGAAGTGAGGATTTACTTTATATCAAATATTACGTTTTTGATTCAATGTCTATCTTCTCCCTTATGTCTTTTTTTTAACAATAATCATTTCATTAATGCTTGTGTTTTACTATAATATGTAATTTTTAGTAAAATTCTTGTTATTCATTAAATGATTTTCTTACTTAAATTGAAGGCTGATTTTATGAATCCAGTTCATTTCATAAATTTTAGCTCAGTGGATATAAATTTATCAAATTTATATCAATAATATTTTCAAAGCAAAGTTTTTGAAAAACAAATTAGACAAAAATGGACTTTATCACCAACATTCTTACTGGAAGAATTATGAACACACGAGTCGTTTTTTCAAACTAGCAATTAGAAAATACGTATGTCTACTTATGACTTTGTGCTTTCCACTCATAAGTTTCAGTCTGAAAGAAATATCATTTTATTGATATTCAGTATATAGCATGCTATCAAATTTAAAGAAAAGCTATTGAATAACTAAATAAACTTTCTCCGCTTGATCCATTTACCAACAGTACTTGTGAAAATTGAAATTTTCCATTTTCAGTTGGAGAAGTCGGTTATATTAGTTTCACTTCTAGTTTGTTTTACCCGCATAAATAAAAAAAGTGCCAAGTCTAAAAAAATTGTGTTTTTAATAGAAATACCTATGTATCAAAATTATTGTAAATATATCCATATCTTATGCAGAAATCGTTTTAAGATTGTTTCCTAAACACTTAACTAAATTATCATATCTGGTTATCTATGCATCTATCTTTATTGTGCTATATCAGAATAATTACCACCGAAGCACTCTCCACAAAACAAAACAAAAAACTTGCATGCCAATCAGGTGTTATTTATAAACAGATACAATCACAACTACGAATCGAATTGCTAACTTCCTCTCAATTTGAAGCCGTTTAACCAACACATTTTCATCTTACCATACCTAACAGCGTTTGCAAGTAATTAAACATATATCAATAATTCAATTTGACGATTAAATTGGCGTCACACATGAATAGAGTGATAGCTACTTTTATACGTTTTGGTTTTTATCATTGCATTCATAAACAGCATTAACTTATGTAGATGAACTTCAATATCTTAATTTACATTAATTTCTTGCAATACATGTATGCAAATATGTGATGAGTGAAACTTCAGCTAATTCAACTTTAATATACGAGTAGTAGTCCAGTTTTACTGTATACAAACATGCCGTCTTTCTTTTTCTATCGTATTTGCATCAGTATATTTATTAGATTTATTTATACATTAATTTACATACTAGATAATAAATATAGCAATATCAAAACTTCATTTGCCTCATGTTTCAGATAAATGTTTGTATTTCTGTAAATGTTTAATCTCTATTCTATTAGTACCCTTTTGTTTTCTTTTAATTTCTTGGGTTTTGTAATTTGTCTGAACTTTTCTTGTTAATATTCACTTCTCAACCACATGCGTTTATATGTTTTCAATTTTCATAACGCTTTTCACGGAATATAGTCAATATACGGGTACTATTTTACTTTATTTATTGTCATTATGACGTAATAATACAAAGATCTAAAACTTGGATATAGGTTGGTTTATTCCAAAACTATAAAAATAATCGTCGGCGCCGTAGTGTATTGCGTTGATCACAAGGCTTACGGCATTTATGGCGGGGTGCGCTGCCTGGTCCCAGGTTTGATTGTCGACATGTAGCTAAATAAATCATGTAGCTAAATAAATACACAGACCAGTGACTAGAAGTTACATACTGCGATAGCCAACCCGCCAGCCCAACGTGGCAATTATGGGCATATGGCAATTATTGGCTAAAGTGATGCATACATCGAAGAAGTCTATGTAAGGGACAGACTGCTGTGTATTATTCGTATTTTTGTGTATTCCAAGTAAATGATAAATAACTTTTGTTCAGTTATTGTTATAAATTAAATACCATTTAGTGATCACATATTATATTCCTAATCACGGTAGTTGATAGTTACAATTTTATTAAGCAGGGCAAACATAACCTATATATCTTCAATAACCGGTTTCATAAAAGGAAGAGGTTCACAGTTCATCGGAATATTTTTCTTCATATAATTTGATGAATATTTTTGATGAACATTTTTCTTATATATAATTTGATGAACATTTTTTTACGACTATTTTAATGAATATTTTTCTATGTTCAGCGATAATTCTTTGCCGAGTGAACCGATTTCGATGACTCTTTTTGTTATTTGAGAGAGAGTAGTTTAGGTATAGTCCCATATAAATATGATGATGATCTGATGATGAAATCCGAATTTAAAAACGTGTGGCAATAAATCAACAGTAATTACGGATATTTGTTAATTGTTACTATGCAAAAAAAATACACCGTCT
Organism: Druceiella hillmani; assembly: GCA_039881145.1. Taxonomy (NCBI): domain Eukaryota; kingdom Metazoa; phylum Arthropoda; class Insecta; order Lepidoptera; family Hepialidae; genus Druceiella; species Druceiella hillmani. The sequence continues at coordinate 15,090,457 of JAYKKI010000032.1, forward strand.
ACAAGGTCAGGGTCTGATCATGAGTTCTGGAGATGAACAATAAAACTGTTTGACAGATATTAGTAAATCAGATGTGATTCAATAAATTTGTCACTGATAAGTTGTTACTTTATTTATCACGTCTAATATTCGATTTCGGATATAGGGAACGGAACTCCTCAACGGCTAACAGTTAACCACTGGCGTCTACTACAATCGCTTCGTTTCTGTGTGTTGCTATGATAACCAACTTTTCATAAAAAGGAATCTATACACTAGCTTTTGCCCGCGATTATTAATAATATTTTCAGAAAGAAAATAATTGAATGTTAGTAATAATGTGATGATTAATATTATTATAAACCAAAAATTCTAAAACAAAATATATTTAAAAAACCGGCTCCAAGAAAAGTAGGTACTAAAAAGTAAACAATAATTAACTCAATAAACATACCCATTTATTCACAATAAATAACTAAGTTACTTATTTTTGAAGTCGGTGTCAGTACTGCCGATTAACTCAAGTAAAAACAATCATCATTACTGTATCAAACATTTTTTTTCATGGGTACATTTGGGGTTAGTCTTTTCAATTATATTCTTCCCCATTTCTCTATAATACTTCTTCCACTTCTATTAAACTATTGTTCCTCATGATTTCGATCCATACCTTCTGTTCTATTATTTACATCATATAAACTACTTTTAAATTATATATTCAGATGAAGTGACGTGAGTTTGCTTCTATAAAAACACACACGATCATCGAGCAAGGAAGACATAAAAATTGTTATGAAAATACGTCATGCCAAATAAGTTAGATTGTTTGTCGGAAATTGAAATACTCAAGGTAAGACTCTCCATTGACAACGTATTCAATACTTAAACGGTGAGTATACGATACAGGTACATTTATAATAACCATCTGACGTGATGATGGTCTAGAAAGGCTTCAAAAACGTGACTTGTTTCTTGCGTTTTGCTTCAATAATTAATAGTTTCTTCCACACAAAAAATATGTAGTGCTTACGTTTACATTATTGAGGAGATGTTTAATTTACCGGTGATGCAAGGATATTTTAATTTCAGTTCAAGGATTTCAAATACATCCTGGTAGAATGTGAGGTAGCATCAGGTTAGATAAGTTTTCTGTTTGCATAATTGTAAGTACATACAGTTTTGGAAGTGTATAAATTTTAATAGGTCCAATCTCTGTACAATTAGTTGAAGAAGAACTTCTTTTGAGACTTATAAAATTACGTTCATGTTGGTAACATCTGATCAAGAATTTATCGAAATAAGCATACCTAATTCGATTCTATTATTCGATTATTCATTCAGAATGTACATCACTACATAGCTTTTAAAGTAACTGTACCAAAAATGAAATGAAAAATATTAAATTTCCTTTACACATAACTATTAGTAAGACATTCTCGTTTATTTTTATGTTAACATGTTTTTTCATTATCTGACTTACATTAAAATTATTAGACTACTTAAGTAGATTGAATTTAATAATATATCAAAATTATAAACCTATACGAAATTATAAAAAATACTAATTACAAATTATAACAAAATGATAATAAACTATGAAAAAATCAATTAGCATTGATTTCGATTAAGTCGGCGATTGTAGTTTGTTTAACGTAGTATTTTTTAATGAAAATATTAGTTTTAAAAATATCATCAAATTAAGATCACATATTCTCACTAGGGCTTTTTTTCATCAAAAAATCTATTCAGTGTTCGTATTTTGACAACACAATATTGAATAAAAATTATCCAATTTATATTAAATGTTAAAGTCAATATCTATATCGAACACATACTTGGAAGGCTCTCATATAATCGCGATATTCATAAATAGAATGTTTATTAATCGAGTTCAATAACGATAATGAACAAAAAAATATTTTGGATTTGATTTGATTTGAATAACAAAAAACCTTAAAAGTGCCATTTTTTGGTCACTCGTGTGCATTTACAGGCATAATAAATATTTAATAATATTTAAATATATTAAATAAAGGGGTACACATGTATATTATTTAATAAAACCTAAAACTATTAAATAAAAGTGTACAAATATATTATCGGGAATAAATGTATCACTGTATTTGGGAAACTATGACATTTAGAATCATCATTATAATTTTTCTACAACCTTTGAATAGGCTTCGAATAATCCTATCTCCTTCTTAATTTTAGGTATTTTTGGCATATTGTTCAATAGAAATATTATTTAAAATTTTGAAAAATATTTTTGAGGTTCTAGTAACTCATCATTTCAAATGATACACCATACTTCCTCCCTATTACTCTACCCCTTCCACCATACTATCCTACCCCTCCACCCTCTAACAGTTTCATATTAATAATTGTGAGAGATTAGCTATAAAGAAAAGCATAGAATGAACAACAAACGAATACGTCAGTAGTCTTATGAAAATTCCGTTTATTTCCTTTCGGTGTATGAAAAAATTATTTAAAAAATATTATAACATATGGAATACACCTCATTCTCTAATATTAATAATACCTTTGTTTGTATACGCTAGAAATAAACAACATATTTATCTCAATATATCGTGTATACCATTGATTAAATTTGGAGCTATTAAACAAGCACGAGTACAGAGGAAACATCCGCCTGAAAATATAGTATCAAATGTACAGTTGCTTTCGACATTTCTGCCGATGTCTGTGATGCTGTTATTGCCGCGTCCCCATGAGAATGCTGTGACCGGATCGTACGTTACGACTTCTACCTAACATGCACGTCTAGAATTCACAATTTTGTCATAACTTCGGCATAAACCTGTTTCGCAGAAATGTTCGTAATAATCTGTGATTCGTTGTGTCGCAGTAGTGTCTCCTAGGAGATGATATATTTTAAAAATACTATTTAGAATGGCCTCGATTATAATAATGATTTATATTATTTTTTTGGTCCTCATGACCTATGAAAACTCATAAATATTTATCTATCAGCATACAAAAATTAACGGTTCTAGTATTACAATAATATTTACATATTACGTCTATTTATATAACCGCGTTATTTTTTTGCTGCGACGTTGTAATAGCAATACAAATAGACCAAGTGAAATATCTTAATATACCTTTCTAGTATCATTAGTCTTATAAAAAAGACCTTAAGGTATACAAAATACGATCTTAAGATCGTATATATATATATATATATATATATATATATATATATATATATATATATATATATATATATGAGAAGTTATAATAGTAGTATAAAAACAGAAGCAGATGACATTCCAATGGCACTTCCCTTCGTACACCAACTCCAGGCATCGGTAGAGAAAGAGATTCCTTCATACTCCCAGTCCACTTACTGTCTCTCCTGAGATGCAGCGACTCAACTATGATAACATTTAGTGCCACAATCTTCGATGGAGTTTTGGAGAGAGACGTCTGCTGGCTGCAGTCTGCTCTATATAACTTGAATAACGTTTAACAAGTTAAGAATATATGTCCCCAGGTACAAGGTCGACCTCGTCATTTGAGGCTGTAATGGAAAAGCCGATTAAACATATGTACAGATCTAGAACACCGAGCACCTCCTGGTCCACCCTAACCTCGCAACCACTTGCAACTTGCAAGACCTGAAGGAAATCAACGTGAAAGCCATCGCCGTGTCTCAACACTGGAAGTTATCAATTTGTCTGGGTCCCTGACGTGGAAAGTAGTGAACGAATCAATCACTTAATTTATGTATCTGAACAGTATTTTAAAGGATATAGCAGAGGACAAGTTAAAACGGTAAAATAAATGCGGACTCCAACAGATGTGGTCAATTTAAAAACATGACGGTGATGTAGCGCAAATTCTGACACTTTTGCTTTGGATCTATACAAGTCATTGATAAATTTCTCCTTGGATAGAGTCATAGATAAACTTCATTCAATAAGATAAAAATAAAATGAATATAGAAAAAGGCATATAGAAAAGGGAATATGGAAAAGGCAATATAGAAAGAGGCATATGTGTTAAAATAACCTAAACAATTGGGATTGTTAAAATAACCTAAAAAAATGTAGGAGATAAAAACGTGGATTGTTCCGATTTTGGCGATTTTTCTGTTATTGTTTGAATAATAAACGTACAGATTACTACAAAATTCTACATTTTTAATTTTTTTAATACATATATTACGAGTACAACCCTTCATTCGTTACTTCATTAGGAGTATTACACGCTGTCAATTGTTCTTTAATTTTACTTCCGGTTAACACACTGCCGAATTAAATTTTCCTAGATAGTACATTCTATTACTGTGGATGAATTTCATTACAGATTGTGTTTTACGTTAATCAGATTTCATCAGAAGCTGGATAAGTTAATTATAAGCAACAAGAACCAACCAATACTGTTAAGTGTGGTAAAGATGAAAGGTAAAAACTTAAATATGATGTGTTGGGATTTACAAATCTAATGTGTCGTCTAAACATTTGGTATGAAAAGTTGGAGAATGAAACTCGAGTTTACCTTAGGAGTAAGTACACTAATTGTCCATTACACAATGCTATTTACTATCAAAAACAACTACTAAGTTATAATTTAATTAATACAATAAAATAAAATTTTGAAATTTTTGTAATTTTTTATAACAATGATTTTAGCAACAATGCCTTTAATGTAGGGAAAATGGATTCTTATACTTTCGTTACTATTTACATATAGCATCGTCCATGTGGGTTTCCAAATAGGCGGCAGGATTTTACCTTAATTTAAAATAATTATTGGAACTCCTACCACAAATAATTTTGAACATTTTTCTCTTTAGAACTAATGTTAACACGTTTTTCTTATTTAATATACACTTGCGCCATCTATTAATAAGTTGCGGTAAAACTTTTTTTATTAACTAAAAATACTAAATTCTTTGTTTTAAATTTATTCCCTGGGATGAAATGAAGCATATATATTAAATCGTATTATAAACCTTGGTTAAACTAAATTTAATGAACATTAGTAAAACAGTTCAGACATGACTAAGTAACAAGTCGAAACGAGAAGCCCAAACATATTAGTGTTTTTTTCTGCCAGACCAGTTGTATGAATGTAAATGCAGGTCCAGTATCTTTACGTAAAACAGAAACACATACACTTCCACATTTATAGTAATAGAGACCTACGAAACCCTGAATGGAAATAGTAAATTCTAAGTGTGGTATTTAATAGTACGATTGTCACCTAGTACAATTCTATAGTTCATGTGAAGCTTAGTCTCAACCGTAGCCTGCTTAGCTTAGCACGACTGTTGATACGATAATCCTGCGGATTATTCAGCATAAAAGAAAGCATCCTATGTATTGCTTTAACTTATGTATGTAGGCCTACAGAGGAAAGATACCATTTTATCATTATAATGCAAAATCCATTTAATGCTTTATGAACACCGATAAAGGTGAATATATATATATATATATATATATATATATATATATATATATATATAATTATATATAATGAAATTTCCTAGATAGTATACAATTTTTGTCTTTACTACACATTGAAATGTAGCTATGCTACCTAAAAATTCTGGTAAAAAATTGGTTTAATCAGCATCTCTGCAATAAACAGTATCTGTTGTCATTATTTAGCGGTTAGTGATTAAAACTACTAATCAGGTTTCCGTTTTTCCATAAAATTTGTTTCAGTTTTAGTCGATATTTTTCAGCTTATATTCGATAGTAAGCCAGCAAATAATAATCTAAGTTATTTTCTACAGGGATATCGATAAAGTTTTACGATGTTGTTATTGTTTATTGGGTACCAAATAATTGTCATTTGTTAAATGACAATAATTGTCATTAGTTAAATAACGTTTATTAATGTTTGTAGTTAAATCCAAATATGTTGGCAGATTAATAAACGAGTCGATATTGGAGCACGTCTACCATAAACGAAACATTACACGGACGGCCGCAACGAATTAATATTTTACGAGACATTTTTTGTCACCCGTCACAAGTCGATCAAGTCACACAACCTTCGTGTGCCAACGGGCCACGCCGGCGCACGCGTGTGACAGATTTGACAAGAAAAAATCGAGTCGAAATGATTAATGCCGTAGTCAAATGTGGAATATTGAAACGCACGTAATTTCTCGCATGTCAAATAATAACAGATTGTGTTCAAAAATGCGTTCCCGCGGCGCCAGGCCGGACGGCGGGGCGCTCTTTGACTCCCGACGGCGGCCTAGTGATGGGACGAATATAGATATCGCCCAAAAATATTGACTAAAACTATAATATTTTCTTTTTGACGTCATTTTTCGAATAAACTTCGATGAACGTTTTTGTTAAGATTTTTTTTATATTACTTCTTTCAGTGATACTTAACATATTGTTAAAAATTAATTGTGACAAAATTATCTTAATTATATTATTAATCTCATTTGAAAATAAGTTAACCATTATAATTAGAAACATAAAATGTTTAAAATTTTTTTACAATAATATAACATATAATTGGCAATGACAACTTGGTTTCATTTTGATGTTTGGAATTCACTGTACTTACAGCGTATATATTACTAAAATATGTTATTTAAAGAAAAAGTTAAGAGTATAGATAATAACATTTTTCTGACCATTTGTAAGAAACATATGAAGAGTTCTCTAAATTACCAAGAGATTTTACGTCTTTGGTCCAAAATTAGTTCAATATTTTCAAAATAACGTTGGACAAATGTGTAAAAATTTCGCCAAAAATTTGTTTTACAACGCAAGTACCTACACGAGTGATAAATATTTAAAAATTTACAATATTCCAAAATTTTCTATGAAGAAAATTTATCACTAATTCGAATAAAAGTTTCCTTTTATAGCCCTAATTCTTCCACATCACACGTGGACATAGGTACGTCATTTAACTGGATAAGAAGATAAGATCGTGAAACGAAATTCACCAATATTAAGATGGCGCTGTATTATTTACGTAAAAAAATTTAATTTCATTGATATTAAAGAACTAATAAAGTTTTTATTGAAAACTATATGGCACTATTTTGTCCTGGCTGTATTTTTCACGTTTTGTTTTATCAAAACAAAGTGTCAATTCAAAAGTGGATTTTTGTATTTTTTAAATGTAAAATATTTGCCCCTACTTCACTGTTTCTATGATAATTTTTTCCTTAACAATAGAGTCTCATCTTTGACTTGCACTTGCCACTGGTTTGCCATATATTACCATAATATTTATATCATCTTCTTCATCCTCTTTGAATAAAGCTTATATCGAAGGCTGTGTAACATCACAGTTATCTTAATTTTTGATGAAACTGATCTAACGAGCGAAGCAGTACTACAACCAAACTACTTAAGAATGTTCTTTTGGAGAATTATGGTTGTCGATCTATTCGTCATTTCTCTGCAATATTTCCTTGGATAATGAGTTGGAGGACTTTGTGTTTCTCGTTATTTATGATGTAACCAAAGTAATTTTCATGGTGTGTCCCAAGTAACTTTCTATGCTTAATAATTTTCATAAGTTACATTTATATCAAACTTTAATAATATTCCTTCGTTTGTTAAATGGTTGTGTCGGAAACGGAAAAACGAAAATTTATTCACGTATTTTCAGTTATCACTTTTTTATGGTGTACTATATCAGAGTACAGCCTCTACGCCGTATACTAGCACCAATAATACGTATCAGAATACTATATGCACTCTTAGGCTCCGATAGAGATTTCAGCAATACAGCATCTTACTCATTTTGAAGAAAGTTGAACGTGCCATTTCGATTCGAGCTTTAATTTCTTGTGCACGGTCTCCACTTTCATTGATCCAGAGTTTTAGATATTTAAATATGTTGATTTTTTGACAGCTTCTATTCCAATGAAATATGTTTTGTCACACTGAGACTTTTTGGAGTTCAACGTGATTTTTTTGTTTTTGTTATATTTATTTTGAGACTATTTTTTTTTGCTATATTCATTTACTCGAGTTACTAGACTTTGAAGTATAGTTAGGTTATGAGAGTTTAAGATAACTATGATCAGAAATCAGATATTAACGCGAAGTCAGATCATCAGAGATCAAGGCATCAGAATTAAAGTGTCATATATTATAATAACCGTGAAGTTGTTAGATTATATTGTTAATTATTAACAAATTTTTTACCTGTCCATCAACGGAGTTTTTCTCAGAAACTGTAGAAACTTAAAATTTGGCTTTCCCTCATATCTCAATATTTAATACTCAAAAATATCAATATTAAAATATTATAGAGTGTAAAGAAAATGCACCAAAATTGTTTTTTCATTTCTTGTATTGTGGAGGACATCAGTTGAGAAAGCAATTTCTAAGGTTTCCAAAACTATTTCTTTTAGATTTTTTTTTAAAACAGTTCTAGAGATATTGTTAAAAAAGTAAACACATAGTTTTTTTCAGAAACTGATAAATAAATATCAAATTTGGCACAATGTTAAAGCATATTAACCTGCATATATTTCAAAAATTGACACTTAAAAATATTGATATGGAAACGTTTAGAGTGCGAACAAATTAATGTTTTTTTACTTTCTGTATTGTTTTCTGAACTACATTTCATCAGAATATTATGTAAGATAAAGAGTCATTGATAAAAATGACCACAAAAAAATCTGCACCCAATCTTTAAAAAGCTATAACGATGTTTCTAAATGCCTAGAGATATATTAAGCAATATACGTAAAATGAGATTAAAAACTAGTAACTATTGTAAATGGTTTAATAAAACACCTCTTAAATACGTATACAGTCTTTATTTATTTTTATGATATTTCTTCACACTTCTGATTAGTTCTGGAGCTATTGTTGAAAGTGACCACAAAAAAATCTGCACCCAATCTTTGAAAAGCTATAACGATGTTTCTAAATGCCTAGAGATATATTAAGCAATATACGTAAAATGACATTAAAAACTAGTAATTATTGTAAATGGTTTAATAACACACATCTTAAATACGTATACAGTCTCTATTTATTTTTATGATATTTCTTCACACTTCTGATTAGTTCTGGAGCTATTGTTGAAAGTGACCACAAAAAAATCTGCACCTAATCTTTGAAAAGCTATAACGATGTTTCTAAATGCCTAGAGATATATTAAGCAATATATGTAAAATGATATTAAAAACTAGTAATTATTGTAAATGGTTTAAAAAACACCTCTTAAATACGTATACAGTCTTTACTTATTTTTTTGATATTTCTTCACACTTCTGATTAGTTCTGGAGCTATTGTTGAAAGTGACCACAAAAACCCGCACTTAATCTTCGAAAAGCTATAGAGATAAATCTGAATTCCACAATTATTCAGATATTAACCAATTTTTACTCGAAAGAAAAATATATTAAATAAAACTTGTGAAATGGTGTTAACGTTAATAATAATAATAATATTTGTAAATATTTTAATAGAATAAACCTTAAAAGTTGTAACCGTCTTCAAAATTCGAAACATAAACAAATCCAATTTTAATAATTTAACTCATTTATATTTAAATTCTATTTCTGTCGGAAAAATAATCCTACTTCTCTCCAGACTACAGTAACTACACTACTGTAGTCTTGAGAGATGTGTCATTCTAGGCATTAGTTTATCTCTGATCAATCGTATTCAAAATTCATTCAAATACAGTAGTAACAAATACACTAGATATAAAGGGCGATTTTTTTAAGCTTTCCCATGCTAAAATCAATCTTACCGAATTTTCTTCATAAAAAATACGAAGTTATCGAGGTCACCATAAAACATAATGCCATTTCCCGGAAAAATCTTAATCGAGGTAACCTATAGTCTAATTAGGGCCACAATATGTTCGTATGGCAAATTTTGTACAGATTCTTTCAGAAATCCTAGAGTAACAAACATCGATTCATCCATTCATCCAAACTTTCTCATTTGTAATATTAATAGAAATTTTTCGTTCCAGTTTTCCCGAGAAAAAATTAAAATCATATGTGAATATGCTCAGCAAAAATTTTTAGATCACTTTGTAAGGAGCATAGGCGAGTCGCTATGAGATTTTGCAACAATTACTCTGGAAGTTAAAGAACTTTATGTAACCTATTATTTTACTTAATGATCGATATCTTATGAAAATGAAAGTTATATAAAATAAACATATAAAAATAATATATAGAGTAGGCTGATAAGTTTTTATCTAGGTCTTCGGACCTTGGACTCTAGAAAGGTGTCAAAAACTTCACAATATTTTATTACAGGTTATAAAGAGGGCAAAATGCGCTTGCACCAACTAGCACTAAGCATTTAAATGTGACCGCTAGCACCAAACATTTAAATGTGACCGCTAGCACCAAACATTTAAATGTGACCACTAGCACCAAACATTTAACTGTGATCGCTAGCACCAAGCATTTAACTGTGACCGCTAGCACCAAGCATTTAACTGTGACCGCTAGCACCAAGCATTTAACTGTGACCTCTAGCACCAAGCATTTAACTGTGACCGCTAGCACCAATCATTTAACTGTGACTGCTAGCACTAAGCATTTTACTGTATTAAACCTAGAAAAATGGATTTAATTCATCATCAAGTACCGATTTTCTACTTTATGAGTTAAAATCTGTCAACATTTAGTGATATTAAAAAGTAAATTCAACCAGCTGACGTAATTATTAATTAGTAACAAGATTTAGATTATGAAAATGAAGCAACCAAGAAAGTGGGCCAAAGCATATGTTCATCGTGCTAAACACAACGAACATATGCTTTGGTATCCAAATCTGAACTTGAATACCCTAAAAGTGAAGCTGAATTACTAGTAGAATTTCAAGGATGTTAGTGATTCGGAGCTGGTTGTGATAGGATTTACAATGAATGTTGTAACCAATTTGATAGCCTAGCAAAGAATCTAAAAATCGATAGGACCGAACATATTTTCTTCACATTAATACCAGACCGCATACCACAAAATCCATTCATTAAAAATAATAGGTCTGCTAGTATATTAACCTTATTCACCCAACATTATGCCATCTGATCATTACGTGTTCCGAGCTTTAAGCATTGCACCATTTACAGAATAAAACATTGAGAGAATGGGAAACTTTCAAGAAGACGATTTTTACGCTGAAGGTATATCCGATGATGTCGGCAGTTTCATTTTCTTGTAACATTTAGATTTTAAAATATTTTTTAACATTTTTTGTAGAAAGTAAAAAAATGTTAGTAATTAGTAAAAAATACAACTTATCCATGATCGTCCATGTATCACAGCGAACGCCAAAATATCGTTACCGTTTCTTACTTTATCGACCCTTTCCTCGTCGACTATCGAGAGCGACAATTGCACGCCGTCACCACGGACAGTTGACGGCGGGAACAATGCAGCCGCCCTAATGAAGCCGAGGGGGCCGAGCTCAGCCGAGTCGGCCCGAACGTCCGGTGACAGCCAATCCTTTCAACCTTAATGATATGGCTAACGCAATATACTCTCTTGCGTATTGGTCTTTGGAGTTTACTTGACAATATTTCTTATCGTATTTATAGGGGATATCAGACAAGTCACTTTTTAATACACTTTTATTAAATCGACTTGTATGTAACTATGTAATGGAATCTGTGAAACTAAATTCCATGCACTTCTGATTGTTGTAAAACATTTAATTAAAACAAAAAAGACTAAAAAAACAACGGAAATTTTAAATTAAATTTTCACCCACTTCCAGATACGCGAATTATTCAAAATTTCATATTCGTTTTCAAAATCAAACGTATCAAGAACCGATGGCAATGAAATAATTTCTTCAAATAAAAATAAAATTGAAGTTTAAAATGAAAACATTTTCATCCACTTCCGAATTACATAAAATTTATACAAATATCTACTAATAAAAAAACGATAATTTCACGAAATTAAAAACAAAAAATTTTACAGTTTGCAAACGAAAACAAAAGATTGAAAAACGTAAAAATAAATTGATAATTAAAAAAATAAAAAAAGAACACGCTTCTACAAAATACTGCACTAAAAACCAAAAAATAATTATCAAACCTGTTTTTTCCTTCTACTCAGTAAGGACTTTAGTTCAATCTATGTTTGATATCGAGTATATAATATACGCTTCTTCTCAAAAATAAATTATTTTGCTTCTCAAACTAACACGGAATTAACGAAAATGCTTAACATTTTAGTTGCACTATCTTACGCTAAAGTCCTTGCTGAGAAGACAGAGAAAACGGGTTAAATAACTATTTTCAGCTTTTTAGTGCAGTATTTTGTAGAAGCGTGTTTTTTAGTTTTTTAAACTATTAATTTATTCATTTTGATAAGAAAATATGTCATATTTTCTTTTCGCTGTTTATACTTAACATCATGGTAAATTTATTACATGTCCAAAAGTATTACTTTAGTTCCTTTTTTTCAAAACCATAACTCATTTTAAGTTATGAATGTTCCCATAAAAAATGTACGGTAGTAAAAGCAATTTTTTCTCCATAATTCTCTCATTCTTCCCACTCTAATAAAGTTTTTTTATTATTTTATCATCAATGACTATTCCATTTTAGCATCCTCGTTTTACTTTTTACATATAGTGATTCAAAAAATTCCATTTACCTTATCCATTTATTTTTTTACGTTATGTTCTTAACATAATTATATTACATAAATAATAATGCTAAATTTAATCCATATCGAGAATTGTAACAAAAATATCCTAAAAATTAATAAAATAGATATGAACGTAATGCTAATTAAGTGTACTATCAGAAAAGAATAAATTCTCACCACGCGACCGTTCCCCCTGCACGTCGTACTTGCATATAAAAATGTAAGCAGCATTTGGTTAACTGTAATATCATTAGTCACTTCAAATAACTGCAATATACTTGACATATATTAATTCCTTGTATTTATCTATTTGTCAATTTGACATCTAATCTTTCTCGTGAACAATGTTTAAAAAAAGTTAAGTGGTTAAAAAACCGATGTCTGTATCGAAAATTGTCGATGCAAGTTGGCCAAAATAAATGTATTTGAAAATTCTGATCCTAGAATTTTTCAAATCCACGATTAAGAAATTAGAAGGAGAAGAAAAATATTGCACATCGTTTTGAAACTTGATATGTCCAAAACGGAGCTTGAAAATAAAAAAAGGCAAATGAAAGCTCCATATAATTTTAAAAGACTCTTAATAAGGAGCATGATTTTTCTTGCTTCAAATATGCGTGAGGAGGTATTTTAAAAAAATACTAGCTTTCATAAAAAAATTGCCATCAAAAGACAAAATGTTACATATTATATGAGATCTCATATTTCTCTCCGAAATATAAAGAATCTACTTGGATTAATTTAATCGAGATCGGTCCAAAATTGCAGAACATGCGATGCTGTAAAAAACAGACAGATTTCACGAAATGAACCGTAAAAGAAGTTTGTTTAAATATCAAAAGTACCGTAAAGTTGTATTATTTTAAAATTGTATTATATATGGTGATCATGATAAAAAGATAATCATTATCACACGAATTCATTTATCTTATTTCGTTTATCTGAAGTATATATTACTATTTACCCATTATCTCGTTTGCTTTGTCATATTTCTAATTATTCTTTTCCTCTTGTACATGATGATCATTATCTCGAGTCATTCGATGACGTACAGTTCAAAATGTTTAATACTTAGAAGCGTAGCGCAGTTCGACGAATCGGAATTTACATATACGACTGACTGTTCCATTTGCAAGATATTGTTCTTACGTTTACCCTTATTGCCAACTTCGTCATCGACGGTTCTGAGAGTGACCATTAATATTTAAGTTGAACTTAGCAACAGTATTTTTATAAGCAATCATATTAAATTCAATTATATTTCATAGTGGGAATTACCGTAGCAATTGGAAATCTAAATATATGTATTCTCCGAAATTATTTGTAATAAATATTAACCCATGCACTTGCCATGAAAAGTAGTTTATCTATATAGAGCTACCTTTGGTCTTGCCTTTGTGGTTCATCCACCTCCGACCCTGAATTAAAGTCCTTCTTTAACAGTCTCCAGATAAAACAATACACTTTAGATGACCTTCCCTTGCTCTCGTCCGTTGATTGATCTTACTACTCATTGAAGTCCAGACCACAATTTTCGGTAAGGTTGCTCAATGTAACAAGTACTACAGCGGCAAAATGAGAGTGGTATTTGAGATGCAATGGTTATTGGTTAAGGGTCACTTGATTCTTATGCAAAGAGGAAGGGCATATATTAAAGGAGATCCAGACCGAAATGGTAGAAAAGGGCTAAGAAGAAGAAGATTACAGATTTTAGTTTAGAATAAAACATTAAAAACAAAAAGATCAAAATCGCCAAACCAAAAATGTATACTGGAAACTTGAATTGGTTTCATTAATATATTCGTTCGGAAATTCTTCTCCATAAGGCTGATATAATTTTTTTATATAACCTATATTTTCAACTATATGTGACAATTTACATATATATATATATAATGATGGGAATATAGAGACTTGCAGCTTTCTATACCGAGTATTAAGAAAGGAAAAATTCGGTCTTTCGTTTAATAAGATTTTTTGAAGTACATTACAATGCGTATCTTGGTCATTATTTTGGGATTAGATATAACGATGTAGATAGAATTTGTAAATACTATTCAGGTTAGAATTTGTAATCGCAAAAAAATATGAAACATATATTTTTAAATTTTTAAATGTTGAAATATAACGAAATCCCAATATTTTTGGGACCTTGACAATAGAAGTTTTACCTACATATGCTTGCAACAATAAGTTTATTTTATACATTATTTACGAAAATGACTGGTCCATATATGACTTAACACCATTTGTAAATAAATCCGATAAGCAGGGGCGGTTGTCTACTACATTACATGATCCTTTACCAAGGGCGCAATTTGCAGAATCCGCGTACAAAGTTCAATATTTTTTATTTTATCTACGAATATTGGTAATTCTAAGTAGTAATTCAGGTTTGTAACAAGAAAGATGCAGCACCCATGCATTTATTACATATATAGATCGAAGGTAAAGTTCATACGTTGCTATTATTGTAGGTAATTCTCAAATTCACTGTTCACAGAATAAATTTAAGGGAATTAATCAGACCTGATCAGTCATTATTCATACTTTTAATATTTATGCAATGAAGTAAATTTTCACTAAGGCTCGTGGTATCATTTTCACTAATTTCCACTTATCTTCATGTTCCACATATTGTAGGGCATATTTTAGTCACATTATATCTTAAATGCCTATATAGCTCCCGCAATAATGGATCAAAAATAACGATCATGGAATATTATCACAGTGGTTAATTTTTTGCTATTCGAAATCGAAAATATATATATTTATATATATATATATATATATATATATATATATATATATATATATTATATATATATATATATATATATATATATATATATATATATAACATATATAGAGGGTTAACATTCATATTTTGTGCCGAACATTTTCCAAGGTTACTGGTTTCATTTTATAAGTTTATCGAACACAACAATTGCTAAAATTTTATATAATAATATAATTTATAATTTTATCACCATAATATTCCGTACAAAATTTAAAAGTACGAAAAGCGAGTTAAAAGTATGAAAAATTTCTATGATCTATCATTTTAAAGGGGAAAAGAAACAGTTTTTTTATGTTCCTAATAAAGGATAAAGATGCTGATTTACGGATACGGATGCTGATTTTACAACGTCCACACCTGCGGAAGCGGATGCGAACTTCAGATATCTTAGAATACAAGATGTAAATTATCACTATTATTCAGAAATAAATACTAAATAACTACAAAATTATGAATATTTTCGCTAGTCAATAAGTATATTTTAATAAGTTTTATACAAAACGCTCTGGGATATTCATACCAACTTATTAACTAACAGAGCCGAGTGAGCGCGAAATACGATCGATTCCCGAAAATTTTATGTCATGCACATTCGTATCCGCAAACTCCACAGCTATCGATGTGGATGTGCGTGCAGATGAAGATATTCAAACTAACTATTTGTACTATTTGTAACTATTTGTACAAAAGCATATAATATCCTTAATTTTAACTGCCAAATTAACGTAAAGGACATGAGAAAAATATAATGATCCCTTTGGAATTTTTGAAATTAGTAGATTAATAACTTATAATCAAATGAAATTATTTTTGGTGTTGTTAAATGATTAAACATTACAACGAAGTTGTAACTTTAGATATTTTTTTAGTATCTTGGATATATCTGGTTTTTCAATAAGGCAAGATTTTGGTGTTATTTGTTTAAAATGACAAATAAATAACATCACATATTATAATATTTAATTTTTATATTTTCGAACAAATAAAATGATTTTCGTACATGACCTAATACACGCTTATTGCTTCTCGGCTGCCTTGACCCTCTGAAACCTATGTTGAATTTATTAGCCTTCAAGACCAATATTAAATTTTGCTCGTTTGTTTTGATCTCATCTTACAGTACTATTAATTCATTTAAATAAATTAATAACATTAATTAAGCGGCACCTATAGATATAGCAAGCTGAACCATACGTCCAGTGCCGTCGGAGCACCTGACACGTGAAGGTAGCGCACGACGCACCGCCGATACCTCAACTGCTGACGGCCGTCCCACTTCACTCATCAGTCGAGACAGCGCCGCGTCAGGAATCTTATTTGAGGGATTCCACTTATAGGTGACTGAACTTGGAGACAATAGAGTGTGCTGATCTAATTTATGCTGAATCGACTTTAATTGTCGATCAAATGTTTGTAGTTAAATAATTAAATTTATGTGTAACAGTATCTGAACAAGAACACGTAAATAATTTTAGTTTAACTAAAATTAAGCAACGTCTACTGCGATATAGTTAATGTATTTAATAAGTTTCAATTTTTTTCGTATAAGAAATTAGTTAAAGGGAGGTAGTCAGCAATTTAAGTTAGACAAGACAAATTCAGTTGCTGCGAAATATCATTATTTAACTGTTGAATAATTACATTTTATTAACAAATCTTCACAAAGCATTTTTTAAAACATAATAATATTGATGTCTTCGAAAATATAATCTTACTTAAAAGATTGAAATACTTCCCTCTTTGACGGTCTGTGCAAAACCTGCAAAAACAATTATATTAAATAAAATGCTAAAATATTTAATTATAATCTTAAAATAATATAATAATAACTATAACATTAAAGTGGACATTTATTAATTAAATATCAATTAATAGGAAAATATTTAATACTACAGAAGTTTTCACAGTGTCTCTTTTCAGAAAATATTTATACTACGAGTAGCTTATTCTTGAACCGTTCTTTAAAGTAAAATACTTTTAATTAATTCAAGCAATAAGAATGCAATTATACTTTTTCACAGTAAGCTCTATTGTTTTCTAATTTTCTTTTAAAGATTAATTTGAAATATTTTGTCAAGCAACAGGAAGATCTATGGACCATTGCAGTCATTAATATATTGTTGTGTATTTAATTAATAAATTTGTAATTACACGTACGCCAAACTTAAGAAAGACTTTAATTTATTAGCTTCGAATACTTTGCGTTCATCACTGTTAACGTTTTATACATTCATTTGATCGACTAAAAATGCGAATTTAATATTATTTTTAGCACGAGATTAAAATGTAAACTGCTGATATGAATAGGCCGTGGGACAATTAGAGTATTGAGTTTTGCCAAATTTTTAGTAAACCAAAGCGATGCATCTTCATTGTTGTAATAAAGAAACATGTGTTTTGTTTTTATTTATAAGGATTTCGCGATAGTCCCTTGTGAAGAAATTGTATTATATTGAGATAATATTTCTTTCTAGGTAAGTACCTGACGTTTTCTGATCTTTTCCAAACTTCCACTCCCCAGATTCTCACAGAAACTCCAATTTGTTGGAAGTTGCTTGAAAATTGCAGAAGCCCATAAAGAACATACATAAATACAATGTTCTTTATATAGAATATAAAGATTCTGCATAATGAAAAACGCCTTGAAATGCTAATGGGATTACCATCAACTAGAATTTGTTTAAACGTTATCTTTGTATTTTTTTATTTTAATCTTAGTGTAGGTTTTCACTTTAATTTAACCGTCTGTAATATGTTTGCAGACGAATCTTATATAAAGACAGAAATTCTATGCAATAATTCAGTATTACAACTCACTTGTCGATATTATAATTAAAATTGTTACTACGTGATTCATAAACCATCGTAGTATATATTCTGATCCTTTTCCTTTTTAGCATTACTAATTGATATTTTAGGTAGTAATTACCTTTTTGCAGTAGGAACTTTAATAGACGTCACTTGTTAATACATATCTTAAAATTGTTAAATTGTAATTTGTATTTTGAAAATGAGAGGTATCAATTGAAAGAAAATTCTTTGAGATAGATAGCGTATAAATATAGGGTACCAATTGAGACAGAATTGTTGTAACTATAAGGATTCCAAAGTCATTTTATTTATTTCTATACATTGATGAACATTTCCTCAAATATTTTTATTGTAGTCTGTAAAACTAATTTGAAAATAACATCTTTAAATCCATCACAATTAATAATATTAGACTGTAGATTTAGAACAGAAGTTATAGATCCTAATTATAATTTGTGTTTTGACCTTAAAATTGTTAAATTATAATTTGTGTTTTGAAAATGTGAGGTATCAATTGAAAGAGAATCCATTAAGATAGATATCTTCTAACTATAGGGTGCCAATTGAGACAAAATTGTTGTAACTATAAGGATTCCAAAGTATATTAATGAATATTTCCACAAACATTTTAGTGAAGTCTGTAAAACTAGTTTGAATGTACATCTTTAAATCCATCAGGATTAATAATATTAGACTGTAAATTGTAGATTCTTCAAACCTATAAACCACTCTTTAAATTGTTGTCTCAAAACTATCAGTATGCATAACATCAATACTATTGACTACATATCCGTAACAGAAATAGTAGCTCCAACAAACTTGTGCTATGATGTGGGAGTCTTTAAAACAATAAGTATGAGTAACAAAATTGTTACTAATACGACCGTTTCTAAAAAAAATCACTGTCGAAAATTCATTTTGATTTTAGTGAAAAAAATTATATTTTTTTAAGGAAACACGCTTCAGTCGTATGAAAAAAATCACCTATGTCAGTAATAGAGGCCTTCTTTGTCCGTCCACTTTACAGTTTCTACTATTTTAGAATATATGTGCAAGAAGTTTACAAGTACATGTTTCAGATAGAAATCTTAATTAATGTGTGCCAAAAATGTATTTCAAAAATAAAGATTATTGTAAATTTAGTTATAACATTTCACAGAGTTGTGAAAAGTCGTCGTTAAAAACTATTTACTTTCAGAAGTAAAGAGGGAGATTTAGAAACTTCTACATACTTTTTCGGTATTTTTAAAAATCTGACCAAGATTGATATATTGCAAGATTTGTCTTTTAGAAAACGTTTAATAATTGAAAAGTCTATCTCCAATCTCATCATCATTATGTTTCTGTCACAATCATTTCAAAATATATGAAGTTGTCCTTGGTAATAGGATCAATGGAGTTTCATTTTTCGTTACTGAGTTTAGAAAACTGAAATAAAACTGAAAGTTTATGTATTCGTTTTAACATAGCTTAGTGAAACGTAAAATAGGTAAATATATGCAAGACATCAATCAACATAACCCGAGACACAACGATACACCCAGTCCTTTGTGACCCCGCTAATGAACATACATGCTGAACAAATTTCGAACGATCCACACGAATAAAATGACGAATACTCTTGACAACACGTCAGTCGACCGCGCTCGTTCGCCCGTACGTAGCGTGATATTTGCGATCGTTCGAGATAAAAATTTGATTGAGAACGCTAGGCGCAAGTATTTACTAAATGCAAGAGCGTCTGTCATACCGGATTCGTCTCCCGTCGGGGTTATAGGTGGCGCTGGTAATGGGACGTGGGTCGTGACGTCGCTGGCGCGTATCGCGCGGTTCATCTGTGGTTGACCATGTTTTGTAATGTTCGGTACGAACGGCCGATCGACCTGTGACATGCAAGACTACACCAGTATGGCTATCTAACTCTGTTGGGTTGCTTCTTTGAATTCTTTTATATTTCTTGTCATTTCATCTTTTATTAGGTCACTTTTGAAATAATATCAGTGACAAGTTTAGCGTCATACATTTTATAAATCTCAAAAATTTGGAAGCAAAAATTAAATTCCTTTGATCCTATTATCTAGGACAAGTTCATATATTTTGAAATTTTTGTGACAGAAACATAATGATGATGAGATTGGAGATAGACTTCTCAATTAATAAAAGTTTCAATATCAATATCAATCTTTATCAGATTTTAAAAAATACCGAAAAAGTGTGTAGAAATTTCCAAATCTCCATCTTTAGTTCTGAAAGTAAATAGTTTTTAACAACGACTTTTCACAATTCTGTGAAATTTTATAACTTCGTATACAATCATCTTCATTACTGAATACTTGCAAAATTTTATGCACATAAATTCTAAAATAGTAGAAACTGTTAAGTTGCAACCAGTGGACGGACAAAGAAGGCCTCTATTATTTACATAGGTGATTCTTTGCATAAAACTGAATACGACTGAAATATGTTTCTGTAAAAAAATTTAATTTTTTCCGCTAAAATTTCAGAAACGATTAAACATTTTCAGATAATTCCTTAATATTATCTACTCAGTTTGAGTCAATGAATATGAAGACATTTTTGTTATAGGTACCTCTATAAATAAGTAAGTGGATATAACAAAGTGTCAAAAGATACGCCTGGTGCAAAAAATGATTGTCATACTTATTTATTAATATTCGCGCATTCGCGGTAAAGTTGCGAATCTGCAAAATATTAATTTTGCAGGAAATTTTTCAAACTAAAACTCTTTTTTTTTCGTTCGTAAATATTCTCTGTAAAATTTTATCTATTTTTTCTTATTATTTTTCTATTTCGCAGATTAGCAACTTGCCGTGAATACGAAAATATCAACATATAGTTAAACCTACCACTCTCGCTTTCTCCGATTTTCCTACATTTTTCATCCATTACATAAGCGCACCTTTCTTTCGTTTACGAACATATTTCTCTAATTAGGCTGGAATTAATTATTCTGTTCGAAAGACATACTATTCGTAAATGTAATTTATGTCGCGTAATAAAATTATTAACGCTGGAAATAATTACTATTACTAAACCCGCACATATGAATAAGAATACACTCTATATTTTGGAGTGTACGCACTTATTACTGTTTAAATATTAATTGCTGAAAAATATAGATACCCAAGGGTATACTTCATTTATACTGCAGAAGTGCATACAGCCGATCTACCTATTAAACGCTTGCAATAAGTCGATTTCGCTAACGGTCATAAAAATTTGCAATTTGCAATCAATAAAAACCAGTTCGTGAGATAATTATAAGTTCGATAGTAAAATATACCTAATGTTTTTTTAAACGTTGTAAATCAAATCTCGTATCATAAACGTTGCTTCCTCTACGCTCAGATAAGGAATTATCACAAAATACTTAAAAATTAGATGAGATATAAATATATTTTAAGTAATAGGTAGTATCGACCAATATTCCACAAAAATATGCAATGAATCCTCTTAGATATATTATCTAAAATAATGATTTTTTACTCATAACCGCACAGTCAATAGATCAACAAAGTACGCAGAAGTCTACTGAAGTTATTCCTAATTATCAATAGACTCCAATATCTCTAAAGGCATTCTAAGAGGACCATCTAAAATTATTAAGGACTTTATAATTTTCAGGATACGCATATGAGCAGATAATGCTAAAAGAAGACTAAGTTTAATTCGATCGTCCCAAATTCTGGAAAAGACCGAGTTCTTATTTAAAATATTAGCCATGAAAAATGCCGAGCTAAAACCAACTAATTTCACGGAAAAATTAGGTAAGGAAGTAAAATTGATGAGCAAGTCGGAGCTTCAGGATTAGAGTTAATTGAATACAACTACAGGAAATTTAAATTGCCTGCATCCAAATTTTTCTATATTTAAAGAGCTTTAGTGATAAGATGTTTAAACGAATCACATTATTCACATTTTATCGCAATTAAAGCTAATTAGAAAGGTGGATTATTAAAGGTGTTAAATATTTAAGATAATTTCGACACGAATTGCAATGTGATATCGACAACAAATTTACATATATAACTATTTTTATATAATTCTTTTCAAATGAACCACATGACCGATTTTTTTTCTTTTAAATACCATACGGGTACCAAATATAAAATCTTCAGGTCTCCTGGAAGTAGCCATGGGTCTTGATAAACTGTTTAATGTGTCAATGAAATAGCTGGGATATTGTCTATATTCAGATATAAATATATCTGGAAATACAATGGATACAAAATTTGGCCTTGGTAGTACTTAAAAGCCTTCTTTACACTGTTCTCATTATAAACAGCAATCCTCAAAGTGTTCATTTGTGCGTTTGCAATGACTTTCAGAGCTGAATTATTGGGGCCCCTAAATGGATTTGAAGCATTTCGACTACATGTTTCAGTGCACAGTAATTAAATTTTGCCAATTCTCACAGTTCATCAGCGTGTGATAATGTATATATTTTCTTTGGAAATTATAATTCTTAGTCAAAATAGTAACGTATAATCGAACATTGAAAATTTATCACATATTAATTTACTGATACACTTTTAGTATCAGGACTAAACAATTGAAAATCTGACGCATGGTAATCAATAAACTCAAAAGGTGCAAAGAAAATATGAGTTAAAAATTTGATAACCTAATTCATAAAAAAAATATTAATTTTGTGAAGCTGCTCCATTAACAATCATCTGAAACCTCAATATTTGGTGACATACACGAGTAGTGAACGTTAGTCTATTGATTCTCAGAACATGACATTTAATTATATACAGCATCCATTCGTACCTCGCTCACACTGCGTCATCAGAATAAAATTAAAAACAAAAATTAACTTACGTATATTCAACTCGTTTTTGTCGCTCGCGACCGCCGCAATCTGCGGAGCTCATCTCATTTAACTTCACCCAGAACAAAGCTTGACTGATAAAAAAATAAAAACCAACTTCACAAAAATTCTCACAGCCTTTTAAATTCAATGTCGCGATACAATCTATCTAATAACGAACACTTGTTTACAGATTTCAATTCGATTATGCATACTCGTACACATTTTTTACGCTGTGACATCATCTTTATATTCATTATCAATCAAAGCGATGTGACAGTCTCGACCTTGATATGCCACGTAGCCAGCGGTACGTATATTACCTACGCGGCTCTCACGTCGTTACAATCTACGTGCACGTTCGTTCGTCAATCACGGGGCCGTACTGGAGAAATAATCTCGTAATGTCACACAGTCAAATGAGTTCTCAAGGATAGCGTCCGATGTCCGCTTAATCTCTATGTCAGTATTATTAATTACGTATCTTCCAGTCCGAGTACTTACAAATATTGGATAACGAGTCGATAATTTATGCCCGTCGAAATAAACAGCGTTGCTTTTTTGATAGGTGTTGATTTCGAGAGTCAAATTGATTGGGAAATAGTTGATTTATCAAAATACGTGAGCGGCCTCGAGAGGCGGTGAGATGTAGAGGCGCCGCGTCTGGACATCCCGGTTTCGGCCCTGGAGAATAGATCTTCGTTATTTATGTTGGCGAGAAAAGTTTCGATTAAATATTTAGACTTTTTATTTACATTATTTTTATGGAAAAATATATTAAGTACTTCCAAAACTGAGGGAAATACATATTATTGCAAATGCCTGAGAAGTTATTTTTAAAAAGTTAACGAAGGAATTAAGCAAAGCTTGATAAAGAGCATTTGGGAAGATTGGGTACCAGCTACTTATAATATTAAGTTTATAATAATATTAAGTGTCAAACGGTGACATAAATTAAAATATAAATAAAACGACAATTAAATATGACATAGCAAGAAACGTGATACAAAATCGTCCTGACTTATTTACAATTTAAAAAACGAGAAATAAAACCATACCGTCCTAATTATATTCGAAAAATGGATATTTAAAATATGATGTTGGAGTATAAAAATGTCTGATTGAAAATAGTTAAGAAGTTTATTTACATGATTTTAGCAACCATACTATACTTTTCATACCAAACGTCAAATAATAAATTAATAAATATATATTAACTACATTTACATATGATATTACAAGAAATGAGATATGAAATCCTCCCATCTTAATTACATATAGTTAGAGCCCATTTCTCTATTTGAGATATGATATTAGCGTGAAAGAAAGTCTGATTTAAAATAGTAAAGAAGTTTATTGAAATTGTTCCAACACATAATAAAATTTTCAATTACTAGATATATATATGTATATATATATATATAAGTATGCCCTCTTGCGACAAAGCCAAGCACTGTTCATTCAAAAATGGGAATTCTGACCAGTTCGATGAACCTCATCCAAAGCGACGTCCTACAATTGATTAAGTTAGGTTCGCATTGTTTCGCAGAACTATTTTCATGCTCTTATTCTGCAATGAAAAACAACTTCATGCTTTGAGAAAGAAGTGGAAATATTCCATTTGGCACCACATGAGCTAACACCCTTTCAACTTCAGAGGAGAGCTAATGTGTGCTTGGAGCTATTGAGTTCCCATCGTACCAATGAGAAGTTAAAGTATTTAGTTACAGGAGATGAAAAATGGGTGGCTTATGTTAATTTTTAGCGTAAACGCCAATGGCTAGGAGCTGGAGAAAAAGGTGTACCTGGACCAAAATGTAATATTGGACAAAATATACTTTTTAATGCATGATTACTAACAGGACAATTACAGCTAAGATTTATTGTGAACAATTGAGCAAAGTCACAGCTAAACTTCCTTCAAATCAAAGCAAAGTTTATTTTTAACATGACAATACTTGACCCCACGTAGCAAAAGTAACGCGTAAAAAACTTCTTTCACTTGGTTGAAGTATGCTACTTCACCCACCGTACTCTCCAGATCTTTCGTTATTTAATTACTATGTATTTCCCTCTCTGTCCAATAATTTACGTGGTAGAAAATTTAAAAGACGAAAGTCATATCAAAATTGAACTACAATGGTTTTTCAGTCCAAGGCCCAAAGATATCTACAAGGACGGAACTTGATTGTTATGGATGGCCGTTGTTACTCGCCTCACGATGCCTCTCCATCTCTCCCTATTTTGCGTCGCCCTGGTGCACTGTTACAGGAGACCATCTATAGCAGACTTGATTTGGTGCCTTATACTCTTCCCTACACAACAATGCGCTCTATGGATCTACTATCTCCACGCATGCCGTGACCAATAAATTTTGGAATCCGTGTCTGAGCAAGTATTGATATATATATATATATATATATATATATATATATATATATATATATATATATATATATATATATATATATATAAAGCATAGGAGTCTTACTTATGTGATGATTTAATCGCATATTAAGGCACCTTAGGGAGAGAACGACAATCATTTTGAGAAGAATATTTATTGATGTCGTTTATTCTGCGCCATATAAGAAAAAACATAGAATACTGAAATCGTACCTACTTTTCATTTGATATATCTACCAATTTTTCGTGTCAAATAATTCTATTCATAAATTGTGCGAACTTAAATTGTTAGGTGAAAACAAATCGTGATTTCGTTTTGTGTTATGTTCTGCTCTCCGTGTTTAAAGAAAGATTAGTGAAGATTAATGTATTATTTAAAACTAAGTGAAAGCCGATCGTAAAATGATAACAAATGTTGGCCGTTAATTTAATGTATTTCGTATTCACATTTTTGCGACCCAGAATCGAATTATATCGGAATTATATACTTTCCCACGGTATTCAATTGCTCAACTACTTAATTGCGGTGTACCAGATTATAATTTGTTTATGATATGCGAGATTGAGTTTCTTAAAATATGTCGACGTTATGAACTAATGTGTCATAGAATTTATAAATTTCTTATTAGGTAATCATTTCTTTAACATTACGCAAACACACACACACACACATACACACACGCACACGCACACGCACACGTACACGCACACGCACACGCACATGCACACGCACACGCTCACGCACACGCACACGCACACGCACACACACACACACACACACAGGTGCATATATTTCAAATTAAGAGAATTTTTCTATGTAATTTAATAGTATATATAATAAATATTTAACAAATTAAATCATAATAAAATGAAAAGTCATTCTACGGATTAAAAAACATTTATGATTTTTCAAAATAAATAATATAATAACTAGTCACCGTCTATATATATAGAGCTGGTGGAATATATATTAGAAATCTCACAAAGCACTAAATGATGAAAGATGTTTCACATATTTAAATAACGATAAAATGAGAAGTCATTCCATAGGTTACAAAATATTCGCAAAATTCAAATAAATAAGTACATGAAACTAGTTGCCTGCTGCATATACGAAGCAAGTACGAGCTGGTCGAATAGGCTGGAAGAATTCCATAATTCATTAAATGAAGATACACGTATAAAAATGTTTTTAAAGAAGGTTTTTTTGAAGGCTATTTAAAATCATGAAATCAAAAACGTTACTAAGTGCAAAAAATATACTAGGTGGTATAGAAACCTCGACCATATTTTACTACAAAAGAATGAATGTTACATTAAATATAAGTAAGAAATAAATTTTACTACTTAGGAAAAACTTCACTTTGCTTTTATTATTTATATTAATATCACTGTTCTGATCTGAAATCAACACAGACGATTTGGCTCCAGAACTGAGGAGACGGACAACTGCAGCAAACAGTTGCTTTCATGGACTAAGAAGATTTCTGAAATCCAGTAATATCAGAAGAGACACTAAGCTATTACTACATAAAAGCTTAATTTGTCCCAAACTGGTGAAAAAACCTTTGCAATTTTCGAACGAAAAATCCTCGGATTCATCTATGGTGGGTTCTTTGACAAAGGGTTTTGGAGAAGGAGAACTTTATCGCTTATTTAAAAAACTAAACATAATAAAATTTATAAAAATTGAACGCGTGAAGTGGGCAGGCCATGTAATTGGAGTGAAGTAATATAGAACGACAAAACGATTTTTTTCTGGCCAAACCAACTAGCTCAAGAGGAAGAGAAAGACCCAAATTAAGATGGACGGATAACCTACAAACTGTTTTCGATGCTCTCACTATAACAAGCTGGAAAACCGTGGCACCCAGAAGAAGGGCATTTAACAGTCTGCTTGAGAAGCCAGCGTCCACCAACGCTGTCGAGCTACTGAAAAAAAATACAACTGTTACCAATCAAATTTACTAGAATTTAGTGATATAAGCATTCTAAACTTGGTCAATAGTCATGATTAGACGTGGACTCTACCCCACTTTCATGAACCGACTAGTATCCGTGTTATACTCGTATTTAATTCTACTATATTGCTAGAAGAATACATTTAAATGAGTGCATCGCCAGATGATAATTTACTCTTTTCCTTAGTGTATCTGACTCAGTTCTTAGAGCTTATCTGTTCAACGATTCACGAATGAGGTCCATAAGCGGTGTTTTGCCAAATTAATTTATATACATATTTATAAACATGCTGTATCTATCAATACATATTCTATTTATCTTAATAGCTTACTGTATCTGCCTTAAAAAAATTTAACTTTCAGAAAAAAAAATGTCGTAAACTCTCACAATTTAACCATTCCATCTTGTCAAGTACTGCTGCGCTGCATTTAGCGGATTCAAATACTTTTATTTAATATATTGATATTATTATTTTTTATTAAATATATTGATATCCATTTGTGACAACCTAAAGAGACCTAAAACTTTGCATTCGTTTACAAAAACAAATTTAAAACAGTTTTTAATAAAACGGTCAAGCATCATCTATTCATACGTGAGCTATCCACATAACAAAAAATGAGACACGTTTTTTTGTCACGAATCTAACTAAAGTTAATGCCGCCGATGACCGGGCGCCTCAGAGCGCCTTAAGCCCCTGATTACCGCGTAATACTGGCTAGCTGGATCATGCTCTTATATGGCTGTTGCTAGTTGGAAGCTTCGGCGAAGATTTCCCACGGCCCGTGACAAAAAATGCCTCCTCAGGCTACAGTGGGACTTAGCTTTATTTTGTATCGTAACGTGTTGTGTATGTCGGACAGTTTTTAAAGCACGGCTTCTTAAACAATTCCATGCGGTATTGTTTTTCGGTTAAGAATATATTTAGTGTTTGTATGCAGCTTAATTTCGATATCTAAATCAAATAATTATTTAACTTTTCCAAAGAATATGTTATAATGCTGTCATTAATAATGTTTTTTTCAATATACCAAAGTATTTGTATTTACTGCCTGTTTGTCAATTTATTTATCACCTTCTTTAGTCACGATTAGTCAAGTAATTAATAATTTTGCTAAAATTGCATTAATGGAGAAAATAGTTGCACTATTATAGTTGAAGTATTACCAATAAAAAATTATTGCACGTCTATAAAATTACGTAAAATAAAACTATAAACATTACCAACTAAAATTTAGATAATAATTTTTAGTTAGAAATGTTTATAGTGGTAATATAACTTGATGTTTGTTCCAACAAGTTACGTCACATTGGATTTTGCTGTCATGGTAAACTATATTTTATGATAATTAAGTAAATGTTGAGTCATCCTTAATGACGACGTTAAACGTTAAATCAGTAAGTTTATAGAAATATATTAGATGAAGATAACTTTGAACATCGTTTCCTATAAATTTTCGCTTTTCTATGTAACATAAATGGATTTTGTTTATAAGTTTTCCATTTTTGTCTTAATATTGAAATTAAAATAGTTTTTTTGCCAAGAAACGTCGCCAAATAAATAAATATAAACAGTTTTATATTTCTTTAGTTAAATTAAAAAAATATTTTATTTCTGTTGTAAAATTACAATTTTTTTTTATTGGATTCTCTAGTCGAATTTTTAAAAACGATACTGCCCTCACTAAATATTGTTTTTTTTCAAAATAATTAAATGAATACGTATAAATCTATTGGTTTTGGAAATTTTCTAACAGCTGAATACCTTAATGTACGTCACTTCATGCTTGCAAAATTGATGACATTGGATAAAAATTTTCTCAAAATATAAATGAAAAACGAAAAACCATAACGTCATTATGTTGTTTATAAAATTGATCTGATAATGGCTTTAATTTCGTAGGTACATTCTAGCAATTTATCTGGGTTCCATTCTCTCTCAAAGATTTTCTATACAGAAAACTTTATTTTCCAAAATTATGAAATAAAGAATATTATAATATTTTTTTTGGTAAAAAAAGCTATTAATTATCTACAATAATATAAGCTTTTGAGCATCGTTAGTGTCATCAAAATTTTCAACACCCTTCACCATCGAATGAAAGATATTGAAACTTTTAATGACACTAACGATACTCAAAAGATTATATTTAAATATTACTGTTTATAATTATAAGCTTTTATTTTTAAATACGCTTATGAAGTTTGCTTACATTTTTGAAACACCAATCTTATGAAAACTAAGCTTAAAATTTTTAATAATATATTTATCACACAACTAATCGATTCAGTACAACCTAAATGACAACAAATATAAAGTTTGTATTTTATCTATACGGTTTATGTAAACATCAATAGCCATATTTTCTGATTCAAATGTTTAGGTTGCTAAAATGTATTTGAAACACAATTAAATGAAACTACATGATGTAGTATTATTTCTATTTTATTTAAATTCTTTACCACGACCTAGGTTTCGTTGTGTGATAACATCTTCGGATGGGCTATTAGCAAAGATTAAATTAAAACTAAATTTTTGTCTTTATTAATTTCAATCTTTGCTAATTGCTCATCTGAAGATGTTGTCATACAACGAAACCTTGGTCGTGGTACAAAATTTAAATAAAGTAGAAATAATACTACATCATGTAGTTTTTTTTAAGTGTGAGTAATGAATTTCTACAAAATTAACGCCAAATATATTCAATGTCTTCAAAACATTATTATATGCGACAACTGTCCTAGGACGTGTACTTGGACTGCCGTACGCCAGTAACGAACTCCAATTCCAAGCTAGGTATGTACCCACATGCATTTTTCATCAAATACACAAACTGCAATTAACCTTCCGCATTGGTTACATATAGACCCAAACCGATAATGAATATTAATATCGAACAAATGAATTACGATTGAGTGCACCTAATTGCACCACGTCGTTATATTCACAGCCCCGGAACGGATGAATGGCTGTTAATGGCGACGACATTGACATTTGCCTTTTCAGGAAGGAGCTTTTAATTAAGACTATTTACTTCCTCGCACTCTATTAGGACTTTGACATCATTCTTTAAACCCTGACGAATGTTGACTAACTGGCGTGGCGTACTTGTACAAACGCCACTCCATACACGAACAGGTCGGACATCACGATCGGTCATATTGACACGTATTTGTTGGTGATTGTTATTTCCAGAAGAGTGTTTATTCGAGAGATAAGTATATTACACGCATCTGTGGGTGATTTTTATTTCCAGAAGAGTGTTTATTCGAGATAAGTATATTGACACGCATTTGTGGGTGATTTTTATTTCTAGAAGAGTGTTTATTTTAGATAAATATATTGACACGAATTTGTAAGTAATTGTCATTTCTAGAAGAGTTTTTATTCGACATAAGTATATTATTCCGGATAAGTATATTGACACGCATTTGTCGGTAATTGTTATTTCCAGAAGAGTGTTTATTCGAGATAAGTATATTGACACGCATTTGAAGGTGATTTTTATTTCTAGAAGAGTGTTTATTTTAGATAAATATATTGACACGAATTTGTAAGTAATCGTTATATCTAGAAAAGTGTTTATTCGAGATAAGTAAATTAACACGCATTTGTTGGTGATTGTTGTTTCCAGAAGAGTGTTTTTTCGAGATAAATATATTAATTCCAACTTGTATTAATTATTTTGGATATCAGTGAAGTGATCGTCGAGCTGAATAAACCCATGCTTTATTATTGAAATTGTTTTAAGTTTAATTGGACAAATTTTATTTCAAAATTAGCTACTATGATTGAAGTATTCAGTGGAAAATATAACCGATCAGCAGTAATATAGGTTGGACATCACGATTGGTCTCGTCATATTGCCACGCATTTGTTGGTGATTGTTATTTCCAGAAGAGTGTTTATTCGAGATAAGTATATTATACATTCCAACTTGTAGGAATTATTTTGGAAGTCAGTGAAATGATAGTCGATTTGAAATAACCCACGCTTTATTATTGAAATGGTTTTCAGTTTAATTGAACAACTTTTGTTTCAAAATTAGCTACTATGATTGAAGTATTAAGTGGAAAATATAACCGATCGGCAGTAACTTATGAAAATAGTATTGCAGACGCTATTTCCATACGAATAAATCCCCACCAACTTGGTATTAAAATTAAAAGTTGTGTGCTTTATCGTTAGACAAAAATTGGCCAAGTGCAAGTTAGACTCGCGCACGAAGAGTTCCGTAGTACGAAATAATATTAAACTTATAAGTTTTTATTTCTCAGACACTGTAGAAAACAAAATTATTGCTGCGGTCGGTACCGAAAATATCCCATATCCCATTAACTGTACAGTAAATCTTATTCAAATCAATTTTCACGAGAGTTTATTTTAAGTGTTAGTTAGTACCTTAATTTCTTTTAGAATTTTACAAACGTTAGTTAATAAGTTACATAGTTTTTAAGATTTTAGAAGCGGATACTTCACCAATTATTGACTTAAATAAGTAAGTTATTTTGGGACGTATATATCATTTTTAAAACCTATCTAACGATACCCCACACATCTATGTACGCTGGATTTCTTTTCATTCTTGAGTTGCATTCATGGAGTGCCATCCCTAATTTTTTTTTCATAATTTCACTATTTCATTGCATAGAGGTTCATAAAAGATAACTACCATCCAATTTTCATCTATATAGTGAAAACAGTCTCCAAATATCCGTTACATATAGACAAACAAATGAATAGACAGACCGACGGACAGACGGACAGGATGAAATTATAAGAGTTCCATTTTTCCATTTGGCTACGAAACCCTGAAAAGACCTTACAAACCAATCCATCATCATAAAAGGAACAACCTCGCTCGCCAACAATATTTTTATTTCTTGATTAGCTTTCTGATTCTTATTTTACTAGTAAATGTTAAGCTCTTTTGCAGGTATACAAGATGCATATATTAAATAGTACACAGTACTACATGTACACTCCGTATACTGACGTACACTCCCTTGTTACTAGAACCGACAGCATCTTCGATTAAGATTAGAAACTGGAAAAACAAATTTACAAATCTAATTACGGGAAGCATACCTATTTTTTTAAAAGTTATCTTAAATGAAAGACTATTACGAATACAGGCTAAGTGTCCCATTTTTTCGTTATAAACTTTCAATATAATTTCATGAGACTGAATACGCAAGGTTTAGATTTGGAATAGTATAGATTAAATACGGGCTGAAAGCATTATCAGACCAGATACAATGAGCTGGCCCTGAATTCTAGGTGGTAGACCCTATACTGAATACAAGAGTGCTTAAGATCGATTATGAAGCCGAAGATTATTTTGGATAACATGGTCAGGCTTTTAATGAAACACGCTTAAAGTGGATTAGACGGGGAGATACATGCTCAAAATTTTTATTCAAAAATAAACTTGAAACAAATTACTCACTTCCGCATAGGAGAATTAGTAATAACTATAGATACAATTAACTTTCCTTTTTTACATTTTGTTATGCACTATGGAAGATTTTGTCATAACTTCCTACTTCGCTAATAAATTTTAATAATTTATGACGTCCTTCATTTGTCAGACATTAAACAATAAAAAATAAAAAACTTTTGTTTCCTAAACAATTTTTTTTTATAAATACATATGTATATCTGCTTCTTCCTTAATTTTACATGTTTTTGGTGTTTATCAAAAAAAAATCCTAAATGTCAATTCTCAAGAAACGTTTTGTCCCGATGTGATGGCCGTGACAAAAGAGACAAGTAAAAAATATTTATAGTTTCCGTGTATAAACATTTTAATAATTGACTTGAAATTATTTCAACATCCGCTGACGTGTTCTAATAAAAATTAGGAAAGATGAGTATGTTGCTCATATTATACAATTTTAATAATTTAAGCAACTTAATTTTCTTTTTAAATAAAAAAAATTGGTGTGATTAAGACCACAATGTAGAAGTGAAAACTTTGGCAACCAATATAACCGTACTGTGTGTGTTTGAAATTTTCAATACGTAAATTTTAAAAAATAACATACGCGTGTTATATTAAATTATACTCAAATAAAATATTATATAAAAATAGAATGTAATTCTTGAAATGATACACTCTGTATTAGACGGTGAACCCGATCGGCCGATGCCGAAGGGAACTGAATTTACCTGAACAATGCAGTTCTCATTCAATTGACAATAAATCAACATTTTTGAATTTGGAACTCGCTTGACTTATGCCGAAAGGAGCAGAGTTTACCCAATTCAGTGTCACAGACCCGACGCTAACGAAACAGTTTCGTTCACTGCTCAGAAAAATGTGCAGGTCCGCCTAAAGAAGTTTTCATTCCAAAAATAGACGTGAACTCATATTATGCTCTAATATAATTTTTTTTAAATGTTACATAGTTTCTAATAAAAAACAGACTATCTTTTTACTAATATGGGATACATTTCATTAGTGTTATGTGTTTCCCAAACAGTAATAGAGTTACTGGTAATCCCTCATGATCCCCATTCTATGAAAGTAATATCTGCATAGAACGTTATGCTGGTTATTTATTTTGGAAGTATGGAAGCTGTATATTCCTGTAACTTTTCAATACCACTTCCATTCTATAATAGGGTAAGAGCCAGCTGCAAAAAGATGGTAAGTTCGAGAAAATATAAAATAGATAAAATTATGTTTTATTTAAAATCATATTTCACTTATCTATTATTATTATATATATTATTTTTATTCGATTTATTCAAATTTTTATTTGTAACTTTTTGTATAACGAAAATTTCAACAAAATTCTTCAAGTAGTTTTTCGTTATAATAGTAC
The DNA here is from genome assembly GCA_039881145.1 of Druceiella hillmani. Taxonomy (NCBI): domain Eukaryota; kingdom Metazoa; phylum Arthropoda; class Insecta; order Lepidoptera; family Hepialidae; genus Druceiella; species Druceiella hillmani. The sequence continues at coordinate 15,124,691 of JAYKKI010000032.1, forward strand.
TAATAAAGTCCAATAGTAAGAGTTAGTTATTATTCATTTATTTATTTATTTACGTACTTTAGTATAACTAATTGGTACTTACAGCCAACAGAAACCAATGCGGCCCCGCTCAAAGAGCGGCCGGGAATCAAAACTGGGTCTCCGCGGTGTGCCGCGCCGCCAAAGGCTGTATGCCTTGTGATCAACCCAAAACATCACGACAACGACAATTTTATTATTTTAAACAAATATAATAATAGTTGTATAACTAGGTAATAAATTCCCCGCCCCCCGCTTAAATAGCACTTCGACATACACTTCTTTTTTTTAATTCAATCCTAAATTTTTTTGGTTAAATTTCGTTGAAATTTTTAAATTTCTATCAAATTTGTTTTAAAATGAAATTTAGTAGTTGTGTTTTATTCTGAGACATATAAACAGAGAATAATTATAAAAAAAAGTTTATTATATACAATAAACTCAACACTTGTTCATGAATATCTTTGATGTGGAGATATACTATTGTAACAATTTATTAATTAATGATCCAAAATCGCTCAAGTCAAAATGCTGGATACTACACTTGACAAAAAATCCAGTCAAACTGACAATAAAAGGAACTATTTCATAACTATCATTTTATATATATATATATATATATATATATATATATATATATATATATATATATATGTATATATGTATATATATAATATATATATATATATTTATATGTATGTATATATATATACATATATATATATATATATATTATATATATATATATATATATTTTACAATCAGTGGGTATAGATATTTATACCCACTGATTATAAAAAAAATACAATGTTATAAACTTCAAATATTTCAAAACACAAAATGCTTTACATTTTTATTGAACACTTTATGGCTCAGCCATTTCAACTCCCACACACTTTACGAACCACTGGTCGACCCACATGAACGCCCGTGTAAGGCGGCGGTCCGAGATATTGCGGAATCTGTGTAAAGTAATAACATCTAATGATAATTGAGACAAAAATTGACATTAGATGACGAAGATCTTTTCTCACGACTTTTTATAAAAATTGTGGAGCGCCTTTTTATGATGATCGTTATTGCCCTCGACGCAACACGGTTTCACTCGGAAGTTCCAACGGGCCTTTTGTTAAGAGAACCTCAGATTTAATTAGCGATTAGTTTGATAGTCGTATTTAATTGAATTTGTCAATCGTTCGGATTGAGACTTGGCAGCGAAGAGTGAGGTAAAGGAATAAAAGAGAAGGCAGAGAATCGTTCTAAAGAAGCGATTAAATTGTACTATAAGTAATTTCCCTCAAAATAAAGTACGACAGGGTTTAATAATTTTTCCCACTTAATTTTTTAAGTTGCGAATATCGTAAGATAAGAATATCGGATTGAGACTTGGAAGCGAAGAGTGAGGTAAACGAATAAAAGAGAAGGTAGAGTATCGACTTAAAAAAACTATTAATTTGCACTATAAGTAATTTCCCTCAAAATAAAGTACGACAGGGTTTACTCATTTTTCCCATTTAATTTTTTAAGTTATGAATATCGTAAGATAAGAATATCGTATTGCGACTTGGAAGCGGAGAGTGAGGTGAACGAATAAAAGAAAAGTCAGAGTATCGATCTAAAAAAACGATTAAATTGCACAATAAGTAATTTCCCTCAAAATAAAGTACGACACGGTTTACTAATTTTTCTCACTTAATTTTTTAAGTTAAAAATATCGTAAGATAAGAATATACTCCGATGCCTGTCGATAACTCGGAAATAATATAAAGAACCAACTACCTCTCCCAATTCAACCAAACAAAAGTCTAATGGAATTGAAATTCCCATATGAACTTTCACCCTCATTCCTGGAAGTTGAATTTTGAAAAAATCCTTTCTTCATGAGTACCTAGAGATATTAGAGACATATACGTATAAAATTTCAAGTTTATAGAATTCATATTTCTGAAAATGTCACTTTGAGTCAGAGAGTGGATGGTGCTATATATATATATATATATACATATATATATATATATATATATATATATATATATATATATATATATATATATGTATATATATACAGCCACACTCACACTTACAAATATATATGAAGATATTTTTGTACAAAATCTTCAATGTAGCTTTTGTAATTAAATTGTTTTACCCAGATAGTGATCTTAAATTTATAGGAAACATAACTAAAATAAACTAAATGTTTTCATGACTTAGGTTTTGGTTATTTAGATATAACAATATTTTAAAGTGTTCAGCTTTTTCATAAAATTGTGTACGGTACACATATAAAAATCACACTGCTTTGAAATCAATCAAATATTTGAAACCATATTTGAAATTTTGTTTCACACGCATATATAGTCTCAACGAATCAAAGCATGTATTTAAATAAAACTCATCTCCATACCATTTTTCAAAAGTATTAAAGTGCCGATTCGGCGACAAACACACAAACAGACAAGTGTATAACTTATTTTTATTATTTTTCATGCAAAGAAGCCTACTAATGAATAAATGTTTTATCAAAGTACCTATTGTTATTGATTTTGAACGATATCAATATAACACTTTAAGTACTAGGTCGAAAGGTACAGATACCGCGTGCAGTTTACATAAATATACATACAAACAACACATTCATTTTCAACAAACTTACAAAAAACATTTTTTTATTATTTCAATACTTTACTGAAAAAAAAAATCGGTAGTAATATTACTTCGGAAAAACAAGTGTGTATTAACAGTAGCGGCTAATTTTCAAGTGTATTCAATCAAATTCTTCAAACATTCCACGGTTAAAATTTATATCCTACTGATGTATAACGAGGTAAGCTGACGTTTATTAATTTTTCTACAGAGATATTATAATTCTTTTAAAAACAGTTTTTTATTATTTCAATACTTTACTGAAAAGAAAAATCGGTAGTAATATTACTTCGGAAAAACAAGTGTGTATTAACAGTAGCGGCTAATTTTCAAGTGTATTCAATCAAATTCTTCAAACATTCCACGGTTAAAATTTATATCCTACTGATGTATAACGAGGTAAGCTGACGTTTATTAATTTTTCTACAGAGATATTATAATTCTTTTAAAAACAGTTTTTTTATTATTTCAATACTTTACTGAAAAGAAAAATCGGTAGTAATATTACTTCGGAAAAACAAGTGTGTATTAACAGTAGCGGCTAATTTTCAAGTGTATTCAATCAAATTCTTCAAACATTCCACGGTTAAAATTTATATCCTACTGATGTATAACGAGGTAAGCTGACGTTTATTAATTTTTCTACAGAGATATTATAATTCTTTTAAAAACAGTTTTTTATTATTTCAATACTTTACTGAAAAGAAAAATCGGTAGTAATATTACTTCGGAAAAACAAGTGTGTATTAACAGTAGCGGCTAATTTTCAAGTGTATTCAATCAAATTCTTCAAACATTCCACGGTTAAAATTTATATCTTACTGACGTATAACGAGGTAAGCTGATATTTATTTATTTTTCAACTATACCAATCTAACTGACCTGTATATCTTAAGATGCGCATTTATATATTGAAATTCCACCACCACTGACAGACAACAGTTAAATTGACAATATCTCACCATTTACTCTGTTGCCCACTTTTGTGACTGACATTGGTCTGAACGGCAATAAAGACGCAAATTGCTTGAACGGAGTGCTCAACATTATTTATTGGGATCAGTTGTCAATTTTCATCATTATAAAGTATTCGCACTTATCGGTTTACGGGCCAAAAGAGTTCGGACGGAACCATATTGTTGTAAGAGAACTGTCTGACTGTCCAGATAAGAATATGCAAATTGAATATAAGTATCATTTTCCAATTCTCCCACTTTTCGGGTTACTGGCCAAAAGAGCTGGAACAGAACCATATCGTTGTAAGAGAACTGTCTGACTGTCCAGATAAGTATACGTAAATTAAATATAAGTATCATTATAAAATATTCCCACTTTTCGGGTTACTGATCAAAAGAGCTGGGACAGAACTATATTATTGTAAGAGAACTGTCTGACTGTCCAGATAAGTATACGTAAATTAAATATAAGTATCATTATAAAATATTCCCACTTTTCGGGTTACTGACCAAAAGAGCTGGGACAGAACCATATTGTTGTAAGAAAACTATCTGGCTGTCCAGATAAGTATACCTAAATTAAATATAAGCATCGTTATAAAATACTCCCACTTTTCGGATTATGTTCCAAAAGAGTCCGGACATAATCATATTTTTGTAAGAGAACTGTCTGACTATCCAGATAAGTATACCAAATATCAAATAAGGATACCTAAATTAAATATAAGTATCATTATAAAATATTCCCACTTTTCGGGTTATTTACCAAGAGAGCCCGGATGAAACCTTATCGTTCTAAGAGAACTGTCTGACTGTCCATATATCAGATAAGAATACCTAAATTAAATATATTTTACATCATTCTTTGAATTAGATTTTATGAAGCGTCTTTTATGAATTAGATTTTATGAAGCGTCTGTTGAAACTGTTGTATTTATTACAACATACTCTATGCAGTAGTATTCAATATTCCAAACTGCATGTAACATATTTTATTGCGGCTGTGAGTAACTGGTCTCATATTGTGGGTAAATTATGCGATAAATGATAATTTTACTGGCCAATTTGTAATTCCGAAAGATAGAGCTAACTTTATAGAATATACTACCACAGTGCTACTTTTTTTATCTGTAGAAGCTGCAGATACACTTAAATAAACTTTTATTTGAGCTTTCAAGTTATACACATTTAACTCTATTAATACGGATTACTGAGACTTGGAATATTTAACAAATATTATTATATCATCAACTATATGAAATCCTCTAAGTATAATTTCTAACTAGTACATAACACGTTTTATTTTTAATTGGATTAAAACTAAACTAAACTAAATAACAAAACTTTTACAGAAAAACGTCAAATCTTAGTTCTGGTTTTATAATTTATGTCGAGACTTGGAGCAAAAAACTAACATAATGAAAGTAGATGAAAAATAAATTTACAATATTATGAAAACAGGTTCTACATTCTTTTTTCCTTTTTTAAAAAAGTATTTATGCCCATAAATTACTCATAAAGTAAATTACTCAAAGTATCATCTATTACCTATTCTTTTTCAAGAATTAATCAAAGATTTAGATATATATATATATATATATATATATATATATATACATATATATATATATATATATAACTGTTCACTAGCATAATACTCTTCCTCTCCCGTCTTTCAATAAATTTAACAATAATCCACCATTACTATTCTAAAATCCACAGATATTAACAATTATTAAAATTAATACAATATACAAAGCATAAATGATCATAAATTTATTTTCACCCTATCCATTTCATAAATATATATATTCCTACTAAACTACTAAATGTTGAAAACATTTCAAATTTCTTATATTATGCAATAAGGTAACGAAGCATTTTTGTATGGGTACGTCTTTATTTTACTACAGGATTTAGTTATTTCTTATGTATTCATTGAAAAAAAATTATATGTAATTTTCTGTCTAATTTTTTTACTATAATATATAAGAAATTTTAAAATGAGTTTATCTGATAAACTAACAAAAAACGTAATTAAATCCTTAACCTAATTCCTTAACCAAAAACACATTTGCTTATTTCATTTAGCCACGCAGATTCACACACAGACATTATAGGATGACCACAAAATTACGGTCTTGGAAAAAATAAATAAACGAACCCAATTTATTAACACAAATAATTTGCTCAATCCAGTAATCACATCTCGGTCCAGGGACATTGCTCCACACAGCGTTCACTGGCGCAATTTGACTTTAAAACATTACCTCGCGATCTATTGCAGTCTGTTTCTGCTGGGGAATCAGGGATAATTGTAGCACGAGAATATATTACTTTAATTATTTCCTCATATTTAGAGTTTTTCATAAGAAAGGATCGTGCAAAATTCGTAATTAAAGTAGGTGCGGTTTGTAAAAATCTTTCGACGTTTTTATAGATTTCTTAATAATATTTCTAGTATAATTTCTAATTGCAAAAAGTCTCTTTCAACAATTAGATTTACTGTACACTTTATGTTATGGTATTCGATATCCCATGGAACTTACCTCTCGTGGAATTTATCTATCCTGTGAAACCCATCTTGTCACGGTTATGTACGAAGTGCTTTTTTGCAAAAGCCCATTTATCATTTCAAAAAAGAAGGCCTATTACGTAGATTATTTCTTTACATTTCCATTTTTTGCTTCTTTATGAAAGTTCCAGATAAATTTTTCCGAACTTTCAATACATATCAGAGAAAGTTTTCAAGATTTATCTAACTGAAAATTTATAAATTATTTAAAAATATGTGTTATTTCAAAATTAATTTAAAAAATATCTATACATAAAAAAATTTAAAAAAACACGCTTTTGAGAAATCGCCAGGCATTCTCAACAACTTTGTTTGAGCAGTTTCTTTCTATTTTGAATTATTTATTTGGACATGTAGAATTCCATATCAGATTCTCCAGACGTCGATTTTCTTTTAATTATCAGAAACGGATAGGGGTTCCGATGACTTTTATTTTATCGTTGTCTTTGTATCTCCTATAGTGCTCTAAAAATTCTTCAATTTAATTTTTCTTCCATTTTCAGATTAATCTAGGATTTTTAATATTTTTTAAACAGCATTTTTCTCTCTCGAATAATTTTATTGAACGTCCAGGTTTCCGAAGTTTTGCAGTGTTCCAAAGAATAATTAATTATCACTAGGCTTAAACAAAGCAGTTTGAAATTAATACATTTAAAGTGGATGAAATTTGAATTTTTTAATTTGTTTACCTTCATAATTTGCTTCAAGTAAATTGTGCTAATGGGAAATTATTAAAAAAAACTATTGTCTACCTCTAACCGTTCACTAGCATAATAGCAAATCAAATCTTTGTTTAATTCTTGAAAAAAAATGATACTTTTGAATAATTTACTTTCTAAGTAATTTACAGTCATAAATAGTTTACATCTTTAACAAAGAAAGAAAGAATACACAGCCTGTTTTCAAAATAATATAAATTTATTTTTTATCTACTTTCATTACGTTAGTTTTTATAAATTATAAAACCAGAACTAAGATTATACGCATTTTTGTAAAAGTTATGTCATTTAGGAAAGAAATATGAGATTACAAAAAATATTTCATAGTTTTAATCTAATTAAAAATAAAACTTGTTACGTACTAGTAGAAATTGTATTTAGAGGATTGCGTATATACTTATATACGCAATATAAAACATTTATTAGTACAGAGGCCTTGTATGTTTTTCACAGCCGCGAAAATATAGTGTTTGTCTCAAAAACTATGTAATTTGGAATAGTCGCTAAATATTTCTGGTAAACTCTAAATAAACTTATAGCATTTCATTTTTTTTTAATTTTGGCTTTAGTAGTTTCTAATCATTTTGAGACAGAGAAAGGGAATATACTTTTTGTGGACGTTTTAAAGAATATCTGTAAGACTATGCAACATAAAATTGGTAGAAAAATTGTTTTGGAATCTTTATAACTTGTCTCTTATATATCTTAATACATGAAATTAAAATAAAATGCAGGATCATATTTCCCTCCTGGCATATAAATATTGTTGAGGTTTAAAGACTGAAATATGTTCAAAATAATATGTTACGCCAAATTTCAAGTTTCTAAGTCAAGGCATCTAAAAAACCGATGAGATAAATAGATAGACAGGCAGATAGCCAGATGGTCAGAGAAACACGTGAGTCATCTTAAAAAAATTCTGTTTCTTACTTTGGACAGACTCTACGAAACCCTAAAATTTAAAATAATTTGGTAAAACACGACAGAATAAATTTTATTAAGAAAAATTCAAAGATTATAAATTAACTCGATTAAAATACGATGTAGAATACGCTTAGTATTTTACATAATTATGTTAATATTTAACTCCATAAATATATTGGATATATTTGGCGTTAATTTTGTAGAAATTCATTACTCACAATTAAATGAAACTACGTGATGTGATAAAGAACTTAAAGAAAGTAAAATAATAGTTTTGTTTACATTTTCCTCACTTTACATTTTATCTCAATTTATTCATTAAAGTGAGATAAAATGAAACTCGTAAAATGTGACTCAAATAAAAATAATCTCAGGCTGAAACATAGATTTAATGTTATAATAATTTTGATCTGTTTCTATAATATAAAATATAATATTTATTACTAATAAATATTTATTTTATAAAGAAAATAACCCTTGTTATATAAGGGTGAGAGTGAAGCTACGGTTGGAATAAAACGACGCCAAGTAGACACTTTGTAACCACTACACTAATTATAATACAACTGCCAACAAAACACTTTTAATATCCCGTTTTAATTTAAGTTAAAAAAAAACTAATCCAGTTGTCCCCCATCTACCATATTGAAGTCATCTTGCGTCATACACAACGCGTCGTTAAAACTGTTTTACGACTGTCGTTACGGTCGCATGCGAGACGATGGCTGTGTGAGGTGAAACAGCCTGGAGGTGGTCATCATTTTTACTCTCAATATTACTGACATATTCGGTCGTGACGCTGCGAGATTGGATCGTTATGTGTGTGAATGTGGATGGGAGTTCCCATTCGTTGTTGACATACATTGATGTCGTAATGTGATGATGTATTACTATTCATTTCAGAGTTAGAGTTAAAAAATAATATCTACTATTATATTAGTTACAAATGTTCAGAAAGCGGTAGTTTATGATTGAATTCTTTAAACTTTCTGGATCTATTTTAATATTATCCGGAGGATAAAAAAAACAGAAGGCATTGTACTCTGATTATAAAGACAGTGATTGCCACAAAAAAGCCAGTACCTAAAAGAGAAAAATTGTATTATAAAATTTACTCATTTTAATTATTTGTATTGAATGTAATATTTGTATTTGTTAGTCATCAATAGGCTTCTAAGGTTTTGGCTTTTAGATTCTTTCAGGTGTTTGCCTAAGAAACATAGGCCAAAATAAATAACTTTCTTTAGTGTTGTTAAGTCTGTAAAACTTTATTTTAGCTAGGCCAAAACAAAATAAAAAAATAAATTCACTTTAATGACAATTTTTTCCTTCAAAAATTATCTGCCTGTTATCGTATTTAAACGTTGTATACATGGCATTTTTTGTTATAAGTTTCTTGAATTAAATCTACCGTATTTCTACTAATATTTCAGACCAATTGAAACAAGAAGTCTGAAATATTCATTACAATACAGGTCACAAGATGAATGTTTCATGCTTCTCTTCCTTATTTCAAACTTTCAGTTTGCATCATTATGCCAAAATCGCATACACCAGTGTTACAATGTTAAATTTGAATTTCACCATAATTTGCGAAATAATTTATCGCTGATATATACATCTATTTATTTATTTTGAATTTATGTTTCTTATCTGCAGTTGCCCAGTAATATTTTCTTTTTTTATTAGTTTCAATAAAAAACTCACTATAAAAAGTTTTGTCCTGTGTATTAATTTGCTAGGTTTCATTTTGTAATCATCATAGTGCAAAAGCTTTCTATATTTAGTCTGATACATAATGTGTAATTTCTAAAAGGCACAGAATCCTTTATAAAATAGTAAAGTCTAATATTCAATTAATCAAACCAACAATTACATCATTATATCTGGACAAAATTATATTACTTAAGTTCACTTTCGAAAAAAATCCACATTAGGAATGGAATATTATCTTAAAAAGTAAACTATTAATAATATTATCATAAAAAATAAATATTATGATTTAGCTTAAAATGGAATCCATAGGGGAAAAAGACAGAAAATAAATAGCTATCATATTCGCAATGATTTGGCTAAAAAAATGCATCATAATATAATCAAATGTTGTCAATCTGAACACTAGATGTTAGTCATCCGATGAGGTTGGTTTATCTTCTCTTCTTTAAAAACGTTTCTATCACAATATAGCAAGACGATCAACTATTATGTCAATATTGAAACATCTATCCTCACGGTAGTACACAAGCAAGTTCTCCGCGATAGTTCGTGTGCTTTGTTTTATATATTTACACAAAACAATTCGAGACACATTTGACACCCTCTTACTGAATTGATTAAAACTTTATGTACACAAGGGAGTAACCGACATACAATATATTTAAAGTGTAGTACACACAGCAAATTTAACATAACTATCGCAACTTTATAATTTCTAATAATAGCGTGTCTGACTGACTCACTCGTCATAAAATCTTCTCAGCTACTACCAGTCAATATAGAAATGTGAAATTAGGACTCTATCTATAGTTTTACATAAATATGAAAGAAAAAAGTCATAAATTAGTCAAGATTGAATTAAGATGATATAGCTTATGTTAGGTTGGGTGAGGTTCGGTCAAGTTGGGCTAGATTGGTCTAGATTATTTCAGGGTGATTTAGGTTAGGTAAGGTTGAGTTAGGTTACGTTAGGTTGGAATAGGTTTGGTCAAATTTGGTTATGTTGGGTTAGATTGGGTGATATTAAACAGGTTAAACACCTTGGCTTTTCATTTCTCAATAAAAAGCCGTGAAATCTCATGAAAAATGCAAAGGTGAAAAGTCAAACAAGGCTATTTATATCATCATGTCAGCTGAAAAAAATAAAGAAATCTAAATAACCATCAAGTTCCAAGGTTTTTTTTATGTGAAATTAAAATAAAGTTGATCTCTGAAGTATATACATAAACTTTATAATGTTTGTGTATATATAAACATTATTTTGTTTATGTATGGATAAACATTATTATGTTTGTGTATACATAGATATTATTATGATTATGTATGCATAAACTGTATCAGGTTTGTATATGAATAAACACCATTAGGGGTGATTTGATTTTATGTTTCAAATTTATTCTAATTTCACATGAAGAAATGCTTTTAACTTGACCATTACTTTGCTTTAACTTTTTCCAGCTAGCATGATAACCTAGAGAGAAATTACCTCCTTTTGCTGTAAAGACCAACCTATGCTTTATTTAATGGAAGTAAAAACAGACGAAAATATGCATTGTCTTTGTACGTTAATACATCATTAGCAAACAATATCCTACCAAAAGTGTCTATTAACATCTTCACTGCATTTATACGAACTGCATAAAAACATCGAGTTAATAACGTAACGACAAATACAAGAGTTAATATCCGACGACTCCACAGTGTTGCCTGCAATAACGTGAATCATCTGGCGGGTGATCGATCATTGCACCTAAGCCTGTGACGACAATATTGGTCCCAATCAGATATTATTACTTTGCGGGTTTAAGAACACCTACCGATGTACAGTGAAATGCAATCATCGAATTACGTCTACCGACAATGGATTCGCTTAATTAAATTCTATTATAATAAGAATAAAATTATAGAGTGTATATTGAATTCTCATTCTGCCTTCAGTAATGAAATTAATATAAAACTACTTTTGGTAAGGAATGACACGTACAGACACGCGAGTGTACACACACACACATGCACACGCGCACACACTCACACACACACACACACACACACACACACACACACACATACATGTGTATTTAAAAAGCGAAATATGGCCATTTAAGCGGTAAGATCGCCACAACTATAATGCATAAATTTAAATTAGATTTAAACTAGAAAAAAGATTTAACTTTGAGTATCATTTATATAAAATTAAAGATAAATCTTATTTAAACAGTTATAGAGATAAAAACACGTATTACCCTTCGTTATTGGTGATTGGGTTATATATTTATATACTAACGTTTTTCCGCGGTTTCCCTTACATGGAACTAATGAAACTTTCATGATTGACGGTTAAATTTGAACATCTCTGTGACAAAATTACTTCTTCCAGCACAGCGTCGCTACCATCCATTAAGTGTCGCTACTGTCGTTACGCCCTCCCCAGGGCTTTCCTCACAAATATTAACACATCTCTAATCTGGGAAACTGTACGAATATTTTATGCCTAAAAAACTTTCTTTCTATGTCAATGCAAACCACATCAGAATCCAACTAGTAGATATGAAGTCACGAGAGATTAGAGAGACTGATATTGGATTTGATATATACAGACATTATATAAACATTTGAAATATACTAATATTTATAGTGCATACTTCTACTTTAAATTGGAGATACAGCAGAAACGATTTATATTATTTTCATGAAGAAACCCTTCCTAATTTCGGGTTGAATATTTACGTCGTCAGAGTAAAAAATATGACCATTTTTGACATATAAATATAATTTTTTAATATTTTATGTTTATAGAACTAAATAAACATTAATGATTATATCAATGTTTTTCAATTTGTTTTTATATATCATTAGAACTAGATTTGTTTTTTAATATTATTTCCGATAACCGTCACAGGTTGGCAAAATTTTCAAAAAACATCGTCTATGATACGTAAGACATAATATCCAGATACATGCATATTATATATAATATATATATATATATATATATATATATATATATATATATATATGTATATATATATATATATATATATGCACACATGTGAAAATACATGGTTTCATTTACGGACATTTTCCTTTTGGCATGTAACTAATAAAACAGTCAATGTAACATGATACTCCCATCATGCTTTGCATTACTGTTGTGTTATTAATTACTGTTGTACCATCATAAATGAAATTTAGAAAAAAACCTAATATAGCGAAATCTACCTAATTTAATGTTGAGAAAAGAAAGGATGAAAATAAAAAAAAGTAGAAATTATGAAAGAATTTATTCTACCTACAAAAATTAAACAAAAACGCTATTTACCATTGCGTTTAATAAAAAATATTTTTAGTAGTTGAAAAGTACACATAACTTTTCTAAATGCATCTACAGACCACAGATAAACAAGCCTTTGTGATTTTAAATATATTTTCTTTTGTCTTAACTTTATTCTAAATACTGAACATACTAAAAGCTTTTACTTCAGGAAATATAACCATATTTCTTTATTTGAGTCCGGTTTGAATTAAATGGAAATATAGTAAATGAAAATACACATATATTATTGTTGACAAAATTTTGAATATTTCATGCTTTGTTTTAAATATTGGGTTCTTGTAGTCTGGGATTACGTTCTTTTCCCGAAGCCTTTCCAATTTTCCTTACACAAAAACACAAGAAAACAATAGTCGATTTACGTTTTCAAAGGTCGTTGTCAAGACTTTCTACTGTTATTATTCCTTCCTATTTTACCTTTTCCTCTCTTTTCCAGTCATTCTCTATCCGTCTTATTTACCCATGCCAATATTTAATTGTATTTTTTATTTTTTTTTAATTACTTTTTAAATTTTTTTTTATTTCCTAATTTTGTAATTTTGACTGACAAATAGATTGCCACGATCTTCACAATATAAGACCTCAATAACATTAATACCGTCTAATATATGTATATACGCGTAGGTAACAATAGAGAAATATGAACTTAAACATTTAGGTAGAAACATATACTGTAACCCAAACCATTTTAGCTATTAAATTGCTGTTGGTATACTACATTAAATTTTGTTTATGTGGTGTAACATTATATTGATTACTACAGAAATTCCCATCTACTCCTCTCAGTCAAAATCCAAAAAGAAAACTATAACAATAAATTATAACGACCCAGTAATAAAAAAATCCTTATCATAAGACTGCGCATTAAATTTAATTACAGAGAATGGTTATTTACTTTAATGTACCACGCGATATCAAAATGGGCAACATTACACCTGCTAACTCTTATATCACCAAACGAGTAAACTCTAAGCACTTGACTGTTATTATGTTTGGGGACAATCGTCGAGTCATTAAGTCGCAGAGGCCGATAAGGATAACGAATCTAGTGCTCTGTTTATTGTCCTGCCCTGTGATAATGTTTACAACATGGCGCGGGAGACATTATTAAAATACCGTTAGCTTTTGGAGCATGTGGAGAGCGCTCGAAATTGTTCCCATGTAGTAAATTCATTAAACGACAAGTATTAATATTAATTCAACATTGATTGCTATGATCATTATGAGTAGAGTTTATCAAGTATGTTAGAGACTCCAATGTGATATGCGTATTCACTATCATTTTACGTATTCACTACCATTATGCCCCAAAATACTCTTTGCCTGAATTCATGGAATCTCCTCCTTTCTACTGGATTCTAGCACAATAATCTTTTTCAAGAAAATGATAATATCAGGCATAAAAAATTATCATTTCTATATTGTATTTATTTTATTGTTAAATTACTGGTAATGGGCAAAGGCGCGATATAAAGTAATCATTATATTTGGTCGCCATCTCTACATGACAAAAACATAGTTTCACTTCCATTTTAAAAAAAAATCTCGGGAACTTAGAAATCAAATATTTTTAAACTAAAATGCACATCTCTAAAACAGAAAAATTAAATATAATATAGACAAAGAGTTTTGCCGCAATATTTTACAATAAACAATATCTTACTAAGTATAGATAATTCATCTACAGTAAACTTTAATGTTAGCAAAGCATATTTAAACTAGGAGCTTTATTTATCGTTTTCAAGAAATGAACAAGTGATTTTCAGAAAATACTTCTATCCACATGAACGAAACAATAAAAAACAGCTCAGTGATTTCAAAGGCCTAAATATGTATATCTTTGAAAACAGTTTCTTTAATAACCAAAAACCTGAAGTATGAGTTAAATAATTTGAGGAATTTTCTGAAAAAGTCTATAAATCTAATAAATAAAAATGTTTTTAGATAATATGCGAATGTTGCAACAGGACAGATGGAATATTGTCATAAACTTTATAGACTATGAAATATTGGCATTGTATTGGAATATTGTCATGAACAAATAAGACAAATGGAATATTGTCATAAATGGAATATAGTCAAGATGGAATATTGTCATAAACCTTATAGATTATAAAATATTGTCATTGTATTGGAATATTGTTATGAGCAAATAGGACAGATGGAATATTGTCATAAACCTTGTAGATTATAAAATATTGTCATTGTATTGGAATATTGTCATACACAAATAGGACAGATAGAATATTGTCATAAACCTTATAGAATATAAAATATTGTCATTGTATTGGAATATTATCATAAATAAATAGGACAGATGGAATATTGTCATAAACCTTATAGATTATAAAATATTGACATTGTATTGGAATATTGTCATAAACAAATAGGACAGATGGAATATTGTCATAAACCTTATAGATTATAAAATATTGTCATTGTATTGGAATATTGTCATAAACAAATAGGACAGGTGGAATATTGTCATAAACCTTATAGAATATGAAATATTGTCATTTTATTGGAATATTGTCATAAACAAATAGGATAGGTGGAATATTGTCATAAACCTTATAGATTATAAAATATTGACATTGTATTGGAATATTATCATCAACAAATAGGACAGATGGAATATTGTCATAAATCTTATAGATTATAAAATATTGTCATTGTATTGGAATATTTTCATAAACGAATAGGACAGATGGAATATTGTCAACTTCTCCCGCTTTAAGCATAATTCGAACATTATACTTAAATATACATTAATTATTCAACAATTCCACATGAATATATTGAATTTTAGTCATTAAAAAGGACAAATTAATAAAAGAACTATCCAATTTATACCGCATAATAAATAACGCACGAAAAAGTAACATGCTTCTGGTAAAAGTTTTGGTGTTCGCCATTTCCTTATATTAAGTAGAGACAAAAGATTTCAAAAATCTTTAGACTTTTAAAAATTAATAATAAAACTTCTGTTATGCATATCGTTCAAAAAAGTATGTGCAAATCAATACGTACCTTAGAAGGTCAGGTATTCGGAATTATTTGAACAGCATAGTACGTTGTCGATGTAGATATGTATCTGAAATAGCTGTTGACAAACAGCTATTTCAGATACCTAATCCAGTTTCAATTGTGGACAAATCAGATAAAGAAATATGAAAGTCGGATATAGTCAGTAGTGAATTCACTAGACCGAATGGTAGAATTAACTTAATATATTCTCCGGAACTAAAACTAACTCTTTATAATATTGGTAACAGACTACGATTTAGCTAAAAAGGAGAAAGTTGAAATAAAAGCTGGATACTTTGATATCTACAAAGGTTCTTAATTTAGATTATAAACATACTTAATACCAAACAGTATATCCAATAAATTTCGAATTGTAATTTCATTTCCTACAAAATTTATACCGCCATACGTGGTATGTATTACATGAGTTACTGCGGTTGAATCCAATTTACTAGAATGAGGGAAGGCGGCACAAAACGTGTCCGCCATTCGCATTTGTATTTCAATCATTATTTCTGTCACCAGATAGCGAAATAATAATGTTTTTATATACAATCAAAGTACTATATAGTCGTATTAGAAACTCAATTGTGCGGTGCACGTTACGCTTCATTTTAACCTTATCGTTTTTTAATTATCAGTATATTTAATTCATTTCATCACTCACAAATATCTCAACTTCGTTATTACAAACAATCTCTTCATTCCTATCCCAAAAGAAATTCTTAGAATCGCTTGTTTGGGAGACCAATATTTTTGGGTAAATTTTGATCTGGACTTTATCTTATGGTAAACTTTCTAATCTAAAAATGCCAATATCGTTTTCAATAAATTTCCTTTAAATGCACATCAAACGTGTTTTATAATTTTAAAAATATAATTAGAAGAGAAGCAGAAAATACAAAAAAAGAATCTGTCCATCTCATGGATCGACTTCAAGCACATAGCTCGCAAGTTTCAATTGTGAAATATTTTAAATATTATACACAAATTTTATTACTAAATTTTGTTGAAAGCAAATCAGGTTTTTTACAGAAATCACAACATCATAACGTGTTCCATAAAGTTGCAATTATGTAATACACTATTTTTCTATGTATTACAGATTTGTTAGTGTAGATGTTACAATATAGAACTCTTAATAAAATCCTTTAAATTATTACGATATTTCAGTTATGAGTGTCTTAAATACAGTTCTTAGCAATAAATATTTGTTCTACATGTTTCGTGAAAAGTTATAACATGAGACGTTATCGAATAAGGATTTTAACTTGACCACCTCTAAAAATTGTATCTATGTTGCTTAAGTTGAAGCATTAGCAAATCAATTAAGGGAGTAAATTATTTTCATATCTTGTTGTTATCAGAACCAGTGGCGTAGGGACACAATGTGGGCCCTTGGCACTTTTTTAGACTTGGACCCCATAGGATAAAGTTCCTCGAATTTTTATTATAGGTACTTTTAGTATGTTATAGAACTTCAATTATAGGTTAATTCGTGTCCGTGAAATCAAGTAGAAGTATAACATAAGAAATAAATACTGCAATAATATATTTTAAAAACCTTTTTTAATAATACAGAGATACAAGGAAATACTTAACAAAAATTAAAATTTATTATTTTTGGATTTTCTTTTCGGCAAAATTGTCAATTACTTCATCAAAGTCCAACTTAGGGCCAAAGAATGTTCGATTGACAGTATTCCTAAATTATGCAACCTTTTTTATCCCATAGAATTCTTTAAATATATTTTTTATTAATATTAATTTTGAAAACGATCGTTCGGCACTAGTCACTTCGGGAATCGTCAAAAATAACATTAAAGCGGAAATTATTTGGAGAAGCTTGAAGACACACAATCGTTTTTTGTATTTAATAAATCTGCGAGTTCCTTTATTAATTAATAAAGGAACTAAATTAACTAATTAACTAACAATTTTACGGTATTGTGACTCAAAAATTGACCTAAAGCTGAGAATTTCTTTTGCTAATGTAATAGATATATATTTTTTTGAACGAATCGATATACTCTGTAGCCTTGTCTAATAAGTTTGGGTCATTTAATTTTTTTTAGGATATAGGATGTAAAACACTAAAATTTGAAACTATTTCATCCACAGCAGCGAAGATGCTGTATGATGATGTCTGATATACAATAAAATACGTTCATTCAAAACAAACTTCATTGAAGTAGTGTTCCATCTTCTTTGGCGAGTTTTAAAAAACTCAGGAGTCATACTCAATTTTTTTGTTACTCTATAGGCTTGCACTTTTAACTCCTCAAATTCATGACGATACTTATTAATCTCTTCAAAACAGACTACCAAACGCTTCGATGCTTGTGATGGATGTGTTATTTTTGACTTACATGCGTTGGAGACTATTTGCAAAGTCTTGCAGTGGAAACCAGAAACATAATAAAATCCTAGCTTTCAATCTTCTTCTTTAATGTTATAGCTTCATTTCATTCATCTGCTTTGGAACTTAATAGTTTTTAATAGCGCTTTTTCAACTTCTAGAAACCAGGTTTTCGGAGCAAAAATAGCATCATATCGTCCATATCACCGTGTTGGATTTTAATGTCTCTAATATTAAAAAACTGAATCTGTACTGAGCTGAAAATTAATCATGTGCACCAGAAATAAAACTTGATAAATATTTCACCTTTAGTGCTATGGCCAAAAATATGTAAACTTGTTGAACGGTATTCACAATTAAATGAAACTACGTGATGTATTATTTCTACTTTCTTTAAGTTCTTTACCACGACCTAGGTTTCGTTGTATTACAACATCTTCAGGTGGGTTATTAGCAAGTATTGCTAGTTTCATTTTATTGTGAATAATGAATTTCAACAAAATTAACGCCAAATATATTCAATTGTTGAACGGTTTCAAAAAAAGTTTGCATCTCTAACACATCTTTTATAGCATCATTCCTAGATTTAAATTATCAACAGCACAATGCACTTTCAGTGATATCAACTACTAGCTTTAAATTACGAGCAGCAAAATGCCCATACCGTGCATTTGGTACAACATTTTTTATACTTTTTTGAACTCCACCATAAATGCCTTTCATGATATTAGCACCATGGTCTTATCTTTGTCCGTGACATTTGCTGAGGGGAACGTTTTTTTTTCATTTATAGATTTTATAATCTGGTTCGACATAGCAGTCTGATCTATTACTGCACGAAAACCTAAAAATGACTCTTTGATAACTAAAGATTTTGGTGTTTCATTGTTATTATTTTGAATTAAACAGTAACGACAGAATTTACACAGTTGGTAAATTTTTGATATATCTTGACCAATATAATAAATATACCAAATATAACTGAATAAAAATGATGGTGGATTTCTTTTATTAATAGGGATTATTTTTTTTCTGAAAGAAGAACAATAAGTTCATTTTGTGTTTTTGAACTTAAATATTTTATTTGACCTTTTGATTTGTTTAATAACTCTTGTGAAACAGGATCATATTTCGCTAAAAACTTACTGATATTTAGATAATTGCTGCTTGCTTCGTCGCTGTCTATTTTTTCTGTATATCCACAGAAAGCTAAATTACTCACTGAAAAGGCCAGAGTTACATCAAAGAGCCTTTTCAATACGTGATGCTAAAAAGATTTTCCTTTTTAAGTACAAACCCTTATTCTTCGTCTAGAGTACCATGTATTTGCTACTATTCGTATACAAGGCACAAGTGTAAATGCGTTTTAGAAGTTTCGTGCTTTTCTAAAGTCTCCATAATATGCTTCCAGTCACTATATCCTTTAATCCAAATATTTTGTTGCTGTTTTGATGATGTGAATAACCAGTGTGGCTCACAATACGCCTGTTGAAGCAATACCAAAAAACACAGCTATTTGCGTTCTAATTGAACACCAGGTTTAGAAATAATGTAATAACATTTCTCCAAGAACGAACTATGGCCACCTTCTTTTAAAATGGGACTTCTGGTTTACAGTGTCCATTTTCAATCACAAAATGCCTAACTTAATTATTTCCTCTTTTAAAATTACCCTTATTGGTAATGCAAGGACATTTTTTATTTGTTCCAAGTCACATAACGACACTTTGCTTTGATTTAGTGCATTTCTGGTACATGGTTGCTCTGGATAATCACTATGATGGCTCATTGCAATACTACTTTCAGTCATATTAATATTTTTGCTCTTGCCGGTCTGTTCGTTTGATACTCCATCGAAGCGATTTATCTTAAAGAACTTACCTATTTTTGGCGGATTTTTTTTACTTCTTTCTTCCTCTTGCGTTTCTCACTACCACTCAAATACTTTCTCGTAGACATCTTGTTTAATTACATATTTGTGGCCAATTATATCACAAGTGCCACAACAATACGTAAAATAGACGGGAGATAATATTACTTTTAACAAACTATATTAAAATTAATTTTAAATTACTTATTACATTCAATTAACATACGCATAATAGAAAAAAAGATCGCGGGGAATCACCTTGCTCTATAATCTAGTATTGCTGGATCCCAGCCGCTAACCAGGGATAATACTTTGTTACAAATATATTTTATATTTTACGGTTTCATGCATTATAAATGATAAAGTATATGAAAAAGCTTTTGGAGCTTAGATATCTTAAAGTAGTTTTTGAAAATATCAAACACTAAGGGTCGGGGCACTCGGGGTTGTCAATCATACTATTAAAAATAGTATTATACTTTATTTCACCCTATAATACTGTTTACTTTTTCATAAAAAAGTGTACAAAATACTCTTTTCATCGTCGCTGGTATTCAGAGTTATATATAAAGTAAATTGTCCATGCGCAAGCGCGCAACGAACGCAGGACATAACCTTTCGTGGCCAGTTGTTTCCGTCATTTTCGTACTTATAATTTTTATTTTTTTAATGTAAAAGATGGAGAGCAAAAACGATTCATCTTCAGATTTATCTGATTTTCTTCCTACAACACCTAAAAAGGAAGCCAAAATAACTAAGGTTAAACAAAAGTAAAAGCAAGCATGGGAATATCGATTTGATTGGTTAACGTGTCACTCTAAAAGTTACTATAATGATATATGTAAAGTATGTGTTGGTCGGATTAGTGTGGGAGTATTATGAGTGTTTTTTCCAACTAATTCAAGATGAGTAAGTACTTATTACTTCCCAATTTTTTTCGATGTTTATTTTACTTCTGTTTAGATTAAACAGCATATTGAGAGCAAAGACACAAGGCAAAGCTGACATTGAAGAAGTCCAGTGTATTGTTACAGAATTTATTTTCCTAAATCATCTGTTTCTGGCTTAGACTCATTTGCTTCTAGT
The DNA here is from genome assembly GCA_039881145.1 of Druceiella hillmani. Lineage (NCBI taxonomy): Eukaryota > Metazoa > Arthropoda > Insecta > Lepidoptera > Hepialidae > Druceiella > Druceiella hillmani. The sequence continues at coordinate 15,145,918 of JAYKKI010000032.1, forward strand.
GATGATACCAAATTAACAGCAGCCAAGTTAACGACGGCATTTCATACTGTTAAAAATTTATCATATAAAAGCCAGGATTTCAGTGTGAAACTAAATAAGATTATCTATTGGGATTTCAAAACCGCCACTAATGAAATATTAGGTTGGACAAAAATGGAGGCATTGATAACAGACTCCATACCATACTCTGTGCAATGTGTTATTGATAAATCAAATAAAGATGATTTATTCTTTTGTCTACAAACTGATGCCTCTAATAAAAAAAAACACAAATTTGTTTCTTCTAGTGGTTAAATATTTTACCCCACACAATGGAATACAACAGACATTAGAGGATTTTTATGAAAATTCGAATTAATCTGCAAATGGAAAGTTTTCAGCCATCAAAAACTTTTTGGAGTCCTATGAAATTTTTTCAGCCAAATGGCCGAAGTATTTATAATACTAATGCAAATTTTGGCCAAAATCATTCTTTATGCACAAATATCTTGGAGGTGGTGCCCAACTTAATTAAAGGCAATTGTCACGCCCATGTTGTTCATAATTCAGTTAAACGTGCCATGAATTATTTAAAATAGATAATGAGAATATTATTAATCTATTGTAATTTTTCTGTTTTGGCATTCAGATGGGAAGAATTGAAAAGATTTGTAGCGCTTGCTGAAGGAGAGTTTCAAGAAATCAAAAGACACATAGGAACACGTTGGTTAACTCTTTTACCAGCAATAGATACAATTTTACTTAAATGGACACCAATTTTTTATTACTTTGTCGTTTGTACCTATGCAAATTAAGTTTTTCAATAATTATTTCAAAGTGATCTAAGGTTAACAAAGACTTTAGTGACAAATGGCTGATCAGAGAAAGGCAATTAGTTTGACTGAAATCAAATCATTTCTCCAAATATGAAATAGCTTTATCAATGAAAAATATGAAATTATCAATAGTTTTATTAAAATCATCTTGGGTGGACTCTGCAATAACTTTTAAGAAGTTTTTTGTTTAATGGCCAAAATTTTTATTTATTTTCTTTATATTAATATATTTTTTAAAATACTCATTATATTATAAATATCTAAAATGGTTATATTATTACCTTCTAGTATTTTATTTGATTTGTTGAAAACATTCAGTATATGATTAGGTAACAATAAACTACATTATTTTCCAGTTCTAAATCTAACACTAATAAATTTTTTATAGCCATTGGATAAAAAAAATTTATTAGTGTTAGATTTAGAACTGGAAAATAATGTAGTTTATTGTTACCTAATCATATACTGAATGTTTTCAACAAATCAAATAAAATACTAGAAGGTAATAATATAACCATTTTAGATATTTATAATATAATGAGTATTTTAAAAAATATATTAATATAAAGAAAATAAATAAAAATTTTGGCCATTAAACAAAAAACTTCTTAAAAGTTATTGCAGAGTCCACCCAAGATGATTTTAATAAAACTATTGATAATTTCATATTTTTCATTGATAAAGCTATTTCATATTTGGAGAAATGATTTGATTTCAGTCAAACTAATTGCCTTTCTCTGATCAGCCATTTGTCACTAAAGTCTTTGTTAACCTTAGATCACTTTGAAATAATTATTGAAAAACTTAATTTGCATAGGTTTAATATTGATATAGATAATTTATATTTGGAATTAGTAAAATTCCAAACTATTTATGACAAAATATTAGAGGATAAATATTTTTTTGATATGAATACTGCCCAAAAATGGAGTCCTGTGTTGGTAAATACTTTTTATGAATTTAAAAATATTTTATTACTTTCTATTCCTGCCACTTCAGCTTAAAAAATGAGCTAATCATTTATTTTAATTTAGATTTAAACTGTGGAGAGGCTTATGAATATTTTAAAAATGAGAATAATGTTCGTGTATAAAAAGTTGGCACCCTTCTCGAGACCCTTTCGGGGCTCGGGTACCCCGGCATTTTGACAGCCTTTCCACGCTATTGTCATGCCACTGAACACAATAATATTTACAAAATCAATTGGGTTTAAATCAATTCTTTAAAATTAAATTCAAGTTCCACCTGAATTAAAATATCCTAATATTCAAATTTTGCTTTTGTTTCTCTTTAACAATTTATTGCATTGTTTTTTTAATTTACGTTTTTATTATAATAACTCTTCAATAATGATATTAGTTCACTCTGTATCATATTTTTAATACTGAGTTTTGTTTTAGTAAATACAAATAGTAATATGATTTATTGCCCGCATCAAAAAATTCCTTCGGGCAACATTCCTAATGAACATTTTTAGTTATATCAAATTTATTAGTTCTTTCAATGTGCAAGTACAAACATACTATTTAATTTAAATTCAAATTAACTCCAAATTAAAGATTAAGAGCTTCCTTGGCTAACTGTGAAATTTTCTCATAACAATATAAAATTAAAAGAAGCAACTAAGTTTAATACAAACGATCATCCCTTTACCATTGACTCTAATAATCATTAAACCGTAACTAAAATCGCTTCCATAATACATTCCGTCCTGTGCAGGTATTTAACTAAATACACTCGTTCTAATTTCTTTTCTTCGGTTGTTCTAAGATTTTTTTTACATATTTCCTCACTTTGTTATAACTTATTATAATTATATATTCGTTATCCACGTTCAATTAAATCGGTGACTTGAGGTCTACCAATGGCCACGTCCAAAGTTTAATTTTCCTGATGATTACCCAATTTACTACATATATAGAATAATAAAACATAATATCGTACTGGCTTCGTTATATAGGAAAAGTTTAAGACAAAACATCATTTTTTAAAATTCATTATTTACTCAGCTATTTTAAAATTGACATGCACTCGGTTGGTGTTTTTTACCATAACCTATAACACCACGATATTATAATTTTACAAATATAATATATACATGCAATAGATTTATACAATTAGGTATATCTATATAACTTCAAGTATCCTAGCAGAACATGAAGAAATAACAACGTGCCTATTTGTAAAAATCTTTCTAATTTAATGAAATTACTCTTTAACGTTCCGTGTAATCATCCAGGTTTTCACTTAACTTATCACTGACTTCGCACGAGAAATCATATATTGTAGATTGTGATATATTAATGTTACTATAAATTTAACCCATGTGCATTAAATTGGATTAATATTTGAATTTGAATTAAAATTATATGTCTGTACTTGCACATTGACTGACTTATCTGACTTGACTGACTTGTCTGTACTTGCACATTGACTGACTTTACTTTAACTGATACGAGTATCTATCTATTAAGTATCTATATAATTTTTTTATCTACTTTCCACAGTAATTTTGCTACCTTTAATAGAAGCCACAGCACACACAAGAATACAGAATCATTGAAGTATAAAAGATATAGGAATTAAAAAAGATTTATTTACTTGATCAGATATTCTATAAGATGACTTTTGGAATTAAATTACAATATTGTTTCTGTATGCTAGTACGCGCTACTAAAATACTTCATTACATAGTTTTTGTATGTAACGTATTTATAAAAGTAATTATACTAAATTCCTAAAAGTTAACAATTATCAAGCAATCTATTAATAGTAATTTCCTCAATTATTTTTATGATTAGTCAACATACGTTTAAAAATATAAATTGAGCATAAACATGTATTTAATACTTAATATTGCATAATGTACACCATCTGGAGTTTTGGCAAATAGCACATTTACTAATTTATAAATTTTTACTTATTAAGAAATCACCCCAGTGTTACTTACCCCAGTGTCACCTCAGTGTCACCCAAGTGTCACCCCAGTGTCACCTCAGTGTTACTTACTAAATTAAAGTGTAACTTATCAATAAACTGTCCCATTGAATATCCTGTAGTATTGTTTTAACAGTAAACTATCCCATTGAATACCCTGTAGCATCGTTCAAACAATAAACTATCCCATTGAATACCCTGTAGTATTGTTCAAACAATAAACTATCCCATTGAATACCCTGTAGTACTGTTTTATTGAAAAGTGTAGAACAAGAATAATAAATAAACCCATAGACTAAAAACCCATAGATAGTTAAATAGTGTTAAGGATAGGATTATAGAATCTAATCAAAGTCGATACTTTAGCTTAGTGTCTCTATTAATTGATGGACTAAAATCGAGATAAAGATACGAAGATTTATATTTCTTAACTTCTAACTCGAAATTAAAAAAAACAAATAATATAAATATTCTTGCAGAATTTTATTAACATACAGCACAGTTAGACATACCCTTTTTTATTAAATTCACTTCTTAAATTTACTCGAAATGAATTCTGCAAACTCCGCCGATATTCGGCAATAAGATAGTTGACTACTCATAAATTTGCTGTTTTTATTAAATTGTCAAAAAATTATTACATTATAAGCAAATTGTGGGCTTTTAAGTTTAATAGAGAGGGAATATATCTATATCACACTCGATTTCATAGAATACAATAAGTTTTTAATTTCGTCCTTGCACAAAAGATAAGTTCGCACCATTATAACACGAAATCAACCATTGAACTTCGATTTGGAAATTAAACCATTAAACTTCGATTTGGAAATTAAACCATTAAACTTCGATTTGGACATTAAACCATTAAACTTCGATTTGGAAATTAAACCATTAAAACCATTTGGAATTCAAAAAAATATATCAAATATCCTATTTTTATCAAACGTTACAAAAGATGTCAAATATCCTATTGTTGTCAAACGTTACATGTACCCTCTCTCCTTCTAAAGTAGTAAAAGGCGCGCTCACACACGTCGCGTCGCCACAAGAGCGGTGGCCGCCGCCGCTCTTACAAAAGGCGCCGATTGTTTATTTGCAACCGATGAACGGACCAGAGCTGCGGTCTGAATAGATTGACGGCATAGCTCGACAATATCGTGTGAATATAAAGAGAATAGCGCTCGGTGTGCACGGGTCGATGAAATGATGCGCAGAAACTGATGAAAAAATGATAATGAAAATCAAGTAGGTCGATAAACGAAATTATTCCATTTTCTCGCCTATTTTCTATTTATCCCTATATCTTTCTCATTATCTTTTCAAACGTGAAAACGACATTTTAACTGATTTAGTTAAAATCAGTTAAAATGTCGTTTTCACGTTTTCAACATATCTAAATAGAATGTCTCTTTATCTCTTCGGTATTCTTCTAATAGAATGTGTCTATATCTTTGTCTCTAAAATAATTCCCACAGACTATAGATGCAATAATATCTACTAGACATCTATTCTCATTTTCTCATCCATATTCAAAAATATTATTTAGACTTTCTCTGGGTCTCCAAAAGCCCCTAGTCTCAGTCTGCGTGCAAAAGGACCTTAATTAACTGTTATAGAAAGTTAATTATAATAATAGTCTATGTATGTTAACAATTTGAAAAATATTGTTAAGGTTTCATGGAGAAATAAAAAAATTGTTATTATTTCGTGATGTCCGTTTTTTGTCTATCGCAGCTTTACAATTACTACAATTTTTGCGCAATTACTACCATTTTTGACATATGTACATATTTACAATTCTGTATTTTCAAAATATATAAATCTCAAAAAATATATGAAGCGAAAGAAATGTTTCTAAAATATCCCAAACAATGAAATATTTTTGGTACGTCTTTTAAAATTTAAGTGAGATTCTGTGTTTTAATTTTTGTGAAATATTTAGCATCAGAATGGCGTTAAATATGTTCTCTTCCTCTAATTTTTCAAAAACAAATTTTAAAAAAACGGATAAAATTCTGGATATAAGAATTTGATCGGAAATTTTACATAAAACCTTTTCATATTCAACTCAACGCTTTTATATTCCCATATGACGTATTTGCAAACTAAGCTACAGACGCTGCCACCAAAAATATATAAAAGTATCAAAGCACATACAAAAATGTAAGAGCAAAATATTATTTACAAAAAAAAATTATGAATTTATTAAAAATTAATTACAAAAAAAAAATTTTAAAATTTACGAAGATTTTTCCAAACGATTTATCAAATATGTATAAGCATCTGATGGCCAATTTCACTTCATCACGATCCAATTAATATAAAATCTTTGAAATATTGTTCCCTAACTCTTCTTGTGTCTAACTTTAGAAACAGAAACATAATTCCTAAGGTTCCTTTTATTTATTTAAATAGCATAAACAGCTCTAATGTAATGTAAAATGTATATATCTATAAAATAATTGGAAAAATGCCCAATAATAGCCATTTATTGACCTAATTTGAATTAACAGAAATCACTCTAACATACTTCAAAATTGTTTGCTCCTTTTCAAAACCTGTCTGCGTATAGCTTTCATACAATTTAATGCAATTTTCTCTGTCCTCACAAGCCGCGTTGCAGTTTGCGGCCAGCAAGATTGCACCAACTTATTCATTACGGTATTCCGCCTGATGGATGACGTGTATATCGGCCGCGGACTCATCTGCGACGATTGAATGTGGTCACGGATTGTGTAGATTTTATGGTCAGGGTTTGGTGTATGACTGTAGCAGATTGTGCAGATATCCAATCTTGCCGTGTGTTTTGTGACGACAAATGTAAATGTCGTTCGACCTAAATGTGGCTTTTTTGGGAAGTGAGTCAAGTACTGGTTTATTTTAATGCAACTAGCGACTACCTTAAATTAAAATGTTTGAGAAACCATACCGAACACAGGTCATTGGTTTTGTTCTATACAATATTCTTTCTTAGGTTTTGATATTAATACAATTTTCATTTCTCTTGATGCTCATGGTTTCTGATTACAAGTTGTACCTCAACTTGCTGAAAATTAATTGACAGCGCAACTCATCATTTTTTTTAACTTGATGAACTGAGTCCGTAGTCTTATTTTACTTGAATCCAATTTCTTATGTTGTACATTGCTTCTTAATACAATGTTCTTGCCATATTTTTACTATTCTTATTCTGAAATATAACAATTTCTTCTATGAATAATTTTCTACTGTGAATATTACTAAACTCAAAATTGCGGCAACAGCTATTCCTGAAATATCATAAAAATCACTCGAACATCATATAAAGGCCGCGGCGTTTTATCCTCTGGCCAGTTAGCAAATGAGTTTCAGCAAGTGACGAATAAATAAAATAGGGAAATTTAACGAATAGAACATGAGCGTCTATGCTTCATGGAAAATGAAAAATGAGAGAAGCAACACGAAATATATATACAACGATGACTGAAGTTATGCCAACACACATGACACAGCCAAGCAAAACCTACAAAGTTTAGAAGAAAAAGACTTTGATCTCTTCGATAATAATCATCCAGGTCGACCTTTTACATCAAATTTAAAAAGCTGAAAAACCCACTGAAGCTAGTCGTGGATCATCTTAATTCACTCAAGTGAAATGACTCACTAAATCTATATCAGCAAAAAAATGTACTAATCGATTCATGACTCAAGCGATACTCCTCAATAAATCAGTTAGAGCAATGTCAATTGGGATACGTTCTCAATTGACGTAATTCATTTGATACTCAGTCAAATAGCCCTTGTTTTACGTTCTATATATTTATTAAGTTAAAAAATCGATTGTAACTCTTTGATTTCCATTCGTATTTAGCAGGCTTATGATTAACGACAAAACGCACACAAATATTAGATACAAATCGAATTTTTCAAATATTCGTATTAACTTATTTTAAACAGTAGGTCAAATGGTAATTCCTGATAAAACAATATTCGATTGGGTTTGTGAATGTGATGCATGTTACTCACTCGCTGCATGTAATTGGTTACAAATAAGAAAGTGATGTACCTTCCTAATAAATGACCGATTCGATATTTTTCTCTCCTTCTATGTGATTCTTATGGAATAGAAAGGGATACATTTAATACGAAGAAGAATTAAAGATTAAAGAATTATTTTACTAAGTTAAAGAATTATTTTACTAAGATAAATTCCGAACGAAAAAAGTATCATTGAGTCAATGCAACGCAAGTGTCAACCCATCCATCCATCGTTTCTTTACACCAAAACGATCCTGAATGAAAGAGTCAAATTAATCAATAATATTTTAAATGAGTCATTTAGCTTAGTGACTCCTATTGATTATTTTATTCATTCACTCGACTGTTACCTGTGCCTAATTGAAACAACTCTCAAATTAAACTCGCGATATCTAGCAAAGCTTACGATCATGATCTCAGCCTGCAATAGAAAAAAGCTTTGAGGAAGAAGTAAAATGATTTTGTTTAACCACAGGGGCTGACACTAATGAATTAATTGACGCGTATATATATATATATATATATATATATATATATATATATATATATATATATATATATATATATATGTATATATATAAATTCACGCTGTTTTCATTTACTGAAAGAGATTATGAGCTAAGTTCATAGTATTCAGTGTATCGAAGGTACATAGTTTCTATTAAATAAACAAATAAGTTCACATCAAGATAAGTAAATATCTATGTAAAACAATAGATTGATTAAATAAATATTGTTCTTTTTTGTTATAAATTAGATATTCTGTTAAGACATTGTTGTAGTGAAATCATTTATTCCTGTATTAGTAAGAAATTACTCTGTAAAATTTAACTAAATAGTAAATTTTATTGCTAAAATTAGATTTAAACATTGACTAATTCTATCATTATGAAAATAATTCCGGATCCCCAAACTTTGATATAAGTACTAATTTGTACTGAAATATATGTAATGCTCTCTCCGAATTTAAATTAACTATTAACCTTGGTGAAATTTAAATGCTCTATTTTTATTACAAATAAAACAATTGTTAATATATAGCTATATTTTTTTATAATAATTGTTAATAATAACTATTTTTATTACGCGTATTTCTGACCCAAAATAGTTTGTTTAATATTTGAACAATTGCAATAGGATCGTATAACTATTGTCTTATTGTACATGTTTTTAGTTAAATAAATATTTTAAATAAAACAGGGACTAGCATATTTTGTGACAACATGAGAGGCAAAGCTCAACACGAACGCTTCTAATGAAAAATAAAAGAAATAAACACAATTGTGTAGAGAAACAACTAAACAAAGTTTCTATAGTCGCGTGGGCGGCTATAAGTAAGGGCGAGATAACACTTAAGTAACGCTTAAGTACATTAATAGTGGCGTCAATCAATGGTCCCCAAATAGAAGTTTGTATGTGATCGCGGCTTAATGTCAGAGAGGATGTCGGGGAGGAAGTTGCAGACTTTTTTACATCTTACGGCATACTGGCTTAGGCTAAAAAATAAATCTTTCATTTATAAAAGATGTTAAGCAAACGAAATGTATTGATTTATTTAACATTTTAATACCTATGAAAGAATAGAATATCCAAAACAAAATATAATGCAAAAAATAGTGACAATAACAGAATAATAATAAAAACGAAAGTGCTGTTAACAATATTTATATTTCTTGATCGCAGGTCTAAACATAATTTAAATTTAGGTAGGAATATACAAACATCGATATCATTACCAATTACAAAGAAAGAAATAAAAAAGTAGAAGGACCAAAGATTAGTAGAGAAAGATACTTTTTCAAACGATCGTTAAAAATATTTATCGTATATTAATTCTTGTTAGAGTTACTTCCACACTTTTAGAGTTTACATCGGTAATTTCTTTTCAAAAAAATTATATGTTTATTAATTATAGGGAAGAGAAATAATATGTTTACATGTTATACGAAATTTCCATAATATCAAAATTTTTCTTTCAGTTTTTTATTTAGACAATAAAGCATTTTTTTTAAATAATTTAGAAATTATCGTATTTATTAAAATTTGGGGAAAATTATTAAACTAAAACCTTCCACCGCTACAATATATTAATATTTTCAAATCACTTGACTTAACTTCGTCATTACCTTTTCATTATTTTGTATGAAATACAATATATATATATAACTTCTTAAGAACAGTCACTCTGAATATAATTTGTTCTAGTTCCGAATTATATGCAATGTCATTTTTAGATATATTTTACTAAATTTCTCTCTTGAATTCAATTAAATATTGAAAGCTAAAATTTAATCTTTCCTTCAAATATATATGTCATTTTACGGTTTATTATTAAGATAAATATAGCAGAAATAGTCAAACACATTCTTTCAACTTGGATTGTAAATATAATTAAAACTCACCGCACATTAAAAAAAATAAAGACGTAATATAGAATAATACCATACCAACCCCTCAGTCCCTGCTGACCGCTATAAGTTCCCAGTCACTCGACCGCAGCGGGGTGGACCTGAGTGACGCGTGACAGGGAGGGCTAATAAGGGCGCAATTAAGGGACGGCATGAGGGCACAATCTACTCACGTCCTCCGCCTCCTTCAACGTCCTCTGACGTTCTTTCACGTCCTTATGCCCTCACATGTGACCTTCTGTAATGTCCTTTGTGTAGCTAATGGCAGTGTTGATTTCGTTTTTTCTTTACTTTTCGTTTGAATGCAAGAGAATTATTTAACGAATAGCAAGCAGGGCTACTTCAAACTTGTTAGTGTGTAACAACCTCCCCTATTCACCCACTTTGACATTTTATTTAATAGAAATGAATAAGTCATATATAATAAATCCGCCATTAAATCAATAATGAACTTGGTGAATTAACGTGTCCCAAAGAATATTTTAAGTTATGCTTAAAACATTGTTGTGAGAAGGTAAAACTAATTTGTTTGTTTTAATAACATTATTGTAGTAGCTTTAAATAGACGGTAAAATGAATTAGTCTAAAAATAAGAACATGTGTGTGATAAACTGTTCTCATTTTCAGGCTTTATTAATTTCATATAAAAAGGAACACTTAATATGTTTGTAGAAGACAAAATAAAATTAAAATATATTTTTAAGATTTAGGCGAAAGAAAGTTTGAGTGAAGCCGATGTGAAGAATTTTAATTTGAAAGATGTAAATATCAAAGATATATTTTTTAATTTTGATAATCACTTCCTTGAATTTTTTTTAAAGGAGTCTTCAAATCTAGCGCTAGGCATTTAGGGGTTGTTTTAAGGATATATTAAAAAACTATGAACTGTGTCCATTTTTAAAGCTTTGGGCTTTTGTTGACTTATAAAAAATTTTTTAATCAAAAAACAAAATGCAATGTTTATAACTTGCTGAATTATATACCTCCTGTGCACCTATATAAAGTCAATACGGAAAAGTTGGAAAAATTTTAATTTTCTTTAATAAACATTGTAAAAAGAGTCCTAAATAAAGAAATCCTTTTTCTTCTAGCGGCTACAATTTAGTGAATTTTTTAATTGTTTTATTCTCCATACAGAGTATAAGCCATAGCGAGTAAGTTCCGAAAGAAAAAAAATTTAAAAAAAAATTGTGTTCCAAGAGAACGAGATGCAACCTTTTTCCACGCTTCCGTGACTCCACTTATAGCTCATCGAATTTTATTTTTTTTTATGAAAATTATTTATAAGCCATTAAAAACTTAATAAACTGACAATAAAACTAAATAGTAAAATATTTATAGTTTTTATAAAAACGTATAAACCCTTAAATTCCTTCCCCTTATCTAGTAAACTGACGTAAGTATACTTATACTGTTGTATTGTAAAAATATAAACAACAAAGTCACACTTAATAATATTCGTTATAATATATTTAACTACCATAAATTTAATCATTCACAATAAAGATATGTGTACACTGTTATTACTATAACAAATACAATAATTGTTAATAAATAACTATTTACTTTTAACGAGTATTTCGTAAATCTTTAGGTACCATTGTGTTTTCTAGATCTCACAGTGATATAAGGAATACGTATAATTTGGTCATATCCGTCCGTCCGTCTGTGCGTCTGTTTGCCACAGACTCGAAGTTTCCCCACTAAGATAATAACTTTTATCTGGCCACAAACCTACCAAAATATAAATTGATTTGGAACATTATTAATTCTAAAGGCATCTTTATTAGTATTATTTTAGCACTTTCACTATAATGGAAAAATTATCAAAGATAAAGTAAGACAATATCTACCTTACATCATTATAGTCATGTAACTATTTTTCACTAACACTTTATAATAGACAAATTTAAGGTTCAAAATTTTATACGTATATAAAATAATTTTAGGTTTTTATTAAACAAATTACTTTAGTACAATATTCATTAATAAATTAATTGTCTTCTCACTTCAAAAACTATATTAATTTCACAATAATTTATCCATATTTGTATAACAAATTCTATGAACAAGAAAAAGGTCATGTGTAACGTCATGTCGAACCTGTATCGGTTACACGTTGACAATGCTACTCTTGAAGTTAACAATCGTTAAGTACACCTAGGACAAATTCTAGAAAGAAGTTAATCGGAAAACCCAACTTTGGCAGGGCAGCATTAAGGAAATTTCGACTTATTCCCCCATTCAAAATACCTCGTTATTTAAAGACGAAAGTTTTCAACCAGTGTTTGCTGCCAGTGATGATATACGGAAATGAGACGTGGCCGGTTAATATTTACCTCGTAAAAAGACTCTAAGTCCCTTAACGAGCTATGGAAAGGACTCGAGTCGCTCTATGTGATTCTTCTAGAAGTACTAAAGTCAGCTACGTAGTGCAGAAATGATAATCGCTGGGGAAGAAAGATTCTCAAATGGTAACCACATGTCTGAACAAATAGAGTGGGACGAACCTTAATAAACGGGCAGATAATCTGGTAAAGGTTACGCGAAGCCGTAGGATGCAAACAACACGAGTTCCATCTTTGTAAGAATATATGGGAGGGGGTTTATGTTAAGCGGTAGACATATTCCATCTGACGATGATAACGATGATATAACAACCTAATTTATCTACTAAAATTGGTATGCTTACAACAATATTTTGCATCTATTGATTGACTAAGTTTTTATTCGTGAAGCCTATTTCAGCCTGACAACGTTATAATAATTAAATTAAAAATACGCCTGATCACCATAAACCTAGCTCAGCTAACATCACCTAGCCGTCCCGAGTCAAGGTGCGTGGATGGACCGGCACAACATTACACAAGATACATAAATAGCCGCAGATAATACGTGTCTCTGTGCGAACGCTTTTAGCCGCGCGACCACTTGAGTTACCGGAAAGCTGCCGCCCGCCGTACATAAAGCAGATAACCTCAAAAACTATTAAAATCATTTTAAGCTTTTATTGCTCGGTTCAAGTGTATGTCGTGCCGTACATCACGGGCGGCGGCCGTGCGTCACTGACGGTGGGCCCGACATCAGTTCTCGTTGTTGATTTAAAGTTCTATCACTCTTACGGTGGTTGATAGTTTATATTACGGTAGTTTTATGAACATCATTCGACATGGCATTTATAAGTTTCTCAAAAATACTCCCGAAGTGGTGGTTAGAAATAACAATTATTTATATTGAATTATGATTTGTTTGATGACGTCAACTACTTAATGCCTATTGTAATATAATTAGGAGCAGGACTTTGTGATTTGTCATCGAAAGATTATCAATGAATTTTAAATACATAAATAATCTTTAGAGATTACCTACTAGATCCATAGGATTGAAATGAAATTATATATACTAATTGGTCTACCTAGATTTAAAGGGGGAAATAAAGTCAGATCGTTAAAATCCATGACAAGTTCCACTGTCTTTTATTTTGATAAATAATAATCACTTCTCTCTCTCTGACCCTGTCAATTTAAATATTGATAAGTTATTTAATGAAACGTATTTACCATAAAAATGTTGACTATATAAATTGCACGAGTCACGACTGAAGTTCTCGATTTTAAGATGGAAATTCAGCATGGACAATGTCCCTGATTACGTAGGTGTGATATTGACATCCCCTTACTGTACTATTGCGTGTTTTATTAATGTTTGATTAAGTTTTAATACAAATGAACTAAAAAAGTATACCCCCATTCTACTCATTTTTTCATTCAGATATGTTAAGTTCTATTTCTTATAGGCAGCAGAAGTTAAATATACGATCAGCTTAATGAGATCATCTAGTCTCATTACTGAAAAAGATGAAGTTAGATGATTCTCATTATCTAAAGGGACAATTTAAATTAGATAGTAATCATCCCTTCAGGTAATGAAATTATCTAGCTTCATCCCTTTTACTTAAAGTAATTTTTTAAATGACTCAATGAGATCTGAAAGATTCTTTTATCGTTCTAAACTCAATTTATGAGAATTAGCCCACTTCTGTAACGTAAATAGTAGATCTTAATATGATAATCATATTTGTCTTAATTTTTTGCTTAATTAGGAATAATCAATATTCTAAGTAATGAGAAACTTTCATAATTGTTGATATTAGTCTCTGGTATTTACATAAGTAATGTTAAAGTGTTACGAAAAATAAGGTTCTGTTAATAAAATACTGTGAAGTGGTATCGGAAAATTTCAGGACTTTATAAGTTTGATTTATTATTTATTTTTCGTGGTTTTAGTCTGAAAAATAATACCAAAAAAGAAACATTTATCATTCAGCCGCTTATTTTGATATTATTTTTAATACAAGTACATACTCAACATGTGACAATATTTGTTTCCAGTACACAATTTCTTTTATGTAAGTACCAAGTTTTACAGTCAACATTTTCTGTTATATAGGTACCAAAACTTAAAGTCAACATTTTCAATTTAACAGTTCAGCACCTAATTTGGAAGTTTATCGAACTTCTCACTCGACAAACAATTTGATTATCAATTAAATTAGAAGTCAGGAGAGAGATTAAGGAAATAGAAAAATAGTATAGTGTTTGTGTCATCTTATTTACACGAATGCAACACCAAGATGCAAAATCTACATTTCCTTTCGAGCATCTGGCTTTATTTGTTTATGTACTTACACTAGACTGTTGTATACATTACTTTGTTTGAAGCATTTAGTACATATATTTGAAATATGAAGTATATATTGTTTCGCACAAAACAAATAACAATAAAACATTCGGGTATTCCACGTCAGTGAAGTGAATTTTCTTTTCTTTGAATGTAATCTTAAGAAATTTATATATGTCAAATTAACTTTATCAATGCTTCTACGTGAATGGACTTACTATTCATCTTTTACTTACTTTTGCTTTATTTCAATAATACATTTTTTATGATGTCATCTGAATAGATATCATATGTCAGATGTCATCGCATAGTTTATTCCACGAAAAGAATTTACCTTATATGTATACCTTAATTCATCTACGCCTACTTTGATGTAACTTTAAATGCGATCAATTATAAATAAAAAATAATTTAATTAAGGCGATACTGAGTAAAGAACCCACTTATTAACTACGAACACTATATCACCGACAATAAATAAAAATTACTATCACTATATCATCGACAATAGTTAAAAATTGCCATCATTACGTCATCGACAATAATTAAAAATTTCCATCACTATAACATCGACATTAGTTAAAAATTTCCATCACCATATCATCGACAATAGTTAAAAATTGCCATCACTATATCATCGACAATAGATAAAAATTGCTATCACTATATCATCGACAATAGTTAAAAATTGCCATCACTGTATCTTCGACAATAGTTAAAAACTTCCCTCACTATATCATCGACAATAATTAAAAATTTCCATCACTATATCATCGACATTAGTTAAAAATTGCCATCACTATATCATCGACAATAGTTAAAAATTGCCATCACTATATCATCGACAATAGATAAAAATTGCTATCACTATATCGTCGACAATAGTTAAAAATTGCCATCACTGTATCTTCGACAATAGTTAAAAATTGCCATCACTATATCATCAACAATAGTTAAAAATTGCCATCACTATATCATCGACAATAGTTAAAAATTTCCATCATAATACCATCGACAATAGTTAAAAATTTCCATCACTACATCATCGACAATAGTAAAAAATTTCCATCACTATATCATCGACAATAGTTAAAAATTGCCATCATTGTATCATCTACAATTGTTCAAAATTGCCATCACTGTATCTTCGACAATAGTTAAAAATTGCCATCACTATATAATCAACAATAGTTAAAAATTGCCATCACTATATCATCGACAATTGTTAAAAATTTCCATCACAATATCATCGACAATAGTTAAAAATTTCCATCACTACATCATCGACAATAGTAAAAAATTGCCATCACTATATCATCAACAATAGTTAAAAATTGCCATCACTATATAATCAACAATAGTTAAAAATTGCCATCACTATATCATCGACAACTGTTAAAAATTGCCATCACTATATCATCGACAATAGTTAAAAATTTCCATCACTACATCATCGACAATAGTAAAAAATTGCCATCACTATATCATCGACAATAGTTAAAAATTGCCATCATTGTATCATCTACAATAGTTAAAAATTGCCATCACTATATAATCAACAATAGTTAAAAATTGCCATCACTATATCATCGACATTAGTTAAAAATTGCCATCACTATATAATCAACAATAGTTAAAAATTGCCATCACTATATCATCGACAATTGTTAAAAATTTCCATCACAATATCATCGACAATAGTTAAAAATTTCCATCACTACATCATCGACAATAGTAAAAAATTGCCAACACTATATCATCGACAATAGTTAAAAATTGCCATCATTGTATCATCTACAATTGTTCAAAATTGCCATCACTATATCATCGACAATAGTTAAAAATTGCCATCACTATATTATCGACAATAGTTAAAAATTGCCATCACTATATCATCGATAAACAGTGTCATCAGATTTTTCTAAAAAGACTAGTTAGCTTTTAGCTTTTAGCTCCCAGAATTTTTTATATTAATTCTGCGTAGTTTCTCTGCAGTAATAATATTTGCTTTTGAAAGTGCTCTTAACAATAATAAAAATATTTCAGTTTATAATTTAAGTTATTTCATTGTGATTTTCTAGACAATTATTTCTTCTCAGTTCTTAAACAAAATTATTATTTCTCAATTCTTAAACTCCCGTACCTCTCACGTATGAATGCAGATAATTAAAGTTCACATTTTATAAGAAATATTTGATCAAAACGAAAGGGGTTATATAAATATATATTTATGATCTAATTAATAATTAAAAAAAACAGATATAAAGCTCTAAAAGAATATTCAATATGTATAAAAGACAGGTTATATTTTAATTTGAGTTCCAAGAAATATCTTAACAAATTTTCCATTCCAATCCATCGAGTATATTTTGCATGCTATTTAAACAAAACAAAAACGAGACAGGTAGGGAAATAGGTATGAATTCTTTTGTAGTTTTCAAAAATATTTAATATACTGTGCGAACGATTTCATAGTATTAATAATTATCAGTAGTATTAATTACCATAATTACTAACATGGTTACTGTAATCTTTGCTAGATGATTATCATTATTATACAATACTCGTATTATTTGAGTTATATAATAACAATCGGCTATAAATAACTAAATTATTCTGAAACATTATATTATAATCTTCTTTCTATGGATAACGAGATTGGAACATAGTAATATAAGGGTATATCTTAAACATAACAGTGTATAAATACGTTAGGGGATAAATAATGCCGAATATTTAAATGTTAGAATATGAATATTTTCACCATATACGGAGTTTATCTGTTATATTATACATAGTATATTTGTTATACATGCTATATTACACATATATAACATGTATAATTGATGTTATACAAAGTCAGTTTTAGAAAAACTTAATTAATGATCATATAAGAAAACAATTCTAATTACAAAAGGGAAAACAAAACTACAAAAAAATGTCCGATTGAAAGCAGCAAAGTAAAAAGAGACCAAACTATTATTTTAAAATCTTAGCAGTGAAACAAAAGGGACCCAATTTGTGAAGAATTTTGCTAGAGACTCAAAATTTATGAGCAAGATTCAGTTTTGTAATGGAACTTATGTAACCATGGCAATGTATAATTAACCACAAACAATTAACTTTTTTAAAATTCTTGAATAGATTTAGCAATTTCACATTAAAAAGGAACTGAGCAATATCTCTTTATGTACTTGTAGTTTAAAACTTTATTAAATTAACACCCAGAGCTTAATTGCCTGGGTGGATGTGAAGCATTTCGAATAGAGTGCTTGTCTGGTAACTTGATGGTAAATTAGCGTGCATCCAAATATGCAATCCTAGTATTCCAGAATATGTATCATTGTCTGTTAAATGACTAAACTTATGTATTTAATATTTAGTATACCATAGGTCGGAACTGAGCAAAGAATTCCAGTACATCACAACGTCCTTAAAAAGTCCTTAAAAACCTCTTAGCGCGATTCGTGTTTTAAAGACGGAACTTTATTAGCTTCTCAATACATTAAATTTATAACTTACTACATGTGAACATATAAAATTTCACTAAACAAATCTAATTTTATTTTTACGCGATCAACTGCTGTATAGAGCAAAGCATTTATTAATAGACTACTAATTTAGATGTATTATCATAATCTATCAATATGATAGAATCAGATTTACAAGTCACAATCTATGGCACGTAACATTTATTTACAAATAGTTGAAGAAACGTAACAATCATAGATGTTATTAAAGTGCATAGAGCACTTTAATAACAGTAACTGGAATAACTATATAATAAATAAATTTAATAACAACGTATTCTATTCCACACAAACAAAGTACACCCTAGATTATGATTGCAGTCATATAACGGAACAGTTGAATAACGTGGAAAAAAGAATTCCGATATAATTCGATTCTAGATATTAACATTGCAAAAAAATGAGAAAGTTACGCGGGAATTTTTAACAACATAGGATAGAAATCAATTTAACAATCGAAAAGTCAGTTTTAGAGACGAAAAAATACCTCCTGACCTGCAAAGAATAGAAATCTAGCATATCCACTGGAAAATTAGTCGAAAATAGTCAAAAGTGGAAACAATATTATCCTATGTACAAACATCCAAAGAACATCCCTTGGAACCAATTATTAAGCTGTACTTTGTCTCGTTTCGATACCAATTAATTAGTAACTTAAATCGCTCTGAAGAAATGTGTATTATATGTAGAATGCATATCCGTATGATTTAAACAATAAAACAAATTATTTATTTGAAGAAAACGAATAAATTAATGGAAGGAGGGAAGTAAAATATACTCTTTCTTTTTACCCTTAGGACAAAATTGTTCCCCTTTGTTCCCAGTTAGGTTTCGTACTAAATAAACAGTTAATTCCTGGGTAGTAGTAGTAAATTGCAAAATAACCTGTTTAATTTTGCATTTCTTACGGTAGGTACGAAGAAAGCCTTTCTATAACGTAGTTAGATTATAACGTAGATACACATTCCAGACGAGAAGCTCGGTGCCTGCAGACGAGAACAGGAAGTGGACTGTTGACACGTAGACCGCGTCACATAAACAGATATAAAGCTATTTAAAGAGACACGCGCGCAGTTCGGAGACGCCGCTCCCCTTATCACCGCTTGCGACTTGACTGATGGCTTTAATACCCGACTGGGCCATCTGTTTCACTTGACGCACTGCCACTTGGACGGTTATAAGTTCGTCGGTGCGGCTGCCGGGGTGCGTCGAATCGAAACGTGAATCAGAATGTAAAATAGTACGGGTCTCCTTAAAGATTACTAAAAAATGAAACAGTTGAAGAGATTAGTTTATTTTATTACCTTAAAATCCTTATTGGTAAAGGTTAGTGGAAAATATGAGGAAAAAGGAATAAATAAAAAACCGCAAAATATTTTTACCACAGATATGAAAATCAAGCAAGTTCATTATAAATGTATTTAACCTCCACGTCAAAAGTGTACTGTTGTAAACCTTTCATTCTTATAGTTAAATTAACTGCAAAAGAAGAAATTAAACATCTATCAGAATAACATATTTCTTGGAAAATAACTGAATATTTATAACTAAATACTGGTTGTGTACTAAAACAAGATTACATTTTTAAAAATACTCTATTAAGCATAAAAGTGGATTGGGCTACAATTGTTTTCAAAAAGTGAACACACGAAAGACCTAAGATTATGAATGAAAAAGATATATGAAAGAAATCTGGCTAGGTCGAGTGGACTGGTTACAAAAAGGAAGCCCCGCACAAGGTAACAGGAAATGACACCGCACACTGAAGGGCTAGGTGGCCCTCGATTTGAAGAGGAGTAATTAATTAAGTACGTTAACGAGGTTGTTTATTGTGTAAATAATCAATATTACTTATATTTTATATACGCACAATAAATATAAAATGCCCTATATATGTCCTTATACGAATATAATATTTAGGATAAGAATATCTTCAGTTGCAGTAAATTAATCATAAAAGGCAAATTCTGACATTGCATAAGTTGTATCACACGCAACCTTATGAAGAAACAAACACTAGATCTTCTGTATTTAACTATAATGTTTCTTTTTTTGTACTTTTCGTCTCGTGATCCTCTTATTGTCCATTCGTTCTCCTTAGAAAAATGTCTTAAATTTTCGAAATTACTTCCAGTTACATTCATATTTAATGACCTTTACGTTTTTCCTGAGCTTCCAAATTCTTTAACATATACCATTTCCACATGTATGCGCATTGTTTTATTGAATAATCTGTTCTTTAGTCACCTTCGCCAGAAAGTTGAAGATTTTTATGTAAAAATTGTCAACTTTTTTCAAAATATAAAAATTAAATAAAATTGATTGCGTGTAACTCTGTACACGTAAGTGAAATGAAACTTCTTTGGCGGTCGAAACCTCGATTTAGTAAGGAGTAAAAGAGTAAAGAGAAAGAGAAAGAGAAAAATATTCTAAAAAACTTGAAGAAAATTTTTGAAACCATAGATGATAATACAACTCTTCAGGTGTCATTCTAATAATTTAGGTTATTGAATTAATCAAATTTTAACTGTTTGTGTGTGTGTGTATATATATATATATATATATATATATATATATATATATCTACATGTAAACATATAAAAATAAAATCCTCATATGAATTTACATAGACCATTGTCAATTAAATTAATTTATACGACAAATGAAGACTGCTTATTAACCACATTAAGTAAGCCATTAAAAAAAAAATAGCCGTGATGTAATTATATTTACGACAACTATATGTCCGGGTTCATTGTGAATTCATAAATAAATGAAGTGCATATATCGTTAGTCTTGTAACGAATGAAGTACGTACAAAATTAGTAATAAGTCAGTCATAAATAGGTAAGTGAATAGACAACATTTTTGACAGGTTACGTTTGACACGCATAACGTACGAAAGAGCTGAGAACTTAATGAGCGCCATTTTTGTTGGTTTTCACGCAAAATTTTGACAGTTTATTTTTTGTTTGTTATCTCTCTCAGTTATTAGCTAAGTACTTACGTATTTTTCACCCTTGCGATAGATTCGTGGCGTTTAAACTTTGCAAAGCATTGCTTGAAGACCGTTGCCACTTTCATATTTTACTGTCATCGCGCCCAAAAAAGTTTGACTTCAAAAATATTCTTTTCTTAGTTTTTTTAAAGAGTATAATCTTAGGATATTACGACCATCGCAAATATATAACTTTAACATAAAAATAACTTAACCTTCAAGTTAACATCACATGACTTTATGTAATTTGTCGATGCGTAGAAAATTACTTCATCCAGCAAGTAAAGGTCGTTGATATTGGCATATATTAATTTGTAAATCAGACTGTTTCTTTCCATTAATTATGGATGTATTATTGTGACGCCCATATTTCTCAATTAAACCTTCCCTACATCGAGACAATGTCCACTTCGTACGGACGACGTGCAGAGAGCACTCGCCACGGCACAGTTGTCGCGACGACCGTTAAAGTCGCCGTCGAGCGTCGCCCCGTCGCTTCCTGCCGCTGCCGTGCGTCAAATCTCCACATGCATATTCATGGTGCCGCTCGCTGGCCACCGCTCGACTGTGCTCGCCGCCAGACATTGACACTTGCTTGCCGGCGAGAGGAAAAAACATCGCACCGGGCGTAGTCGTGGCCTGCAATCGGAGACTATTGTAGTGTCGATGAAACGAGGTTATCTAGGGACAATGACATTCTTTACCAAGTTTATAAAATATGGAGAGGGAAGGCTCGATGACTATGAACTATTTCCTAAGAGATATAATTTACTAGATTTACGTATTTATATTAGGCAAGGAGTTGAGTACAGTTAATTAGCATAATAATATTAGAGCATCTAAAAACGAAAACTAGCTGAGCGATGCTTTCCATCATCTATGCACTGATTTTAGAATTAAACCAGCTTCTATAGCAGGAGCTTCCGTGAATGTTTAGCAGCCAATAGAGAGGGATGAAAAATGTTTAGTTTTAGGTTATTGCTTATTAGTGATACTTTTATTTAAATATATAGATACTTTTATTAATTTTGTGTCCCATGTACTTGGTGCACTTTTAAAATGTAAAAATTGTAACTTTCTAGGATTCACGAGAACAAAAAATCACATGTTTCGTGTATAAAATCATAATTTCATAAATCTATTTAAGGCCTATGCTAACTGCGTAACAATAAATAAACCTCATCCTTGAACGATTTAATTTTAAAAAATCCGATTTACATGTTATCAAGTTTTTCTAAACGTACATACCCACATAACTTTTCGAGAGTTTATGTCAATATCATTTTGTGAGGTATAAACCTTTAGTTATATTATCACAACAAAAGAATTTTATATTAGAAAGAGGCCTTATCTGCAATTACTGTAACAGAGTAGGTGATGGAAAATTCTGTTATTGATTAATTCTTCACATTTTAATATCTTGTAATATCCAGTTACTTTCCCTACTCATTTTCAATTAAATTCATCTTGACAGTGATCTGCTAATTATTAATTTAACAAAAGTCACTCTTGATAAATACAGTTCACGAAATTATTCACAAATTACATCGAGGTCTTATCTGCAATTGCTGTAACAGACTAGGTGAAGGAAAATTCTGTTATTGATTAATTCTTTACACTTTATATCTTGTAATATGCAATTAGTATTTCTACTGATTTTCCATTACATTCATCTTGACCGTGATCTGCTAACTATTCATTTAACAAAAGTCACTCTTGATAAATACAGTTCACGAAATTATTCCCAAATTACATCGAGGTCTTATCTGCAATTGCTGTAACAGAGTAGGTGATGGAAAATTTTGTTTTTGATCCATTCTTTACACTTTATATCTTGTGATATGCAATTAGTGTATCTACTGATTTTCCATTAAATTCATCTTGACCGTGATCTGCTAACTATTCATTTGACAAAATATCACTCTTGACAACACACTTTAGGAAATTATTCCCAAATTAAATCGATGACCTTCTGATGTTGATGTTTGTCTCATTTACCCTCAAGATATTAAAAAATTATGAAGCATTTATAATTTTATATGGTTCAAGCAAAATTTTTACAACGCATCGTTTTTAATTGTACACGCTTAAATATATTTCAGTTCTATATTGAACGTTATATTGACATTTATTTAATATTTCTACTTACAATTAAATGAAACTACGTGATGTAGTATTATTTCTACTTTCTTTAATTTCTTTACCACGACCCAGGTTTCGTTGTATTACAACATCTTCAGGTGAGCTATTAGCAAAGATAACAAAGATCTTTGCTAATACCCCCCTGAAGATGTTGTAATACAACGAAACCTAGGTCGTGGTAAATAATTTAAAGAAAGTGGAAATAATATTTTTTAACGTAGCTTCATTTAATTGTGAATAATGAATTTCTACAAAATTAACGCTAAATATATTGAACACTTCTACTTAGTTAATAACATATAACATTTAGTTCCCACCCAGTTGTTACAATCAGGAACGGGATTTAAAGTTTTTGGGTGCCTTGCTATGAGCATTTATTGAGGTTGCTTATTTTAATATCTTTGTGTCATGATTGATATTTTATAACATTATTATCTATTTATAATAATAACTTAACGTAACTCGTCCATTTTTCCTTTTGCACTTCAAGTTGAGACATTATTTTCTTTTATCCTTTCTAAAAATAAAAGCTAAAAAAGAAATTACTATATATTTTTCAGAAGAAAATGATTTTTCATTTTTAATACATCAATGAAATAAATAAAACGTCGATAGCTTGTCTATCCCGACTATAAATATAGGATGGTCTATTAAAAATAAAGTGTAATACATAATATCAGTTAACTGTCGACTGAAACAGTTCCGGAATCCGGAAACGTGTGAAACAGTTTTTTAAATCAGGTTAAATATTTTCCCAAAGAAAGTCATAGTAAAATTGTAATAAATTATTAATACAGCCTATAAGACAATTGCATGAATTAATACATAAATAATTGAAAAGCGTATCTCGTTATAAGACTTAGACAGAAGATGAACGAGATTTTAGGGTTCAGATTAATGCATCTAAACGAAAAAGCAGGTTTAAAGAATATTACTTACTTTAATAGGCTGATGGCAGGAATCAAGCGACTAAAAGAAATATATAATCTAAGGAGTGCACGAAACCTGTTAAATATATATAAAATGAATCATAAAATCTTCCTTTCGCAAAATGCCAGAGTGGACTTTTTATTCTCCTAATATTTGACGTAAATAATAACTCACAGCTATATCAATACGCAAACTATATTATAAACTTTTCCATGGGAACCAAATATTAAAACTACACGACAAAATTTTACACGTAAAATTAATTAGGCAAAAAATTAAATTTAAATTTCATAATTATAATGACTAGATAAACTTGTCTAACACGTTATAACTTACTTCCGATTAACATTATTAGGTACAAGTTTAGGCATCTATACATCTTGTTTCTTCCGACATAACACAAGAGTTACTACGACCAAACGTAACGATTGGCTCTCGAATGAATAAATTACTGGTGACATAAATTCATTCTGTACAAATAAGCTCCTTTTCAATGTCAGAGTAACAGAATGACAGAATAATCAGCCGCGTCACGAAATACTCTACACTCAATGCTGTGGGAATTATAATTACGTTAACCGATTATATTTTATGTAAAGAGAGATTATTTTGCAGAAACCAGCGTTTTTCGCCTATTTTTATTAATATGCAGAATCAAATGAACTAACAGAACATGAAAATTGATTTTATTATTATTTTGAAAAAAAAAATAAATTGTGGGTCAGTATTGTAATGACTACAAGCTCTTTTTTTCGGTACAGTTAAGTCAGCAAAAGTATATCATACAAACATATGACGTAGAAATACTAGAAGCTTTGCTAATTAATATAGAATGGCAAAGAAAATAAGATACTGAATCATGGAAGCAATGGTGTAACAAACAACAGTATCTTTAATTTACATAATAAATTTCTACCCCATTTCTTAAAATAATTATAGAATTTTTTAAAAAAGTTAATAATAAAGCTATATATATATATATATATATATATATATATATATATACTAAAAAGTTATTCTTGAAACAATGTAATCTGTGTTAGACAATGAACTCGTTCGGCCGATGCCGAAAAGAGCCGAGTTTACCCGAACAGTGAACTCAGTTGGCCGATGCCAAAGGGAGTCGAGTTTATCTGATTCAGCTTCACCGACCCGAGCGTGACGGCTCAGTTTCGATAAGATGTACGCATGGTGCGCCTAAAAAAGTATTCACTTCAAAAATACAGAAGTTGCATCGCAATCAATTCCAACTGTCGATGTATTAGAATCTTTATTCAGCTGCCGTAGACCTTTATTATTACGTATAAGCACGACATAAAAATTGATATAATATTTTCATATATTCAATACAATTTGATACTTTGTAAAATGACCACGCAACTCTAATCTCACCATGATCCAACCGTGATTATTAAAAAAGATATTTTTTCATTCCGGTGTACATCTAACCCATTCTCCGATACACCTTTTTAGAATATATTATTTTCAGAAAAAAGTCAAGGAATTGTAATTGATGTTAGCCCAAAATGATTTCGTTTCTAAAGTCAGTTTTGTAGTATTAACTATATTACGAAAATAAATTCTTGGGAGCGGAAAAAATATTTTTGTGGATTTATTAGTTACCTACATTTATAATATAGTCAATCTTAAAAAGCATAAATAATATTATTAAAATGTTGTTTAAAACCATACAGGTATCTATAAAATTCCCTTCCTGTTTTAATTTTTTCCAATTAAATGTTTAATTAAGAATTTCCTGATTAAAGGTGCCGTAAAATAATTTATGGAAATATATAAATAGTGAAATATAGTAATGACTTGTTTTCATAAACTTTCTACAATATAAATTTGATGAAATTTTGGTGCAAGGTGCATTTATTACATAAATTATATTTTATGACTCTTTTCGCAATAAATTCAATTTATTTTTTTTTAAATCGACTCCAAAATATAAAAACAGCACCTACAAGATAGTCAGCAATGAAAAAAAAAACGAAATAATTTAATAACAATTTAGTCGATGAAAAGCATACACATACACGCGCGCACACACACACACACATATATATATATATATATATATACACATATACATAAATATATATATATATATATATATATACACATATATATAAATATATATATATATATATATATATATATGTCCACAATATTCCTAATAAAGCTTATGATTCTTAACGGGTTGACAGCAGAAAAACCAGTTCGAGAACAATTCGATTTAATCTCAACATTTTTAGGTTAACAATAATTATATTTAACAATAATTTTAGACAGAACATATCTTGCTTGTAATTAAAAAAAAGCAAGTTCTTTTGTATGGACGGCGCAATCATGTTATGTCATAATCAGGGCTTATTCTCATATCACTAAGCAATAGTTTATTTCATTGTTAGTCTCAGATTATTTTCCAACGGTGACTGCCTATCTATCGCCAATAAAAGTACAATCTCTAACCGAACCAACTCTGCAAATTTAATTGATTATTTTAAAAAGGATGAGATTAATGATTTACTTTCTAGTAACAAACTCTCGTCGAAATTTAAAACATCTTCTAATTGACAAAAATACTGATATTTCCATTAAACAATTTTTTAAACTAAATATAAATTTACTGGTTTTAATTTTATTTATTATACCTATTTACGTCTTTTTTATTACTCATAAATCATTTCAAAACAAGTGCGGTTCCTTGGATCCGATTAATTAACATTGAAAACGTAATGGAATAGTTATTTTTTTGACCTCATGAGACATATGTACAAAATAAAATAAAAATTATTATAAGTAAATAAGCACTTATATGTACTTCAAAGTACTTACATTCCGTTCGTAATAACTCATTTATCGAAAAAAAGTTGATGTTACATTTTTAAATATTATATTTGTTGCTCATAACAGTTAACTTTGTTTTATATTAGTCTAAAAAGATGGAAATGAAGATTGATTCCAAGATTCAAACCAAATTCTGTAAAGTTTAAAGTCCACTGGTTTACCGCAGTGACTACCTTTAAGAAGCTATGAAGTAAAGATATCTTAAAACGTATTTTATTACTTGTTCTAATGAGTATTAATTAGATAAAGTTCAGGTATTTTTCTAGATATGTACTATTCAAATACTAAGTTTAAAGTACCCAAATTATTTGACTAAATAATTTCACAAAACTACCCCATAAACATTTCCAATATTAATACTATAATACTCACCACATAACGTTTTAAAAAATAAATTAACCAACTAAAATTCATAGTTCTAAAATATCAAGCTGACAAAGATTAAGCAAGACTAATTCTGGTGAACGGCATGACAAATACTTAAATAATAGCTAAAAACATTTACACACATATTCAAACCCAAATGTCAAAACAGGAAGTGGACGACAATAAACATTATTCATTTTAATTAGCAAAACTTATAATCACCATAAACATACATTGTAACTACGCAATTATTATTTACCTCATTCCGCCGCCTAACCATATTAAACCCACTAAATTAAAAGTTAACTTTGTCACACGCGATAACTAACATTAATTTAATATATTCTTGACATTTTACCGATAACATCTTCACGCTAATAATGAATTTAATAATCGCACTGGAGTAATTATCTTCTTCAAAAGGAGTCGCTTAATGGGAGTCGCCCGCTCGTTCTGAGGCCGTGGGGTGGCATTCGTTAAACCTGTCGTCGAAAGCGAACGCTAATACTTTATGTGAAAGTAATAATTTTTAATTTACGGGTTTATAAAATATATGTTTATGCCATTAAACTACATTTTAAGGTATAATTTCTTAACTACTTGTCATCATTAAAAATTTTTTTTAAAAATTTATGATCAGCTTTATACTTCTTTTTATTTATTATGGGTGATTAGGCTTATCGCTGTAAATTGCGACATAATTGTGGACCCACTTCCGCAATGCTTAAAAAAATTCGAAATCATTATAATTTGTCAACCGATTGAGAAATATATCTTTTATATGGTTTTATAAATTGTTTTAAATTTTTTTTACGGAAGATAATTCTATAAAATCAAAAATTTAATAAAAATTTCGCACCATTTTTTCATAGAAAACTTTCTACATACAAAATTGAAAATCGGTGCTGTGGTAAAATATACTAATCCAAATATAGTTCAGAAGTTAGGACTCAAAAATATTTATGTAGAATTTTTAGAGAGGACCAACACAGTAATCGATTTTTCGTATTTTTTTATGAAGTATCAGTTTTTGAATAGAAAATGATTACAATTTTATTCGAGATATTGGGAAGATGTGAGAGGGGAGCATTACAACAAATATTCCCCTCTTCCAAATTCGGAAACTGCTTTTAGAAATTGATAGTACAAAATTATGAATAAAATGGCATTATTAGAAATTTAACTAAAGCTTCTTGGAAAATTACAGTTATAAATCTAATGGTTTCCGAGAAATTCACTACATTTATACGATCGTTAAAGATATGTACTATACATATTACGCAACGTGTTTATCTATATATTTATATATATATATATATATATATATATATATATATATATATATATATATATATAAATATATATACATATATATATATATATATATATATATATATATATATATATATATATGTATGTATGTATAAATATGCCTAAGTGCACATGTACCTAAGTGTGTATGGAAGCCTTATAGTATACGTTCTGCTCGTACTTGACAAGTATTAGTTTGAGAATGACAGCCACTTTCTGAAATAATTTTAAAATATAAATGTCGTCTTTGCTTCCTTTACGGACATCAGCTCCGTGTTGCTCTCGCCACCAATGATGCGACGTCAACGTGTTATTTGCAACTATCATAGTGCGAGTTGTACACATGCTTACCAAGTATTGGTATCAGAATAATAGCCCTTATCTGAAATAATTTTGAGATATAAATATCATCTTCGCTATCTTCACGGATATCAGCACTCTCGCTACCAATGATACGCCATCAACGTGCTACTTGCAACTATCACAGTGCGAGTTGTACTCATACTTCCCATAATAATAATCATACTTCCCATAATAGCCATTATCTGAAATAATTTTGAAGTATAAATATCGTTTTCGCTATCCTTGTGGACGTCAGCACCGTGTAACTCTCGCCACCAATGACGTGCCGTCAACATGCTACTTGCAACTATCACAGTGCGAGTTGTACTCGTACTTTACAAGTATTGGTATCAGAATAATAGCCATTATCTGAAATAATTCTGAAGTATAAATATCGTCTTCGCTATCCTTGTGAACATCAGCATCGTGTTACTCCCACTATCAATAACGCGCCGTCAACGTGCTACTTGCAACACTCGTAACGCGAGTTCACTCGTACTTTACAAGTATTACTTTTAGAATAACAGCAACTTTCTGAAGTAAATTTGAAATATAAATATCGTCTTCGCTATCTATGCGGACATCAGCTCCGCGTCGTGTCACTCTCGCCATCAATAACGCGCCGTCAACGTGCCACTTGCATTCATTCGTCTCAGGTCAGCTCCTCCGTTCAATTAGAGGAGCTGCGATAAAAACCGAGCAGCAAGCAGTTCAAGTCGCTTGCGGCTGAATATTCATGCGGTCAGCGAAGCGTTGAGGCCTGGGAAAGATACGCCATTGTCTGCGTCGGTATGGGACATTGAATATGTTGTCTTTAATTACTTCTAGCCAGCCGAGTTGTCGCTTGCTTTTAATAGAAATGTTAATGAATTAAGGTGGAGGACGGTACAGTGGCCGGTTATAATATGGAGATTTGTCGGGTTATGAATATCAACCGAGCGGGACCGTGCGTTGCGGATGGAACGTTGTGTCAATGTTGACGTGGTTCGTCGCTAACGGAAATGTTGGGGAGACGCTGAATGAAGACGTTTGAATACAGATGTACATATTGTTAGCGCTTTACCCTAGCTATATTTTCCTAAATTAATAACATTTTTATTAAGTTTGATTAAAATTTAAAATTTTTAACGAATAGCCATTGAAATATACGGTAATGTTATTTTCAGATTTCCATAATTGAGATCCAATGTTTAGAATCTTAACAATCTTATTTTACGATCTCCCTGTATATCCAATTGTCCATCCATTACACCATAATATTTCACTTCGATGTGTAATTAAAAATTTAAAAAACGACCATGATTTATTTGAAAAAATTAACAAAGCGGATTCGAATTATAATAAAATTATGTTTAATCGACGGAAAAGAAAATTATAATTTAAACGATTAAAGAGTTCTGTGTTTTTCCAAAATTACTGAAACTATTTTAAATGTATTCTCTCTGTACGAATAAATCGAAAAAGGGAAATATTTTAAATAAATTAATTAAAATATAATTACATGCTTATTATAATTTTTGGGACACGACGTTGAAAGCGCCAATTAGAACAGTATATCTACGAGTATAACTAATACTTCACCGAAGTACAGGTTAGGATCGGTCTATAATAATAACGGTCTATAATATTTATTCCAATATTTCATGAAATAGTACTCCTTATCCAGTACTAGGTTGACTAACAGTTTCTATGTTACATACTCGGTCCTGAATACACAACAAAATTATTTGAAATCCGGTAGTTGACTCATTCTATATTTTGATATTTTTCGTACAATATTGTGAAATATAAGTTAATTAAAAACCAGTATTAAAAAAAAATTAAAAAATTGATTGAAAAATAAGCCAGTTCTAAATTTGAAGATACGGATAGAGTTGGGTATATCCCTGTCTCTTTTCTTCTCGTAGAATATAATGTGTAATATTAAAAATGACCTCACAACACAGTATTGCCGTCCTTATCTAAAGGTTAAATTTAAATTTTTATAACTCGATCAATTATTAAGATTATTACGAATTTTTCACTCTTCATCAGCTTGTACCTTTAAATTATGATTAATGAAATAAAAAAAAATTTAGTTAAATACCCAATTAAAATGTTAAATTTATCTCCTATAGCGCTACAGTACTACTGTAGATCTATTTATTAATTTATCTACTTTAATTTATTTAATTGATACATATGACGGACTTATTGCTACCAGAGCAATTACTTACAGCCAACCCTAACACCCGTCTAGCCACGCTCGACGAACGGCCGGGAATCGAACCAGGTCCTCGCGGTGCTCTGCGTCGTCAAAGGCCGCATGCCTTGTGATTAACCCAACACACCACGGCGACAACGATCTAGTATCATCACTATAAAAGTGGTGCCACTCGATAGTCGGGAGTACCAAACTGCATTTCGAACAGCAGTGCAAGACAGTAGAAAAGTATAAAAATAATTAAATCTTTTTATACTAGCATTTTCCTAACTTTACATTTAAAAAGCAGATTTGCTAAATTTTAGCACTACTGCAAAATGCCTACCTTCAGTTATTATTATTATTTATTTTATTTATTATAGTCTATTGCAAATTTAGAAAATTAAGTATAAATTGGCAAACTTATTGCAACAATCTCTTATACCATAGGGTGAGTAAAAAAAGTGCCGTGGAAGATTGTCGATGATTTGCATAAGCTACTTAATGACATTTCCAAAAAAAATAAGGGTATTTATATAGATATAAATAGAACGACGTAAAATTAATATAAAATTTAAAAAATTAAAAGGAGAGCAACAAACCGTTAGGGTTAGGCAAGGAATAAGGTTGGGGTTATAGAAAGGATTTCGATCTACCGATTGTGATAGGTAATGTAATTTCATATTAGTTCTAAACATAGAGAAGGGCGCACCTTTCGCATTTTATTCAGTCGATTCCATAATCTAGTAGCGTACACGTTAAACAATTCTCCATAGAATTCAATTCCATGCTGGAGGATTACAAAGATAAACTTGGTTTTTAAGGTAGTGCGGTGACAGGTATAAAAATTTAGTTTGGAGGTACGTAGGCATATTATTGAAAATATCATTTGAAGCACATAGAAGATGGAGGTTATATCGATCACGAACCGTTTAGGTCGTGACCAATGCTCAGATGCGTGATCAAATTTTTAAAACCGTAAATGTATCGAATACACAAATTCTAAAATCGTTTCAATTTATTGATTAAATGTTCATTTAGATTAAAATAACACACATCTCCATAATGCAGAACTAGATTTTGACAAATATATATTTTAGTATGAAATAGAGAAAATTTTTCTTAAGATATGTTAGAATATCTCGATTAAAACATTCTCCCCTAATTCATCAAAATGAAGGACAAAATCACTAAAATTTACGAATGAATATTTTACTCACCGTTATATATTTGCATTAAATTAATTTGGGTTAATTATAAAATAACGGTGAAAAATTAAAAGAAAGTCAGAGGCATTATGTACATAAAATTAATTTGTTTGTTATAAAATATAGCGCCAATGAAAAAATATTCCCTTAATAACGTTCTATTGATACATAATGCTAATGTTTCTATTTTGATTTGATAATTTTCATGAAAAAGAACTTTGTGAATTTCCATTTTGATTAGTTTATAACTGTTTTATTGAAGTCTACGTATAATAAAGCCAATGGCCAAGTGCTAGTTCGACAGAGAATTCTTTAAAATTGTTTTAATCTTATTGTTAAAGGAAAAGTGATCATAATCAATGAACGAAAAACAAATATTTACGGTTTAAAAAAATGCGATAGGTAATCTAAATATCGTGCTGTTCAGTTCACTTCTAGTAAAAAACTTAATTAATTTAATAGAATTAATATTTAATTTCATTATATAGCTTCACAGGGAGTGAATTTTTTACCCCTTGTGAAGCTTCTTGTAAAAGATACGATACGAATACGAAAATTAATTAATCAAGTAGCTAAATTTTCTTTAAATTAATGCAATTTAGAACCAAATTTACCATTTCTTAAAATGAAAGAATGTTTAATAGAAATTCGTTACATTTTATAATTACATGGATATAAAGTTATGTCCATTTTCCTTTTTTCCGATAAGAGATGAAAAAAAATTGTAGATAAAAGTTGTATAGTTTGGTTGGAAGATGAATTTTCAATGAATCTGACCGCCTTTTCTAAAGTATTTTACTAACTTTATATCTCTATTTTATTATAAGATTTTTTGGGATAATGAATGAGTATATATATATATATATATATATGTGTGTGTGTGTGTGTATATATATATATCTGGAGGCGATGATCGAGGCCCCGAAATTCAAAATTCGGTATTTCCGCAATATGTGTATTTCTGCTAATTCACCCAGAAATAATACAAAGCTGACGTGTAGATTTCGTCGCGATGTTTTATGTTTTTATACGAGATAGAATTCTTAATTAATGCATATTTAAATAGAAATAACTATGTAAATTAATTGAGGAGTTATATCAATTTATATGTATTTTCTATTACAAACGAGTACATAGAAGTGTAGACTAGACTTCTGTTTTCACTTTTATTGGTAACGTCAAATTTTAGGTAATACTAGGTTTTCTATTCAATATATTCTAAATCTGTCTGTAAAGAAAAATATATGTTTTTTAAATGTGCAAATACTTATATTTCAGCTTAAAATTCACTATACTTTTACGATTTGACATTGAAAGATACGGGTGAGAAAGCTCACAATTATTACAAGAGCTTTTTTCAACACTGTCATAATAATGAGCATTATTCGATTATCGATGGCTCGATCATTGTAAATCGATAACATCGACAAGTGTTTTGAAATTGTTCGCAATTATCGAAATGGTACTCTTGGAATGGTTCTCAGTTTCAGTACGGCAATAGTTATGTTTCTATTTATGTAATTAATTGTGGAAGTTATTACGTAATCAATTGTGGAAGTGGAATCAGTTATTATAACTTCGGCGCTTTATTAAAGTTAACTGACTTAAGTGATATTGTAAATTTGTTTATGAAGTATGATTTCTTTTTTTTAGAAGTAGTTTGTAAGTCAATAAAGCATTTATTCATAAATGCACACGAAACATTATATATCCATAAATGCATACTGTATCTTTGCAGGTAGCCTACCTTAATTAACTCGTTACATTTTTTATATTTTCTTTATCAATTACTGGAATCGAAAGTTATTAATATTCATTGCATTTAATCTAAAAAGACATTTAAATATTTAACAAATTGCAAACTTAGCTTATGATCTCATAATATTATAAATTCATATGCGAAATTTGTTTTTTTTCTAATAGTAAATAAATTTAATTGAACCATTTTCGAAAATTAATAAAACAATAAAAATAAGAGTTTGCTTTTATTATATTTTCTTCCTAAAAATTACTTATTAAAGAAAAACTAAATCTTTTTGCACAAAGTAAATGCTCACTTGAAGATTATTTTTCCTACTTGCATATTTTCATTCTTTCACTAAATTCTTTTTGATTTGTGAAATTCAATTTTGCCAATTAATAGTAATTAGTTTAGGTTATATTCAATCTCATATTACTATTCGTAAGATAATTAGGTTACATTCAATCTCTTATAACCAAATACGTACGACAATTAGGTTATATTCAATCTCACATAACAACACATACGTAAGGAAATTAGATTATTTTCAATCTCATATTACCATTCGTAAGGTAATTAGGTTACATTCAATCTCTTATAACCAAATACGTACGACAATTAGGTTACATTCAATCTCACATAACTATACGTACGACAATTACATTACATTCAAACTCATATGACCATACGTACAACAACTAGGTTACATTAAACCTAGTATAACCATACGTACGACAATTAAGATTTCTACACTACTGAACAGTCCTGAATCACTTACGCGGTGTATTTGGCTTCAAGCACATGCCACTGAAACCGAAACGACGATTGCCCACCGCGTATTTGTGTCAATATGACAGGAAACAGCCAGTGAGTAATGCAAAAGCAACATTACCGTCAAACACCGACGTAATTGGGTTAATTATTGGCAGTCGATTATAAAAACGAACGTAGCAACGTAGATACGTGTATGTGTACGGGGCTGGCCGCTTCCTGATGGCGTGCGCGGCGCGCGCTCGAGCTCTTACGTGACGTGAGACCCGTCGCCGGACAAGTTGTAAAGTTTGGTTTAGATTACGAGTGAAAACTTATCTACTGTAAGAATCTACGCGAAATACGAAGGCAATATAGTGCTTTACCTTTACGTAATACCTTTACGTTTACGTTTTAAAACCAATACTAACATTTCGATAACATTATCTAGAAGGAAATTCTTTTTCCTAAGGAAATCTGAAATCATTTGGGTCGATTTTTTGGGTGATTCATACACATGTTCTGTAACCAAGTACATGCCTAAGAGTCAGTTGAATGATGTAATTCATAAGAATAAGAAATACAATAGCTATTACGATCACAATATATATATATATATATATATATATATATATATATATATATATATATATAAATATATATATATATATATATATATATATATAAATATATATATATATATATATATATATATATAAATATATATATATATATATATATATATATATAATGTGGAAATGTATAATTGGATTTTTATACGAAGTCCTTGCCAATGTTTACATAAATGCAAAAATTCAGATGGATGTATGGATGATTGCATGTTTGTTACTCTATAACTTTATTATTTCTGAACATTTATATACGAAATTTTGAATACTAAAATATTATACCCCAGTTTAGCAGGTAATTTATAACAAAACCTGACGTAGTTATCTTTTACGATGTCCATTAGGCACTTGATCACGTATTGTCTGTAAGGAAAACTCTTTCAGTTTGTAATTTCTTTCAGTATTAACTCATACAGTGTTGCCTGAATTTTCAAATTCAAACGTGGTTCACTTGAGACAGCTTACATACTTTTCGATGTTACTACTGAACGCAAACGAAATTTAAAAAAAATAAAAAGAACACAGGTTATAGCCTAAAATGGCACATAGGCTACTTTACTCTATTCTACGTTGACGAAGTCGCGGGAAGAATCTGATTATAAATAAAATCAGTCAACTACATCTCGATATGTATATATGTATATATATATATATATATATGTACATATATATATATATATATATATATATATAAAATAAGATTAAGTTGCAAGTTAATCAAAATAATTTGACTCTGAAGTTCTTATTAAATGCTATTATTAAGTATATTTTTCAAGTCCATGGTTAAAATATTAGAAAATTGGGAAACATTGCATGTCATATTGAAACTTAACATTTCGCTAACTGGGCTTACAAAGAAAAATTATAAACAGAATTTAATTTTGAAAGACTCCTCGACTACTCAAATGGGTCAATTGAAGAAAAAAAAATTCACTCCAACTTTTCATCTATAGGGAGATACATTAAAAAGAATATTTTTCTACACATAAATTGAGATTTACATATGAAAAGTATACAGTTTCGTGCAAATTGGTCTAAAAGTGTTGAAGCTGTGAATCTGTGACAGACGGATGGATGGTCTTCCTAAAGATATTATAAGTGTCCCATACTCCACTACCGAACCTTAACAAATAAACCGGACTACAAGATGCCTCAAAATATCCTTCAACACTCACAGAAAAGAAAAAACTGACCAAACACTAGTCCAAATTTTATCATTATTTAAGACACATTGTCTAAGGAATTTCTTCATTTGGTTTTACATTTCAATGGATTAAATTCTATAATGGGCTATTGCAAAAAATTAAATTTTCTGTTTTTGGAATTTTCATCATACTAAATGAAACGTTTTCCCACCTTTAATTTAACTTTAGCACAAATGCAGAGAGCATTTGTCTATTATTCGGGTATTTCCTATAATTTTTACATAAAGTTTATTAGCTAAAAATTGAAAAATTGTTTAGTTTTTTTAAAGTTTCTTAAGAATAACTAATAACATAATATATTTAACTAACTTTTAAAATATTAATAAACACATAAAAACTTAGCAGGATAAACCTTTAAATATAGTCTTAAACAGTTTTAAAAGAATTTAATAGTTATGGAAATCAAAATAGCACACTTAAAGATTCACAGCTTGACAGCATTCTCCACCAAATAACATGCTGTTCCCTATGAACTGATTCTAAATATCTTGGAATTTAAAATAGGAAATTCTGATGCCTTTTTTCGATTCATTTACGCATTTCTTCGTGTACTTATATTATCGTGATAGCAAAATCTAAATGTGATTCTACAAATTTCCGAGTAAAAAAAGAATTTAAAAAATGCCTAATAGTTTTTAATTTTTGATTTATTTCTTATCAAAAAAGGCCCAAATAATTTAGCAGCATTCAATACTAGAGCTTTATTGTTTTTGTTTTGTTTTATTTCTATTGTTTTTGTGCGATTAGTAAATGTGAAATAGCTACCACAAAAATTTCAGAAATAAAATTAAGATTATTCAATGATATTGGTAACATTGAGCTTAGGCACAATGATATTTAACCAAAGTAATATCTACTTACTTCAGAAGATATCAGTAGAAAAAAATGTGGAGACTGAGAACTAATATATTTATATATGTATGAATATGTAAAAGAAAATTATATGTGGTGTCATAAAACAAGAAGAGCTTATATGAATAACATATACGTATACATAAATAATATATGTGTAAAAAGCATTCCTTTTAAAATAGAAAAGTGCATAAGAACGTATACTACTTACTACACGCGATCCTTGAATATTTCACTTTTTTGTTCATAACAATTAAAACGTATTAATATTTAATCAATCAAGTCTGACCTACTTATACGAATTAGTTTTTCTTCAATGTCGTATTAGGTCTAACAGTAAATATTGGCCGGTCTGTTGTCAAAAAGCGGTATAAGGTTCAAAAACCCATATTTATAGCCGAGACAGCCGTAAAAAGAACCAGATTTTAACTGTAAGAAAAATGCGCTCAATCCTAACTGTTAGCATTAAACATCTAAATCGATTTTTTGACAACATTTACCAGTTTTTAAAGTACGAACAAAGCGACCTTGATATTAATACAGACTTAACTAACATATAACGAATATAAAGTTCAAAAATCCATGTTATTTGCCGAGAGAGCAATAAAGAGAAATATGGTTTTAATTGTAAAAAAATACGCTCAATCCTAACTGTTAACATTAAACATTTAAATCGATTTTTTGAATACATTTACCACTTTTTAAATTACGAACAAAGCGACCTTGATATAGACTTAACTAACACATAACGAATATAAAGTTCAAAAATCTATGTTAATAGCCGAGAGAGCAATAAAGCGAACCAGGTTTTACTTGTAAGAAAAATACGCTCGATCGTAAATGTTAGCATTAAACATCTAAATCGATTTTTTGACAACATTTACCACTTTTTAAACTACGAACAAAGCGACCTTGATATTGACACAGACTTTAAGTATTTATGTTTGGAATTGTTGTCGAGCAAAACGAAAAAGCTGATCTGAGGATACTTAAATTTGCGCCTTTTTGGTCGCTTGCAGGGACTGCAGGTATTAATAAGCTTTCGATAAATATTCTAATGCAAAACAAAAATTACGCAATCTCCTTACCAAAATTATTTAACTATAAACAAACCCTAATGCCAAAACGATCCGCACCACTAACGATGTGACTGCGAAAAAAAACTTCTAACAAAGAAAT
Organism: Druceiella hillmani; assembly: GCA_039881145.1. Classification (NCBI taxonomy): domain Eukaryota; kingdom Metazoa; phylum Arthropoda; class Insecta; order Lepidoptera; family Hepialidae; genus Druceiella; species Druceiella hillmani. Next base: position 15,184,993 of record JAYKKI010000032.1, read on the forward strand.
ATCACTAAAAGAAATCCATACAAATAGTTAAAACAGGAAATCACTCTATTGGCAGGAATTTATTTATGTAAAGCCCTCGTGACCAAGTTGCTTGGTACCGCTTGTAAAATGTCTCTATTAAAGTGAATACTGGAAGTACTCAATTACTGCGTGTAATTACATATTAATTTCCATAGTGTCGTTACGGGCAACTAGTAAACACGATCTAGAAAAGACATCATTTCTTTAACATATACAAGCGATCCCTACATACATTGAACACTATTTTAAAAAGTAATATTGGCAAAATATAAAAACGTATTAATAAGTTTTTTTTATGTAGTTACAAATTAGTTACATTTTTAGTTTGTCTATAGACATGAAAGTAAAATTATTAACAATGATTTTATCATCAATTGTAATCTACATATAAATTGACAGCTTAAGAGCCATAAGCGATAAATAAACCATAAACATTATATAACCATAAACATTATTCATACAAGTTTCTAAAGTTCCAATACCAAAAGTAGGAAACAATTTGCTAAGTCCATGACATAAAATATTAATAGATGGACAAGTCAATGTCCGATTTTAAGTTCACGAGTTTATTGTTATACATTTCGTTGTCATTTTTGTCGATAAAAATCTGACCTCTTGTTTCTCAATCCAGTTCAATTATCATATGTTTACGATTATTTTCGAAATGGAATTCGATTCATTTACCTTTTCTATTGACTTCGTAAACAAACTACCTATATCTAAGATTCCAAGTAAACAATATAGATGAAGAAGATGTAAAATATAATATAGGATAATAGATATTCCAAAATACATTATTAATTTCGTATTTAATCACATGAAGGTAGGACTAACAATGAATATTTAGAGACAAAATTTTAAACAAGAGAAACAATATAAATTTTCTCACGAAGTACTTGAAAGAATCTTTTGTTATTTTGGTAAGGAATTTCTATTTATGATGGAAAAAAATACAATTTTGTAACAAACAATCTTGAACCAAAACATCGGGTTTCAGAATATTTGTTTCATTTTGCAATAGCTACAGGCCAGCTGGTTTCGATTATAAACCGAGCATTTTTGTTTATAAACACTTCTTTCTCATAATTTTACGAGCACACATTAGCCGCATGCTTCGCCACTACGACATATTACTTCTGCCCGTTCATTTACCAACTTCACACATCTACCGGACGATAAATCGACGGAGCCGTACCGTCCGTCGCGTTCTGATAAACACGGACCGAATATTTATTGTCCATCAGATAGCGGCCGGCGACCGGTCACCGCCTCTTCCTCCGTGTCTCTCTCGCGGCGAACTAGAAAAATAATCCGAGTGTACCTCGCAATAAATCACTCATAACGCGATGGCAATCTGAAGATATTATGTGCCATAGCTTTTAGCTCAGTATTAGACGAGAAATTGTTCGTAATTTTACTTCTTGACCATTTCACTTTCGATGCTGAAGTCAGTCAAGAGTTTAGAAATATAAATGTCTATAAATATTATATGCATTATGTGCTAACTATACTCGCAATTGTTTATTTCGAGTTTGTTTATGCATTCACATCAATAAATTTATAAGAAAGGTTTAAATATAAACAGATCTAAGCACACTTGCATTCATTACAAATACATTAAATTCATATTTTCCATCAACTTATTTACTCTATTGTTGTTTTCTCATGATAGTATAAAATCAAAATTAACATAATTTTAAACGTCTGAAGGGTGCTACCCTTCTTTCATATTACAGAGGGTTTGTTACTGTGTATTATTTCGTTAGGAAGCGTGATGATTTTATTATTCAAAGACATAAGTAATAATTAAAATAAGGATAATTAAAAATCTAACGCGAAGATAATTGTGTATTCAGATAGTTTTAATAACTACTGAATGCTTTTCGATTAATGGAATGAATTTTCATGCACCTTTTCAAAGATAAAAGTAGGGAACCGACTTACCAAGCTAAGTAGATTAGATGACCAGGTCTTCAAACCGGTAGACATGAGGGCCTACAGAAAAATTCAACAATTTAGCTTTCTAACGTGTTCTGGTCAACTTTTCTTTTATCCTTACAATGCAATAGGATTATTATTCAGATCTCATCAATAATTTATAATATTTATATGTAGTACTTCCAGATATACCTATGAGGAACTATTTGTTTATAAAAAGTTTATTCTGTGATGCAGAAATAAGTCATGTAGGGGATTATTGCATAGAAATAAAAATAAAATTGATTTTAATTCCAAAAGTAGATAATAAAACTACTTAATATTCTTTATATGCAATTCATTGATCATCACATTTTAGCCAAATAACCTTCAAATATTTATATCCTCCAAATTTTAGGTATTCTAAATGTGATTGTGTTTTCTTATTTGAAAATATGATTAAAGCTTTTAATAACTTGATTTCCAATTTAACCAGAGCTTCTAATCAATCATAAATTTAAAAAGTTGTTATCTTTAATAATTTGTGATTTCATTTTATTCAAGCCTGATTTAAAATTAATCTTAATTTTTTTGCGTTATTCTTTTTAGCTAATTTTTTTATGAAGACTGATGGTGCTATGTTTCTTAAAAAGTTCAGAATATCTTCTAATCATTTCTTAGAAAATCGTTTTCACACGTTATGACATTCGTTATATGTTCACAAAATGTCTTATGTCAGTCGTTGACTTTTTATACCTGAACTGTTTCACCATCAATTACACATATTTGTTTGAAACAAGTTTTCTTTCATTCCTTGCTTCATTTCTTATATTTTCACAATTAAATGAAACTACGTGATGTAGTATTATTTCTACTTTCTTTAATTTCTTTACCACGACCTAGGTTTCGTTGTATTACAACATCTTCAGGTGGGATATTAGCAAAGATTATTGTGTTTGGGGGGATATTAGCAAGATCTTTGCTAATATCCCACCTGAAGATGTTGTAATACAACGAAACCTAGGTCGTGGTATAGAAATTAAAGAAAGTAGAAATAATACTACATCACGTAGTTTCATTTAATTGTGAATAATGAATTTCTACAAAATTAAGGCCAAATATATTCAATATTCTTATATTTTCTTTACCTACCTTACAATATAAATTTTATTTTCAAAACCATCTTCTGCTTATTCGTCACGGAAATGTTATATTTAAATAAACAATTTCTTAAAAAGCAAGCTACTAACAATTTAGTCAGCTTTAAGTATGCCAATGTGCCCACAAACATAATTGCGGGAACAAAAATAAATTCATTACTCACAATTGCTTTACCCATCGTCAGTCCGCCATCTGTAACAAGTTTCCCTCATTCATCATGCCGAATCGCGTTTTTCATGTTTCCTTATCTGATCGGGGAGGCTGAAGCGCACGCGAGCACAAATTCATAACTCCGCGACTTATCTCGTTGACGCATTAATAACCGTCGCTTCGTACACATGTCGTTTTTGGTTAGATGTCGGCTTCTCAGAAGTATGTACTTTAGTTGATACGAAGTCTTTTGTTTAAGAATAGCTGAAAGATAATGCCACTACAACAATATATAGCGGAAAATGTATATCGTAACTTGTATTAAGTTCCATATTATTGGGAGGCTTTTAATTGGATAGTTATTACTAAGAATTAATGACAAGTTTACTAAACTTATTAAGTCAATTTTTCTGGATTGCAATTTTAAGACACAGGAAAGGATATATAAATATATTCTTTCCCGTGTCTTAAAACTGCACGGTACTATAATGAAAATAGTCGATTTAAACCCGTATCAAAATGAGTTTCTTGTATGAGAACTTTTAATTAAATAGTGATTACAAATTGGTTGTTTTTAAATTTTACCAAGTATTCTTTTTTGGATTACAGTTTTAAAACCAAAGATATTATTTGCTTTTAACTCAGATTGTGGTGTACATATTGTATATATACGTAGTGACACATCGACTTCCTTTAATCCTTTGTTGCGGTTCTCTTTCTTGATTACTTTATTGTGTAAATTTTAATTGTACAGTTGATCGTTTTTAGCCCTATGTGATTATAAAGTAGTCTCCGGTATTTTTGTACTTTTGTATCTTTTTAGAGACTTTTTACATGCTGAAAATTGAACAAAACATTAAGCTGATTTATAAGTTGCCAAACATATATGTATATATATATATATATATATACCTACACCTTTGTTTTGGTATCTGGAAACGATGATCGAGCCTCGAAATACAAAATTCGATATTTCCGTAATAGGTGTAATTCTGCAAATTCACCTAGATATAATAAAAAGCCGACGTGTAGATTTTGTTGCGATGTTTTATGTTTTTATCGGAGTTGGAACTCTTAATTATTGCATATTTAAATCGAGATAACTAGGTCAATTAATTGAGGAGTTATGAATACATGGAAGCGTAGACTAGAGCTCTGTTTTCATTTCTAGTGGTGACGTCAGATTTTAGTTAATACTAGGTTTTCTATTTAATAGGGGTTATATGATAAATATGTCTGTGAAGAAAAATTATATTTATTAAATTTTAGATTCTTGTAACTTACGGCAAGAAGAAAAGAAAAAAATAATGCTACTATAAATATAAAATTTAGAAAGGCAATAAGGAATATAATTTTCTAATTAAAAGTAATGGCAGAGGGAAAAAATTAGATTGATCACTACCGCTATCAAAATGTATCTACTTTAATAAATATTTACATCTCTAAGAAAAAATATACGAGAATATACGTATTTACGAATTTCTTTACAGGGGAGATGTTTGAACATGTTCTTATGTAGAATCACCTTTCGTGTTAACGAGGGTATCGATTTAAAATAATCTCATTTTATTTTTTTGAAAAATTGAAAGCGAGTCACAACTATCTCTGAAAGTATCATCCAATTCGCTAGCTCCTACTTCTTATTGATATAGTGTGGACCTTTGGTAATCATAATAAGCATATTTCCTGGAAAATTAAATTGGAAATTTTCATTATAAATTTAACCCAAGGAAATATAGTCATAGTTTAGAATTTTTCTGATGATTTAACTGTGAAGAGATTCACAATAATAAGTATGTTGCAAATCTTATTCCCCCTAGTCTTTTCAATACTGAAAATTCTTTCGTTTACCCTTTACTGTTCATGAACATGTGAACACTTTCTGATGAATGTAAAAGGGAGGGAGATAGCTTGACTGACTTTGTAGTTATTGGGGAGATACAATACACTATCATATAATGCGAATTCATATAAGCAAAGAAAAATTGGGACTAGTATTCATATAGCCTTATAGACAGTCCCGAATTCCCAGTAAACAAATTTACAAATTTGACCTAGTTTTTTCATTTTTTCTTTAGAAATTTACCTATTGTTTCTCCACGAATGTTGATGCTGGCTGTTTAAAAATGGGAAAGAAAACCATACTCAACCGAGATTAATATATGTGTGTCCACACATTCTATCGTGGAGGTATTTTTATATTGTGGACATGTTCAAAACGCGTATAACGCGTTTTTCTACGACGCGGAATACACCCCATCATTGCAGAGGAGTCCTATTGTATTAAACAAAGCGTTTGTACTACTGAATAATATGATCCGCATTTTAAATGTTTATTCTCCCTAAATATCTATTTTGAAGAAAATCACGTTACCTGATGGTATGATTTTAATTACTGCATTAAAGTATTATTTATTTAATAATACAACTCATAAGTTTGTGTAATTATCATTAATCAATTTACTCCGATTACCTTCGATTACCCCGATCTCGTATTTATCGTTTAATGGTAGATAGATTAGGAGATATCAACCATGTTTTGTTCTATTGTATACTCCAATATATTTTCCGCAACTTATAATACAAATAATTTAATCCACACAATTTTATGGTCTTTGAGGCGGCAGCTTTCTGTAAAGACTACTTACTTTATTCATTATTTCTAAAAATTCAGGAATATTTGGCTTTGTCTTTTTGAAATACATATATATATATACCTGAATGTGTATCGCACTATATCCCTGCTTCCAATCTTAAACCATTATTTCGTGTGTTGTTGTCATCTTGGAATATTCCGTCTTTCAAGGTCAACGTCCTATCATATTTTCCTCATCTATTGTCCACTGTTGTTAAATCTAATCATTAAGTCAGGAATACTTTTTCGGTTGAACCTACGGTATTATACACTTCCTGTGTCTTCAAGCTGTGCCGACAACTCATTGACGTACTACAGCAGCCTCATTTGATATTTCTTCCTGTATTTGACGATCTCTTGTTAGACGGAACTGATGTCGACGTCTGTGTACACATATTTCTTGTTCATGTGGTTGAGTATGTTTGAAATTATTCTAATCTTTTTACTCTGAAATATTTCTATATAGCGCATATAAATGAGCTGAAACTAAGATAGGATCTTCATGAATCGATAAGAGCGCCATATATCCACGTAAATAGAGGTAGGTGCCCAAGTAGGAATTGGGAGATCAGAGGTGAATATTACGTCCAGTACTGGACCGAGTATACTAAGCTGTGGGACTCTTGATACGATTTCATACATCGGAGATATTTCTGTATTAAATTCGAGGATGTGTGTGAGTGGAAGAAGGTTGGAGAGTTTTCTTTATTTTGTAGGATAAACCTTTATGCGATACTTTATCGAATGCTTGACTATGTCGAGAAATACCGCAGTATTTCTCGACATGGGACCAGGGCAGTACTTTTTACTTTCTCAAATTTTGTTGATGTTATCAACAAGTCGATATATTTGTTCTATGGTTCCATTTTCTCGCGAAATCCATAGTGTTAATAAAGTGAAAGTAATTTTTCCTGAAAATGGTATCGCATTCTGTTCAGCAGTATTTTTAAGGTGTTTTCCTACTACAGGCAGGAGACTAATTGACCTGTACGAAATGGCATTGTATGCTAGCTTGCCGGATTTTAGTACCATATTCACTTCTGCAGTTTAAGAAACGAAGATTGATAGTCTAAGGCAGGCATTGAAAATTAATACCAGCATCATAACATCTTTTTTGGTAATTGTTTCAAAAGTGTGGCATCAATAATATAGTAACTAGGCAACTTACGGAGGGTTCTGGTTTCTTATATCTTCTAGTAACTCGTTGCTGCGACTTTTTAGTGATGTACAGATGGCAATTGGTGAGAATAAATATGAGAGTACCTCGTTTTCATGTCCAAAGAGGAACCTGAAAGTGGTTCAAATACTGTTACAATATGATTTTATTTATTACGCTCTTGTGCAGAAGAAATCTGAGTCATAAAGGTGACAATGGGCAATAAAAACACTTATTTGTTTCAGTTTAAAGTCTCAATACCTATTTGTAGAATATATAATTATTAATATCTTTTAAGACACTTTCTTACGAAGCTGATATTGGTAAAATAAGTCTAATATTGGAAATGAAAAGATCAAATGATTTACCCAGCATGTGGGGTAATGATTTTAATCTGGACGTTTCCGAGAACGAGATGAAGCATTCTATAAGCTTACTTCGGTTGTACCTTTTATCTTACAAGTTACCTACAATAATAAAAGAATCTTGCATAGATTTTTAATTTCGGTAAACGTCACTTAACTTCTCTTATCTTCACTCAGTAAAAACTATGAATGATGGTACCATGATTTCCAATTTTATTAAAACTAATTCATTCACTCCAAGAGTATATACAATGTGAGTTACTTTTCTACAAAGACCTGCAGGTAGAAAAAGCACTACAAGGGTTTCGCACACATTTAAACACCAATAAATATTTCCTACAATAATATAAGAATCTTGCACAGATGCATGAACAACTCATTTCGGTAAACGTCACTTTCCTTCTCTTATCATCACTCAATAATTACTATGAATTGTGGTATTATGCTTTCCAATTTAATTAAAACTAATTCATTATTTCCAAGAGTATATATAATGTGAGTTACTTTTCTACAAAAGACCTGCAGGTAGAAAAGGCACTACAAGGGTTTCACACACATTTAGACACCAATAAACATTTTCTGCATTAATAAAAGAATCTTGCATAGATGCATGAACAACTCATTTCGGTAAACGTCACATTCCTTCTCTTATCATCACTCCATAATTACTATGAATGATGGTACTATGCTTTCTATTTTTATTAAAACTAATTCATTATCTCCAAGAGTATATATAATGCTAGTTACTTTTCTTCAAAAGACTTGCAAGTAGAAAGGCACTACAAGGTTTCGCACACATTTAGGCATCAATAAATATTTCCTACAATAATAAAGGAATTTTGCACAGCTACATAAACAACGCATTTTAGTAAACGTCACTTTACTTCTCTTATCATCACTCAGTAATAACTATGAATGATGATACTAGGCTTCCTCATTTTATTAAAACTAATTCATTATCTCCAAGAGTATATACAATGTTAGTTACCTTTCTACAAAAGACTTGCAAGTAGAAAAGCACTAAAAAGATTTCGCACTCATTTAGGCACCAATAAATATTTAGGGGTACGTAGTATTTCTAATTAAATTATTTACAAATAAATATTTTCTACAACATAAATACGAATATATTACTTGCTATATTTTTCACGGGCTTAAAAATAAAATGAGTTTAAAAATTAAAAAAACATATAGAATTAGAAATCACTGATTTTCGGATTTTTAAATTTACTTCTAATGCGAGATCTTCGATTATGCTAACTTTGAAAATTGTAGGTCGACTAGAATTGCCTTATAGGTTTTGATGATCAGTGAGTAAGACTATTGTATGAATAAAAAAATACGTTTTAATGGGCCGTATCTTTTGACTGCATAAACCAAAAAATATATACAAAACTCTAAGGCTTTAGTATATGAAATTAATTTCAGCCTAATATCTTAAGCCCTTTCTGAGAAAAAAGACTTTGATTCTCGGTTCCACTTATAAAGGTTTTGTTTTTTTTTCATTTTGAGGGATAAAACCCTAAAAAATGCCCACATAATACTACAAATGAAGTGAACGTCATACGGTACTCAATTTCTCAGAGATATATATATTTATATAAAGAAGTTTCACTTCAATAAATTAAAATATATATTTGGTTTTGTATCAGCGAAAAAATTGAAAAGCAATAGTGGTGTTGTTTTAGGTTGAAAGTTGTAACACAGTGTTATTGTGAACCCTTCGATTTTTTATTTATTTCATTTTATTTTTCAACTAAATATATTATTGTGTCGTCGGTAGTTGAGGAAACTCTCATTTTTTGTATTTAATACTTTCCGTTCTTACGTAATCGTAATCTCTTCCAAAATCGAATTATATCGTAACTCTTAACTATCATATGGTTCTCAACGGTTTCATCTGATCGCGTTTGGCTCAGAGCATTGCTCATAAATGTGATTTGTTTATGATGAGTAAAAATAAATTTCTTGAAATGTCTTGTCGTTACGCATGACAGTCTGATTAAATATATAAACGTGTATCATGTACTAAAACTTAAAAGTGTAATATTTCTATAACGTGTGTAAATAAATAAATGATTGTATACATATACATATCCATGAACCTTCACAATACAAAGTAAATCAACGAACGATCAGGTTTTGTACTCATCCGACTCAACAATTACTACTGAGTAATAAAATTATTTTGCTATAATTATATTAACCATACGTGCATTAATACAAAATATATTGAATATTTTTTTAAATACATAAAACGCTTTACTTGTTAAGCAAACCTGATTGTTTGAAAGTAATAAAGTCCTATATTAAAAAAATACGCGTCCACAAATCACTTAATTTTGTATTTTATCAAGAATATAAATAAAGAAACCCTAATATATCCAGTTTTTATTTTCTAGCCTTAGAGTATCATGCAATAAGTTAAATATGAAAGGATATAATAATGCAGTACGGTAATAAAATAGTAAATAAATATAGATATATCGTTATCCTTTGTACAAGAAAATATAATTACTTTGTATAATTTAAAGCCTAAAAAATGTTTTAATGTTTTTCGTAATGTTTCACCATTAGAGCTTTTACTATTTATTATTTTTATTATAAATTTATGGCAATATCACTTATAGTTATCTAGGCATAAGCAAAGTTGAAATGAAAATATTACCAATATTTTCAAGCATTTTAGAAAATCAGTTATTTTATTTTAAAAATTAATAGTATATTAAACTATTATTTTATTTTTATAAGCTGAAGAAAAAAAAATTGACGAATCTTAAAATATTATCAAAAAAAAAAGGTTCAAACTAAAAGTTTAGGCAAGGATGATAATAATGAACAGTAATGTTATTTTTAATAACTCATAACTTGCTTACTTTATAATATTTTTTTTGTTTACAACTCTTTTTTTAATTACGCTATATTTTCACGACATTTCACTAAAAACAATAAACTCAGGAATACACTCCCCGCTATATATTTTTAAAAACTACAAAAAAACATGCATGCAAGCGGTGACAACCCTGGCGACAAATGACTCGCACGTCATCGATAAAGTAAAGTTTACACTGCCCACGCAATCATATTCATAATTGAAAATACGGACACGCGGAGTGCGTGACCAAAGTCACTATCGACACGACTTGTCACTAATTTGTGCTTCGACAGGCGATGCGTCATCTCGTTATCGATGTCCGGTTTCATGTAAAACGTAAGGGCGAATTGTAATGACGATAGTGCACTTATATTATTTTTGGAATCGATCAAGGAAAATTACGTGATGTTAGAATCAAAGAAAATTACGTGATACCAGCCCCCGTGGCTTCACCAGCGTAATTGATTCATCAAACAAATTTGCAAAAACTAGTTTCTTATAGTGTTTTGGAATTTGGAAAAAATAATAGTATACATTCTTCATTTTTCTCCTTTGGGTAGAAGTATACATTGATTTTCACCACTACCTGATCTAGATTTGAAACAACATAAAGTTTGATACGAGAAAAACTTTCTTCTTTTAAATCGATATCGTCATCGGGAGTAGATACATCGGTTGGAATGCTCAGGATAATCAGTCAATAAATTAGTTGGTGTGTCTTCATCTAAGCAATATTCCCCGATTTCTGTTTTACTTTGTATAACTAATTTACTCTTAAAAGTTATTGCGAATAGGAAATAGTTTATAGTTTGTCTCAAAGAATGAGTTTTCGATGATAAAAATAATTTTTTAAAACTCGAAATTATACACACGAGTTCACATAGAGAGAACCAATAAAACAATGGAAACATTTGCATTTTTTTAAATTTCAAATATCGTGAAAAATATCAATTGAAAGTGAAATTTACAAAGATTCCAAAACCATTTTTATTTAATTTTATTTAAAATAAATCTAGGAATATTCTGGAAAATGTTCAAAAAATATACTTTATATTCCACCACCCAATTTCTAAAATTGTTACAGGCCAAAATGATTTTTTTCATCATTTTGGCTTACTATAAATTTACCGGAAAAGGTCTACCGGAATCAAGGTTTACCTTTAATCTACAGCAATGGATCCAAATATAATTGGTCATAAGGCATACTGTCTTTGACGGTGCGGCGAATCGTTGGGCCCGGGTTCGATTCCCTGTCGTTCGTCGATCGGGACTGGACTGGTGTTATGGTTGGCTGTAATAAATTGCTCTCGTATCAATAAGTCGGCCTTATGTGTGAATTACATACATTAAAGTTGATAAATAAAAATAAAATAAATGAATATAATAGTTTAAGAAATTCACGCTTTGACAACATAAACTAGATTATATATTTACTTGAGAAAAAATTAAATGAATATAAGTATAATATAAGTAAAAATTACCATAAAAAAAGAAAATTAAATAGTTTAAGAGAAATACCACATACCGTTAAAAAGTTTGTATGTGCAAAGAATTTATTAAAACAAACGAATTTATTGAAAATATGTTTTGACTAAAATAATATACAATTAATTATGCGGCAATTGTGGAAACTAAAAAAAAATTATTTTAGCTACTTGTAAACGGACAAACTATTACAACAAAGAAATCTTTTAAATCTACAATAGAGAGCAAAAAATAACACTGTGTGCGTCAATTGCTCAACAATATTTTTAAAACTTCATAAAGACTTTCGATTACACAATACGCGCGCGATTAATATCCCCAGGTACCATCTCAAAAAAGTCCGATCCATAACCCTGCAACCCATCACTCACGATCTCATCAAATGCGCTCGCAGGATATCTTAACAACCCAATTTAACCCACCACGCGTCCGCGCCTCGCGACAACCCAAATTAATCAAGTAGTGAGCTCGCCGCGACAAAGACCCCAAGTTCACGATAATGTAACTCCTCAAATGAATAATGCCTTCCTATTATCGAATGTCAAAACGAGCCCGAGCCGGGCAACAATTTCGACTTAATTTTTTAACATTATTCAAATTGATGGCTTGTCGGCGCGGTGTCAATAGCTGGTGGTATTGCAGCCTTTGTTCGGAATTTGATTGGGTCTCTATTGTGCGGTTTGGTCTTGTTTTGGTAAGTGATCAGGTTTGGTTTTAGCTGAAAATAGCGGTATGGGTGAAATCCAATGGCCAATTTGTATCAGGTAGACAACATCTCTCCTCTTGAGGCAAGTCAAAGTGAAAATTATTCCTCTAGATATCTACTTTTCTCAGACCACTTTTACGCTTTGACGTTAATAACTTTATAGGATGTTCATTTGGCACCTATTTTAATGACTGTTTTATCGCATTTATCAGTGTTTCTTACTAAAACCGTAATTGAAATTAATAGTACTTCACTGAAAAACTATATCATCTTATTATTAACGATACATTTACTTCATTTACTTCATGTTTTTTTTAGAAAATTTAGAACATTAGACTTCAAGTTTACGGAAAATTCAGAATGAAAAGGAAAGAAATGTTAATAAAGTTATTTTAAAAATACATAAATTTACGATATTTTTTTTACAATTCACTACAATTATTTTCTTCTTCATCGTTTCGCTCTTGATTCATGATCAGCATGTAGTATTATTATGGGCGGTCGTTGTTACTCGCCTCACGATGCCTCTCCATCTCTCCCTATTAGTCATAGCCCGGGTGCACCCATAAAGCGGACCTCCTCCAGCAGACTTGATCTGGTCTGTCCACTACATCGACGAACTCCCACGTCATCTAGTGCCTTCCACACTTCCTTGCATAAAGTGGTGCTCTATTGAAGTACAATCTCCATATGTGGCGTGACCAAAACAATTCAGAATCCGTGTCTAAACGAGTGTACATAGACGTTGCTTGAAGCTAAGTTCTTGAAGTACAGAGACATTCGTGCGGAATTCAGTCCACGATACCTAAAGCATTTTTCCCCAGCACTACATCGGCAGAGCGTCTATTTTGCTCTTCTGGAGTATTCGCAGCGTCTCAAGTCTTTGTGGCGTAGAGAAATATGGAGAACACCATATTTCAAACGAGCTGAGTCTTAATAGCCTTGCTGATGTGACCCCTCCATATTTTTTTCAATTTGTCCATAATTCATCTCGCCATCGTCATACATCTATCGACCTCATCCACGCATCCGCCTTTGTTAACGATTATAGTATGTTTATATTAAAATAAATAATTTTTTATCTCTGTTCCAATTTATTCAAAATCTGTTTTCAGTCAATTGTAATATCGTGACCTAGTTACAAAACAGAGAAAATCGTATGTTCAAAAAAGTCGTATGTGAAAAAGTGTAGAAAATCGTATGTGAATAAGTGTATGTTCTCCCACAGGAATCGCACTTAACTTCATGAATTTAAAATACCCGATACGAGGTAAAAAATTATAAAATCAAACTGACATCATTTATCTTAGAGAAAATACTACGTGATTAAGTAGGAGTCTAATAAACACCATAAATATGAACTATGCTACTCATGAACTACTTCAGATTTCAAAACAAAAAGTAATCTAGGTTATATTCTATTTGTGAACCCTTTTTTCGTAGATCCTTTCAGAAATTACGGAGTTAGAGAGTAACAAAAACATTCCCATTTATAATGTTAGGATTATTTTTGGTTCTAAAAATTACTAAAAACTGTCTAACCCATGAATTTAAAAAAAAAATTCTTATCATTTTTACCTGATAGATTGTAATTATTTTAACCATGATTAATATACAGTTAAAAATTTCTTCGAATAAGTAGATTACAATTTGGATCGGTTCACAAATCCAACACTTTTTCTATTCCCATGTATGAAGACTGATACCGTATTAATTATGTGTAAGCTGAAAACATAGATACGTACTTCTGTATTTTATTATCTAATGCAATGAATTTATAGACATATCTTTTTTATGTCTTTTAGTTATATATAATTAAGGTAAGTGTAAAATAATCATGTTTTCTTAATTCGCTCAATAAAGCTGCAGTTCAATTGTGTGATATGAAAATTATGACAAATGGTGAAGAAAGTAAGGTTTTTAATACAACACTCGAACTATTAAACCTTCAGCCTGAGATTGAAAAGTGAAACAAATGTTTGTCATCATTTTTTATTAAAAACAGTTAAGACGATTCCAAGTGATACGTTTGTTTAATTGAGTAACACATCTTAGGCAAAATAGCCTTCAGTTTGTTTACCTACTAAAGTGGCTGCCAAATATTAAGGAAATAAATATAATGATATGATATAGATTTCGAAATTAATAACAAACATATATTTTTTAAAAAATGTGCAGCAATGGATCTTCTTTTTTTTGAACGAATGTTTTTTTACTGAAAGAAAAATTTTAATCCGCTGCATTGAAAAAAGTCTAAAATAAAAAAAACAATATTTTAAATTGCAAGTCTGATTACTGACAAAATTCAGTATTTTTATTTAAATAATTGAAGGAGAAAATGAACAAAGAGTGTACAAATATATTCATGCTTTACTGATTTGCTCTTCCGCTTTCATGTCTGAATATTTAATTCCCTTTTATTTCCGATATTTATCTATCTATATCACTTATTAATAATTGCAACATATTATAAAGAAAAAATACTGTATACTTTATTTATAAAAGTGGATACTCTTTAATGGGTCCAGAAACAAATGTTATCACCATTATTTCAAATCCAACTTAGGGATCGTTCCCCTCGGTTTACATCAAACACACGCCAAACATTGAAGTAAAGGACCAAAATTTTACTATTACGTAATATTTTATTACTGTAGGTCAAAAATCTACATTTATAATACACTTAGTAACTTAAAAATATTTTTGGTTTGGCCATACAAAGTAAAATTCTAATATCCGACAATGTGTGCTTTTTGATCAATGGCTCTTTAGATTAAGCAATCCTTGTCATGAATGAAAGTAGTAAATTAAGGACTTATTTGTGATTGTATTTTAACTCTAATGGTACAAGAAACTATCGTTTTCTATTCATTCACTTGTGTACAGCGTCCTTTTTAGTTTTTATTGGTTACTTTGATCCTCATCGACCACTTTGATTTTTCCCGACTATCAAATCTCAATCTACCCAAAAACCAGAAAAGCATATTTTTTGTGTTAAACTTTTTAATTGGCATCTAATTATACACTCATTTTTAGACTTAGCTTTCAGAATCGACGTAATCAACATTAAAACTGTCTTCACACAGTATAACATAAAAGTTTTAGGATTTTGCTATCCAGGGCTGATAAGCCAATTAAACTTATAGGAGCATACGGTAAAGCATAATATTGTCATTTTTTCTTATCCAACTATTATTAGAGAAACAATTTTTTACGAAACTAACCAGAATGAAAGTCGATTTCTTTCCTCGGTATTGCTACGTGAAAAACAATAAATGCCTTTGAATGAAATAGACGTTCGATTATTACAACCCTTACTTTTAATTTCCTTGCTAGTACAGTACTGCATCTAACCAAATGCTATTTTAATTTCCCCCAGCCGCAGGGTCAGAAGCTGTCACAGGCGTGCCGTGACTGCGTGCAGTGTGTCTTCCGTCGCGTCCAGCTAGGGCGGTCCACCCCCGTATAGGGGGATGCTCCCGCTCGATATTACCAAACACAATAAGCCTAATGAATACGTCAATATTGCCGTCATTCATACTGTGTCTGAGCACTGGGGGATTATGTTTTCCCGTGTTACTACAATGTTTATCGTTTAGATGGAGGTGTGGTGTGCATTTTTAGTTGAGTTTATGTATTGAGTACAATACGGAAATATTTCGAAAGCAATCCTGCATTTCTCATTCCATCGTAGGGAGTTAAAGAAATTTTCAAGAAAATTATTGCATTACATGTTTAGAAAATCGTTGACCTAGTCGTCGCACTTAATAATTTACTTCATTTGGTTCTTGAATTGTTTTGTTTTTCATCACCAACGATTTGCACATATCTCTACCAGGTCTTTATATTATTATTTATCGAAGAAAGTAAACCTCAACAATAGAACCCCCTATTAGCTCAAAACGACTCTGGTTTTGTAATAAATGGAACTCCCCTTAATAATATTTTTGAAACTCATATAATTTACCTCACCCAGTCTTACGGTTAGCAAATTTAAAACTGATTTATTTGGTTTTAAGAGTTTTTTTTGTTTTGGAAGGAACAGCGGAATGCTTATAAAGTCATTCACGTATCTTTCTATTTGCGGCCACAGAAGACTTTCTCAGAAACCATTTGACGTAAAATACTAGAATTTGTCAAAGTGATTTCTATTTCATAAAATTTTCTGTAATTAACCATAGAAAATGTTTACATCGTAATTTCGGAGAAGGCAAATTAAACACTTGAATTTTCTTATTTATCATTCAAGAATATTGCTCGAAAAGGCTAGTTATAAGAAGCTCAAAAATATTTTTCAGAATTTTAAATAGGATACACTCAGTAAATGTATAAAAATATGCATCCCTTCCATAATTACTGAACCAAAAATCCTAAAATAACGAGGTTAATAGAATCTAACTAGAGAATAATAGTAATGACTTCAAAATTCGCAGTTATGTATTATTACGCATATTTTCAAGTTTGTAAAAACAGTACTAGAAAATATATAGACAGTAAAAAATTCCATTTTAATATTTTTAAAAAAATTCACAGTAGGTTAGAAGCGACTAACGATGTGAATAAGGTGACTAAGGATGTATATCCTCATAGTGCGAGCTCTATTCGTAGGTACATGATAGATTTTTTTAGAAAAACCATATTTAAAAGGAATTTACATTCTTGGGATGCCTTAAATTCTTATTTGAAAATCATATTACTTTCTCAATAATAATGCTTACGTTTTTACTTTGAACGTTTTAGACACCTCCTTAAGGCTTAGGGCGAATTCTATTAGTAGGTAAAAGATAGGTTTTTTTAGAATAACCATATTTAAAAGGAATTTACATTCTTGGGATGCCTTAAACTTTTATCCGAAAAATATTTTACTTTCTTAATAATAATGCTTACGTTTTTACTTCGAACGTTTTAGACACCTCCTTACTGCCGTAGTCATAGTATATAATATAAATAATGTATCGTATATAGATTTGAGTTTTCTTATATGTGCGTTTATTTTCCCCATTTTAAATAGTTTTTTCTTCCACATGTAACACTTGAAAATCAAAAATGATTGGACAGTGGAATAGAGCACTGTCCAATCATTTTTTTACAGCCGGACATCCCTTTTCGTATACTCATAATTAATATTTTTTGTGTTCTTTTTCTGTATTATATATAACTCCTTGATGATAAATCTTAACATTTTTTCTACTTCTTTGAAAAAAAATAAAAAATAAGACCACAGAGTTAACGAGTGGTTTTTTATCTATATTATTTGACCAGTAATTTTAATCACCTTATTTTTTTTTATTGTGTGTTCGTTTATTATTATATTTAAAGATAATTTCTTTATTTTCTTGTACTAAATGTATAAAATGTATTGGACGAAACTATCATTATTTTGGAAATTATTGTCCTTTTCTTGTGCAAAAGTAATTATATTTTTTTTGTTAAAGTTATTATTCAAATCTACTTATAACTCAATTATATAAATTATTTTTTTATAATAAATTATGTAAAAATATGAAAATAATACTCTTAAATTATGTAACAGTGCCTAACATCTAATTTAATCACCCTCCATAGCTTTATACTGTTTGCTTGACAGCTTTAACAAACAGTGTAAGATGGCATATAATTAATAAGCACACATCTTATGTATTTAACAAAGTTGCAGTTCTTAACAATACTTCACATCTGGCCTAGTTATCTTAAAGAAGGTATTACCAAAATTCACATAGCTTAATAATCTCTAAAATAAGCGGTAAAACTATGGAGGAAGTTAGTAATAAAGAATTGAATAAAACATTTAGCACATTTTTTCTACTGTTACCACTAAACAAGACGGTGAATTACTTTACCGAGTCTCTAAAATTTAAAAATGTACTGTGTTTTTAACTTAACGTTTAATTAACTATTTGATATCAGAAAAAAATCTAAAAATCTTCATAGTTAATACGCAGTTCGTGCTCATTTATATTATAGTTTTTGAAGTTTTATTTTTTCAATAACCTGAATTAGTTTTGTAATTATTATAAAAAGTTTAAAATAAAATTATAATGTTTTTTTCACAACTAAATAAATCTACGTGATGTAGTAATATTTCTAGTTTATTTAAATTCCTTATCACGACCTGGATTTCTTTGTTCGACAACATCTTCAGGTGGGCAGTAGCAAATATAATCAATCTTTTTAATAGCATCAATCTTTGCTGATTGCCCATCTGAATATGTTGTCATGCAAAGAAATTTGTGTCGTGGTAAAGAATTTAAATAAAGTAGAAATAATACTACATCACGTAATTTCATTTAGTTGTGAATAATGAATTTCTACAAAATTAACGCCAAATATCATGATAATTAACGCCTTATTTAAAAAAAAATAAAAAGAGATAAATAATTCTTTTTATCTTATTTTTTAAATTTTATTTGCGGCTGTAATGTCATAATACAGAAAGATGTAAAACACTATTATTTATTTAACAAAGTTAATGCGTAGGCTGAAGTGCGAACTGTATGGATACATCTCACGTATGTGATAAAAAATAATTGATATTTTGTTAATATTACGTGAGATATTCTTGCGTATATTTATTAGCTCATACATCGTGGTCTTTAGTTGTTTTGCAAACCATTGCTATCATAATTACAATTTACACTACAATTATATTTTACACTTGCACAGAATACAGAAAGATGTAAAACATTATTATTTATTTAACAAAGTGAATGCACGGGCTGAAGTGCTAACTGTATTATACATCTCATGTATGTGATAGAAAATAATTGGCATTTTATTAATATTACGTGAGATATTCTCGCGTATATTTATTATCTCATACATCGTGGTCTTTAGTTGTTTTGCAAACCATTGCTATCATAATTACAATTTACACTACAATTATATTTTACACTTGCACAGAATACAGAAAGATGTTAAACATTATTATTTATTTAACAAAGTGAATGCACGGGCTGAAGTGCTAACTGTATTATACATCTCATGTATGTGATAGAAAATAATTGGCATTTTATTAATATTACGTGAGATATTCTCGCGTATATTTATTATCTCATACATCGTGGTCTTTAGTTGTTTTGCAAACCATTGCTATCATAATTACAATTTACACTACAATTATATTTTACACTTGCACAGAATACAGAAAGATGTAAAACATTATTATTTATTTAACAAAGTGAATGCACGGGCTGAAGTGCTAACTGTATTATACATCTCATGTATGTGATAGAAAATAATTGGCATTTTATTAATATTACGTGAGATATTCTCGCGTATATTTATTATCTCATACATCGTGGTCTTTAGTTGTTTTGCAAACCATTGCTATCATAATTACAATTTACACTACAATTATATTTTACACTTGCACAGAATACAGAAAGATGTAAAACATTATTATTTATTTAACAAAGTGAATGCACGGGCTGAAGTGCTAACTGTATTATACATCTCATGTATGTGATAGAAAATAATTGGCATTTTATTAATATTACGTGAGATATTCTCGCGTATATTTATTATCTCATACATCGTGGTCTTTAGTTGTTTTGCAAACCATTGCTATCATAATTACAATTTACTCTCTACAATTATATTTTACACTTGCACAGAATACAGAAAGATGTAAAACACGATTATTTGTTTAACAAAGTTAATCACAGCACAGGCTGAAGTACGAACTGTATGATACATTTTAAAGAATTGCTTTTTTGCCATATCTAAATATAAAAGCGAAACCCTTCTATGTTCATGATGTCTATATACTTTCCTGTCTATCACATATGTATGTATCACTCTTTCAGTTTATGATCGATTATTGTAATCAGGTTTTACAGAAACAAATAATTGAATTACATGAACATATAAAAATTAAAATATGACATTTTCTGAATTAACATCAACTTGGAGTTGAAACATATTCAAATAACGAAAAACAAAAAAAATCGCGTGCAACTCAGTACACGTGAGAAAAGTGAAACTTCTTTGGCGATCTGAACTTCGATTTGTGAGTATATACTATGAGATAAAACGGCAGAGAGAAAGAGATTATATACTCAGTATAAGTTCATAGATTGCAATAAATTCGTATAAAAAGATTTTAATACCACACGTTCAGAAATATTAACAAAATGTAATTACAAATCGAATCGTAAACATATAGTAAAATCTTCATAGACAATTGACAATTAAAAAAATAGCGGCAATGCCAATACCAGAAAACAGCTAAATGCAGCTGAAAGAAGTCGGAATTTTACATTGCTCCTATAGTAAAATGCATTTTCTACAACTATATACGAGGATTTATTGTAGATTTATAAATAAATTAAGTACATATGTTGGTAGTCTTATAATGGAAAAAGTAAACTAAAAATTAGTAATACACAAATCATAAATAGATTCACAAAATTTTGACAGTTTACTTTTGACACACGTAACGTACAAAACAGCTGATAGCAATAATGAGCGCCATTTTGTTTGTTTTCACGTAAAATTTTTACAGTTCACTTTTGACATACATAATCAAAATAGCTGATACCCAGTAGTGAGCTCTATTTCTGTTTGTTTTCACGCAAGTGTATAGCCTTAGTTTATCGTGTTCATCTGTCTCTCTTAGTTGTTAGCTAATTATCTATTTTCCGTCCTTCTTTTGACAGATTCGTTACATTACGACGCCACCAAAACGTTGCATGAAAAGCGTTGCGATCTTGAAAATGTTTCCCTCATTTAGTTTCTTTTAATTTACTATTTCAATTCAATATAGGAAATTTGAATTCAGTTAAGCTGTTAGAATAAAACTAAAACCATCTATCCAAACCTGGAAAAATTATACGCTCTACCAAAGTTCAGCAAAGGAAAATCAAACGCTCTACCATCTTACACTGCTGTTAACAGACAAAATTTAGATTTGGATACTTACAATATTTGAGAAGTAAATTGAAATTTGCATGACAATATAAAAAAAATGTTGAACACAGTACTAAAGTGCAATCCAATTCTAAAATTCTACACTGTGAAATGTATAATATCCACTGTGACATGAATATAAATACTATAACAGTTAGTTGAAACCTATAAATATTATAACAATTAGTTGAAACTTATAAATACTATAAGTTGAATAACAGTTGATAGTTGTATGATGATGTAGAATGATAGTTGTAGAATGTAAAGAATGATAGTTGAAACATAAACATTTCGTCTCGCATGACGTTAGTAAATAACAAAAACATTTTCCAACTCTTCTATTCAATGTGATTATATAGGCGGTTAAGCTACTGAATATGATATTAAAGTACGATCCAACTGTAAAATTTTATACTGAAAAAAGTAAAACAAATGTATTTTGATGAGACGTTAAAGTGGTGAAAAATTCAAAGTGACTAGAATAAAAGTAACGTAAGTATAAACTGAATATCACATGACGTTGTTAATAACACAAATATTTTGAAACCCTCGAACAGAATGTTAAAGTGTAATTCAATTGCAAATCTTATAATGCAAAAGGTGAAAAATTCAAAGTGACTAAAATGAAAATATCGTAAGTATAAGCTGAATCTCGCGTGACGTTGGTAAATAACACAAATATTTTCAAGCCCCCCGATTCGTTGTGGTTAGGTTATTATACTCTTAAATAAGGTTTTAAAATATAAGTTAATTAATCGTAAAATTGTATATAAAAAGGACAATTACATCAAATATATTTTTTTACAAATTTGATGGACACACAGTGAATTATTACTTTAAGGGTATTAAGATTAAGCTAAAGTAAAATACATAATGACGTAGCAAACATATAACTTCTATAAATGAGTAAGTCTTGCTCACACGTGCCCATGAAGGTTTATTGTAGCTAAATATGGATTCTAACACCCCGACAGTTAAACCTATCGTAATTCGTTTTCTACATCTTTAAATTAAATATTGCAGAACATATTTCAAAAATTCATATTAATTTATTTTCAACATATTAGCAAGCTCAGTCATTGAGTTCCATCTCCCTTATTAAAAGCGCAAAAGTTTTTTTTATAGTTCCAAAGTTAAGTAAAGTAATACTCGAAACCTATTTTCGGTAGTTGAAAGTACTAATCAAAACCTATTTTTGGGATTCTTTTCAGATCTTTACAGAGTCTTGTTTAGAAATATACACTAAACAATTGATTTTGAAGCCTATTATTTCATAAACGAGGTTAAAAATGAAAAATGGTAAATGAAACTTAACTCCACTTTAAAAACCTTTACAATAGCGAAAAAACAGAGAAAAAAAGCAGTGGGAGTTATGTAAAATATCACTTTTTTAGATGCTACAATGATGAATACATGCATTCTTGGAGCGCTTTATATGCTGGAGTGTAATTTATTGCATGAATAAATAGCATATACAACAAATAAATAATCAAAAAGTATATGATGTTCAAAAATAAATATGTTAAGGAAATTTTCAAATTATGTTCAGAATCCAGGAGCACTTAGGATTTTGAATCTGGATATAGAATCTGGTTTATAATAATAGTTAACTCCGTATCATAATTATTTATTATTTTATTTAAATGTAATTAAACATAGGAGCACAATTCTACGACAATTTGGAGTCGGATTAAACATCTGAATACTGCAAATCTTTGTTTTCGAAATTTAAATAAATATCTTCTACTAGTCTTTGGGTAAAAACTACTTACAGAAATAACAAAATATGAGGATATTCTCAATCCTGTTCAGTTGATTCCACAAAACTAAAACTGAATTTCAATGTTAAAGGGTTTTTGATGACAGGTTAACTAATATACAATATAATGATAGTTGGACCTCATGTAACACTGATAATTATAAAAAAAAATTGCCACGAACAGCCTCTCTTCTACATAGCATCTTGAACGAAAGAATAGTAAATAAACAAACACTCAAATATTTCTTGAAATTGTGCACATAGGTACGCATCATCTTTCCGAGTACTTGGCCGCTACAACTAGTCGTGTTTACGACCGCTGCAACCATCAGTGCCGACTCCCCTTGGACAGGACGCGGCAGGATTTACGAGCAGGGCTGGAGTGGCCTCGTAAAGCAGGACACGCCTTCCTCATTATGGGCATATTCCGGCCGAGGCCTGTCGTCGAACGTTGTTATTACGACAGTCGCTTCCCGGACTTGCCCTTGTAGTATACTTCGAACAGGGCGTTGGCGTAGCGGTGCGACGAACGTATCGATAGTGGGAAAATGAAAAAAATGACATTTAGAAAGCCGGAGGGAGCAATGGTTATACAATAAAAATAAATAAAAACAAGGAAAAAAATAGGTGATGTGCAGACCAATCCAAATATCAGACAATATTTTATTTCTCATTCTAAATTATTGGTTTTTTTTACTAAATTTTAATTATCAGGCATTCAATCAACCGATAGAGAGAATTTTAAGTGCTCTAAATAGAGAAACAAAAATATATATTACAATTGTTCATTGATTATGAATAGATTCTTGATAAATTAGACCGACTTTACGACAAATTGCCAAATTTGTCGTCTGCTTTATTTAATTTACAACTCATTGTGCGTATCTTTATATGATTACTACCATTGTAGAATCCATAAAGTATAGAATAGAAGCTGTGTAGAGCAAAACTACTGATAAATAATTATAATAGTCCGACTTTGCGATAAATTGGGAAATTTTTCATCAGCTTTATTTAACCTTCAACTTTTCATGAGTGTTTTTATATGATTACTACCATTGTAGAATTCATAAAAGTATATTAATGAGGAAATAGTAGCTGTGTAAAGCAAAACTATTGATAAATGATTATAATAGATCGACTTTACGACAAATTGCTAAATTTGTCATCAGCTTTATTTAATGTTCAACTCTTCATGCGTGTCTTTATATGATGACTACTATTTTAGAATCCATAAAAGTATATTGTCGAGGAAATAGAAGCTGTGTAAACCTAAACTGTTTATAAATGAGTATAATAGATCGACTTTATGACAAATTGCCAAATTTGTCGTCTGCTTTATTTAATGTATAACTCTTTGTGCATGTCGTTGTATGATTATTACCATTGTAGAATTCGCAAAATATATTACTGTGGTAATAGAAGCTGTGTAAAGCACAACTATGATATAACCGATCACCATATTTGTATTCCTGTTTTTCTTCTAGGAAGGAACGAATAAAATATATCAGAATACGCATACTAATTTACAAATAAAAAAAGGAATTAAACTCTGTATATTAGTATTGGGGTATAAATTAATTCCTTTGTGGATTATAAGTACAAACATAACTGAACGGAAAAACTGATCTTTGAAAAATTTCATCTCTTCACATCTTTTAAATTTGTAATTTTAATTTTGTTTACCTTATTATTGATATATTTATTAGCTATAAAAAACAGAGGCCAAAAAAAGAAAAAAAATATCGAGACAAGCAATGCTTCGGATAAAAACGAGCTTTGGATTATCGTAAAATAAATGTAAAGCATTATGACAATATCTAATAATCCACTCTATTTCCTTATCGATTCCTCTTTATATATATATATATATATACATACTTAGTTCCAATGGTAATTACATTTCTCGCTCGAATCCTATATGCATCTTTACATTTACTAGCATGGATATAGCCGGCAGTTTAATGATCTAGGTTTACTGTCGTGTGAGACGTATTGGTACCTGCATTCCTAGATTAGGTTAGTCACCATAACTGACAAGGCTTCAGGGGTTTAAAATTTTATGTATTAAAATTAATAATATGTGGGAATCAAAAACTTACCATAGAAATGTTTAACTTTAGAAATTGGAAAAAATTAAAAAATTCTTATAATATGTAGTATTTATTAGAATACTTACTTATAAAATTAGGTAAAATGTATAAGTGTATACATTTTCAAATTCTTTTTGTAATCATTTTCTTCATTGCTGTTTGTTACGTATCCATAGTAAAATTTTGTTCCAAAATTATGTAGAAATTGTTTACTTTTCCATTAATTATTCAATAACTGTTTAATACAGGAAACCTGTTTTGAAAATAGTTCTAAACATAACATATTTTTAACAGTTATCAATCAAAAACATTTTGACTATGACGTTACTAACTGCATCGATCGCCATTGTTGTATAAATTATGATTTATATTTAAATACATAAAAAACAACTAAAAACGACTGCGATAAAGTAGGACTTCATTTTCTTGGTTTATAATAAAGATAATTTGAGACTTGATAGGATGAAATAAAAGGCATGTTCCTAGCTAATTAGGAAAATATTAACATATCCTTCGACAAAACTAATAGATTCGTTAATATTCCATGTTGCAGATTAAAATGGTTACCTATAAATTTAATTTTGAAAAAAAAACTTTACAAAATAGGCAAAATATTAACAAAATGAGGAAAATACTAACGAAATAGGCAAAATACTAACAAAATAGGCAAAATACTAACGAAATAGGCAAAATACTGAATCGCAATTTATCATGTATTTTATATGTTAGAAATATACAGTTTTACTGAAACTGGAAAAAACAAAAAACAACCTTATTTTATGTATAAATTACACAATTTAATAATATTTCAATATTTATACTCGCAACTGGAATTTACGGTATGGATTATGATTTTGATGTCATGTTCTTTTATTTAGCTTGGACAGAATGGCAAGTACTGAAGGTGCACCGTCGTAAATTTATTAACCTTTCGAAGAATTTTTATATAAACTTTATTTAAAGTCATGTGACATGTTTTTATATATTCGATAAAGTGGTTTTAATTACTTATTAAATTTATTTCATTTTTTACCAAAGCTCAAAACTTAAAAAGCCAACCTCCGACAGACATGTATTCACATGAAGCAACTTTCGTTTAGCCGCGCCGGAATATACAAAACTAATACAGATACACCCGACCACCTAATTAATAATTCTAATGATCTCTATTGTCGCAAATGCGAAGAATGTCGTTCTCAATCACGCTTATGACACAACACATCAATTCTCACCTCAAACAGCGTTACCGTAAGTATTCTATAGACACATCGGTTTAAAAGACAATATATAAAATGTATACTGGCATAATCAAAGGCTTCTGTCTCTCTGTGATTTAAAACTTGTATTTTTTTGTGATATATAAGGACCATTAAGCTCAAACGTCGTCACCGTGGTGTGTTGAATTGAGCGCAAGACATACATCGCGTGGACCCGAGTTCGATTCCCTCCACGGGAAGTAGTCTAACCTTTCGAGGCTCTGGCAACCATTTTTCCATATGAGATCTTCTTCATCTTATGCGGACACGATAACAATATTTCCCTCAAGCGCGTGAAGTAAAATTAGTTTAAAATCAGACATCTCATTTTTAAATAAGTAAAATTGGGCGAAATACTTTTCATGTTTATGGAGTGAAAATCTTGTTATTTAGTAAGACACAATAAGCCTTACAGAGTTTGACAATATTTTATTCATAAATATTTTCATATATTAATTTAGTTGAAGTCTTAGTATAATGAGTTTAAATAAACAATGAAATAAATTAAAAACAAAATAATATTCTCCCACAGATAAAAACACTCTGACATTCCGTTGAAAACTTCCAATTTGGAATAATCAAGTTCCAATTATAATAAAAAAAATTGTTATTTTAAATAATCTAAAATAGTAGAATTAACTGAAATTAATACATCATCATAATACCTGAAAAAAAAATCAAAAAGAGATTTATTAAACTTTTTTTAACCTTTGAGGATTTATTAAACTTTTTTTAACCTTCCTTTCATAATTTTTTAAACTTTTTTTAACCTTACTTTGAGTTCTTCCTCCTTTCATAATAATTATTTTTCTCAATTAGTCCTTTTTGACTGCTATGTTCTAATACATAAACGGTTGTTATTCATTACAACAGGCCTAAATAAACCGTTGTTTAAACGATCTCCCTAGCTTCCCGTGCATTTTAAACACTCCCCTCTCTAAGATTATTTATAATATAACTGCTCCCATTATGATGCTTCATTTCATTTATATTAATATACCTAGTCCGTATAGCTTTATTTTAGTTAGCTTTAGTAGCTTTTTTTAATTGCTAAATTTGTATTGCTTTTTATTGATTTTTTATTGCTTTTTAGTAGCTTTATTTTAATTGGTAAAGAACTATAGATCTATATATGTTATCTTGATTCTAAATTAATTTTGGAATTGGCTAGAATGTGTATAGTGTCAATACATGTTAAAGTCAATTAAAGTCAGAATATGTATAGTGTCTATACATGTTAAAGTCAAAGAATTTAATAAATGTTTCGTCAACGGTAAATATGTAAAGACCCGTGTGTGGACCGCTTTAGTCTAAAACCGAAGTGTCGATACAATAAACTCGATCAACAAACGAAATCAGCCCAAAAATATTTACCAACGATAAACTTTGTCTAATGTCAAAACTTAGCCGACACGGTCCTATTTGATCGAAAGGATACGTAAAGATAATGGACGGTACACTAAAATGTTTAATGTGTTTTATTTTTTTTTATAAAACATGCTTAAATTCATAAACTGACGTTAAATTTATACAATTTTAATAAGACGATGTTTTAATTGTACTTTGTAGCATTAATAAACAAGTTAATAGTAACCCAGTTTGGTCATCCTGTTATTTCAAAGTCTTGCATCTGTGAATGTAAAAGATTTATTCGTTTTAAATGTAATATTTATTTTTTTAAATTAGTTACAATATGAATTTTAATCACAAGTAAATGAAACTACGTGATGTAGTATAATATCTACTTTCTTTAAGTTCTTTACCACGACCTAGGTTTCGTTGTATTACAACATCTTCAGGTGGGCAAAGATCTTTGCTAATAGCCGACCTGAAGATGTTGTAATACAACGAAACCTAGGTCGTGGTAAAGAACTTAAAGAAAGTAGAAATAATACTACATCACGTAGTTTCATTTAATTGTAAATAATGAATTTCTACAAAATTAATGCTAAATTTATTCAATAAACGAATTTTAAAACGCTTTTATGAATTTGCAATAATATTTTATGCAAAGTAATAATAAAAACATTCTAGAAATAACCTTTACAAGTATCCGTCCTTGAAATAACCTCTACAAGTAAAATACATTTATTCATAACTTTACAGTCAATAAATATTTCATGCCATGAAAGCTAATAGATTTTAAAATTTTTCAATAACGAAAAATTATATTGATACAGTATTTATTAAGATATCATCAACGTTATTTACAAACGCTGTTAATTTGTTCAAGCTCCCTTATAAATGATACGCGTGCCACGTCCACTAATCTAACGAACCCGCATCTCATAATGGACACGGCCATAATTGACATATTTGTCAAGTGTCAACGGGTAATGGTTGTGCTATAAATATTTGACACGAACGTTAACAAGTTGCATACACGACGCCCGGAGCGGCATTGTTAGATTATAATATTGCGGATAGGCGGACCGAATTTGTATTAATTATTGATCCTTTGTGTCCTGTATCAAACCGACTCAAGACATGCAAGTAACACATTCATTACCTCGTTGTATTTTATTAAAACATTCGTTACCTCGTTGTATGTTCTTAAATTAAATATGACGAGATAACATCCTTCATCAAAGGTGTAACCTATGTGTTACTAAACAATTACTTCAATATAACTATTAAACTAAGATAAAAATAATGTTTATAAAAAGCAAAAGGTTAAGTCCAAGAAACTAGCTAATATAAAATAAAGGACCTTTTTATTAAATTAATTTTTTAATCGCGTTTCCTAATATACATTTATATTATTTACTTTTTATTTTCTGAATGTAAAAGTTTTTGTATTTTTCTAAATAAAAAAACAAGAATAACACACATGATGTAATGATTCTCAAATTATGTAAATAAATAGCAATAACATTTATTAATTTAAATTTCATATCGACATTGAAATGAAATTCTGTTTCCTGGCGTGTTTACACGAATAACATTCTATTAATTATGTGACCATATATAACATTGCCAAGTCACAATTAAAAAGATTGTTAAGTGATAAAAATTGTTAAAGCCTTTTATTTTTTTTTCCATTTATAAAAATACTTTTATAACTGAAAGGTATTAATAATAAACTCTGCATGTAAAGTACAAATTCTAAATTAATACTTTGCATGTAAAGTACAAATTCTAAATGAATACTTTGCATGTAAAGTACAAATTCTAAATGAATACTTTGCATGTAAAGTACAAATTCTAAATTAATACTTTGCATGTAAAGTACAAATTCTAAATTAATACTTTGCATGTAAAGTACAAATTCTAAATTAATACTTTGCATGTAAAGTACAAATTCTAAATTAATACTTTGTTTGTAAAGTACAAATTCTAAACTAATACTTTGCATTAAAGTACAAATTCTAAATTAATACTTTGCATGTAAAGTACAAATTCTAAATTAATACTTTTTTTAGAGTAGGTTCATAATACAACTAGACACTTACATTGCAGAAATTATACTTATTTTTCGGAAAAACTATGAACTAATAAGTAAATATTTAATAATGCTGCTTAACGTGCGTAATGATCTTTTTAATTGTGACTTGGCGACGTTTTATATGGTCCACATAATTAATAGGCTGTTATTCGCATAAAGACGCCAGGAAACCACACTTCATAAATTTAAATTAACGAAATGTTATCGTTATTCATTTATCTAATTTAACAATCATAAAATCGTTTTTATTTCAGAATATCAGCATTTTATTTTTTTTAAATCATGTGCGTTAGACTTGTTTTTTTCTAGGATCATAACCAAAAAGTGTAAACTCCGGCTCCTTAAATCTCTGCGGGTTAATCACACCCAGTGGATTGGACAACGTTTTATTTATTTGTTTTTAATGTAACATTTGTACATAACAAGCTCTTGTAGTCAACCACAACCAAGGAATGTGGTTAATTACTTCAGAGGTGTACTGCAAAAATTATATTATTATAATTTTACTAAAAAAAACGAAATGACACACAAAGAGGGAAAAGAGGAAACGGATAAGAACATAAGGAAAATGGTAAGAGTTAATTAAGTCAAGTGAAGAGAAATTTTTTGAGATGACTTTTGAAAGTTTATGTCGAAGGAATTTCTGATGTTAAGTACCTACGAATGCCATAACTTCGCAGCGTGAACAATAAAATAATGTTCATATGTGGACAAAACATATTTGGAAATTAAGCCAAGGGCAGATAATACAAGAATTCGACAATTTATCACAGTTTAAAAAAATGTTTATGCGTTTTTCTTCCCACGTTTAGAATATTTGTAATTATTTGGTTACTGTATTATTAATTTATTTTTCTAGACTACGCAATATATAAAGGTTTATTTTAAAATTTTATTAAAAATTGCATGCAGAAATATAAGATATATAAGAAATTATGGATGCCTGCCGCACATGACTTTAAGCATACGAGTGCTTCTCAATAAGGAGTTTTTTGAAGTGCTTCTCGCAAGAATTATTTTATGGTCAAAGAATTTAAAAAAAGGAAGATATATTAACTAGGGCAGAGTACTTCAGAAAAATGTTTTTAAAGCGAAATAGCTTTCATTCTTTCCCAAAATATATAGTTTTCTCACATTTTTCACCAGCCTCTTTAACGATTTTACATAAACTAAACCAGAGAGTGTATTTTCAGTGCTTCCAGAGCGATTTTTATGATTTTTTTTCCATGAATTTCTTAAAAATGTTCATTATATTGTGACGAACAATTTGACTTTTAAATTATAAATACACCTACCGTTAGATTAAATCTCATGATGACGTTACTTTTCGTGTTAGATATGACAATATATATTTGATACGCGTACTAAGAATATCGACTACAAAAATACTAAATATTATACTGGAAATTATCAAATTTACACTCTAGGCATTTTTTGCTAAAAACCACAAGCCGCAAAACATACATTTAAAAAATTTTTAAAAATCACAATACCTATATACCATATGGTACCGAACCGATTATCTATATTCAGTAAGGGTGCCTACTCACTCGCTAATCGTTTTCCGTTTAATACCTGTAATTACAGCTGTCCAGCAGTGTGATGGATGCCTTAAGTATTTTTCGAATACTACGTGCCATCTCTTTGAGAGTCGACTATCAACCCCGCTATTACACGGGCCGTTGTGGTTGGAATTTTGAAAAAAAATGGTGTTTTAATGCGACGAGTCGGGGGTTATTAGCCAGGTATGAATTCATATTGCCTTTGTTGGAAAACGTTTTGATTGTCGTCTTCGCGATTTCGGTTCAACCATTGTGGACTGATTTTTACAGGATGTGTCTGATTTCATTTGCTGGAACACAGTAGAATTTATGACGAAATGAAAATTAAATTAACTTTATTCACAATTAAATGAAACTACGTGATGTAGTATTATTTCTACTATCTTTAATTTCTTTACCACGACCTAGGTTTCGTTGTATTACAACATCTTCAGGTGGGATATTAGCAAAGATTCTTGCTAATATCTCACCTGAAGATGTTGTAATACAACGAAACCTAGGTCGTGGTAAAGAAATTAAAGATAGTAGAAATAATACTACGTCACGTAGTTTCATTTAATTGTGAATAATGAATTTCTACAAAATTAACGCCAAATATATTCAATATTAACTTTATTGTTAAAAAATTAATGCTGGAATATAGTGGTGGCATTTTTTATATTTGGAATACATAAAATCAAACATGAAGAGTACATACGAGTATGAACATAAATTTAAAACAGATAAAGAAGATTTTGCACTTTTTTACCCGATTTCTTATGTTGTGATTATGATTATCTCCTATCACGCGTGTTATGTTGATATTACAGAGGTATAAGAGTTGATACCATTAGAAATGAACCAATATAAATAAATGCTAGAAATTTTCTTTAGATTTCTGAAAAGTGTCAAAAGTGAGAAATAAATAAACTCGATATTAAAAAAATGTGCATTTTAACAAACCAAACATATATAAAAGGATTATAATCAAAAATAAAGTAGCTGATAAACTAAAATCCTTATAATTACAATAGTGCTTAAATAAAAGTTTACAATAAAAATTTAGTATCTTGGCAGTATTATAAAGAAGTTTCTGTATGTGGAAAGAAAGAAAACATGAAAACTCAAAAGGAAACGATCAGTTTCCTTTGAGCCGAAACGAACTTATCACTGCTCTGAAATGTCATAATTAAATAAAGTGATGACCTGAAAACTTTACTGTGCAAACACGAAAAATTGTATTTAGTAATTATTGCTACCATTGTGAAGGACTGTTTTCATAAGATATGACAGTAAATACCAGTAGAAAAACCGTTTACCAGGAAAGAAGTTAAAAAAATCATTTTGTTTGAGGAGCACCAACAAATAATTTTTTTTGAAAAAACGAGTATTTTCAAATAACAAATTTTTAAATCTAGTTTATAAAAATCTACAGAAAAAAAACAGACAGAGTTTTGTATAACGCTTACATAAAATGATAAAAATGGCGTTTTTGAGGCGACGAATTTGTTTGTTATTTTGATTCTAAGAAATAAAAAAGCAAGAAAATATTAAAAAATGGCATTATTATTAAAGCTACAAGTTTGTTTGTGTCCTTATCTTCTGTGGTGTAATATGATAAAAAAATACCAAAAAATGTTTGTAAACGACGAGTTCATATGTTAATATGAATTCTAATGAATAATATAGTTAAAAAATATAAACAGAAGGTGTTTTCAAAGCTTCAATTCCTTTATTAGTTTGGATTCTACAGAATAATGTAGCGAAAAAATAATAAAAAATGGTGTTTTTAAAACTAGGAGTCCATTTGTTAGAACAAACTTGACAGAATCCATACTAATCGTAATAGAAGTAATGTATTTTTCTTTTAAAAAAATTAAAATTTGCTTCTTTTCGAGTTGGAATAACTGAATGTGTTTTAATTATTTTCAAAAAATAAAGACTTTTTTGTGATCGTCAAATAACGACTTTAACTTTACCACTTTCGTCAGGTTTTTAATTGTGTTATCACACTAAAATGTAACCCCACCATTGTTACGTCTTCTGAAGAATAACTCGATTAAAAATCTCCACCTTCCTCAATCCTTCTCCACCATAGGGTTATAATTAAACTCTAAGCCGTTTATAAGGACGAAATTGCAGCGACCAAGTAATTATTGCGGTAATACAATTGAGTGAGGTCTAACAACCGGGCCTAAGCGACAATTACATCCTGACATGTCCGTGATAAATGATCGTCTTCTCTAATAGTATAGCTGAGGGTCCAAGAATTTTTTTGGTAGTCGGGACAAGGTCAACTTCCTTTAACCGTCAAATGTCCATTTTACGTTATTGGATGAAGGTATAGCGGAAGGTGCCATTAGCTTCACTGATAATGAAAATAAGAATTAATAGTTTAGAAATTTAACTTTGGGAATACAACTTAAAAGAAACGACCAAACAAGTGTTGCGACAGTATTGAATTCATTTCAAGAACCGTATAAATTAATTATATATTAATTTATTTCGTTAAACAATCGTATAGTAGATTTTTACTTTCGTATCAACCGAAACTATATATATTGAAAATATAATAATTATACAGAATATAATAGAAGACTGCAATAAACTGGAAATACATGAAAGGAAGTTATGTTTTCCTGTGTATTAAGCGAAGAGGGTTTGGTGGTAATTTTGATACAAATGGCAGTTTTTGTAAAATACGCAGAATATCCAAAAAACTCGTTTTGATCAAATTCGCATTCCCTCAACTTGTTTTGAAATTAATTTTTAAATAATACTCATTATTCAATTTACCCTTTCTATTGAATATAAGGGTATTATATTTATGTAAAAAACCTAACAGCGAGAAACTAGCTATAGAATAGATTACAAAACCGGCCAATTAAATGTCTGAAGACGCACATTAGGGTTGTATAAATCTTCTCCAAGTGTTGATGGGAGGTACATGAAGTAACTTAATTTCCAATTACTTCATTTTTCAGATTTTTTTAAGTAGTTATATAAAATCATTAAAATTCAATTTTAAAGATTAAATTACTACACGATTGACTTGGATATAAACTCGTTTTAGAAATTGATTTAAAAAAAACTGTAGGCTCAGTAAAAATGACACTTGTTAAAAACAGCTGAAGTCACGCGGTTTTTTTGTGATAGTTCTGTTTCGAGTATTGATTGCGAATATTGATTCTTCGGCAAATACACAAAGGCGCCAAAGTACCCAGTGACAAACCTAACACGGTAAACGAACTTCACGTTCACGATGAGAATGAGACTATTATGTATGTCATAAAAACTATAAAATACAAATTATACCATACAAAGTATGATTGTTGTCAATATATTGAAGCAACCCTTGTTTTTTCTTTCGTTTTTTTTTTCTTAAATTCCTTCGTTACCATCTGCATTTTCTTCGTATAAAAACATTTATTTAATTTCTAGTGTTAATCGCCGCGACTTAATTTTTCACTGAATATTGAGATTTTCTTGTTTATACTATTGCTTAATATTTGATTTAGACATGTATTTGTAAATTCAAAAGACCCGAAAATGGAAATGACACCCTAAATTTGTTTTAATATTAATTAACGCACAACAGCGCCACAAAAGTAACCATTGTTCGCGGTTTCGCTTCAATTTCAGACTGAGAAAAATAAATCCAAAATTTCAAAATTAAATTATATTAAAAAAATAAAACAAAAAGTATTACTACATGTTAATCTCTATTATATATTATATTTGTACCAAATGTTATCTAAATCTGTCGCTACGGCGCAATTGGGTAAAAAACGTTAAAATCATCCGTAAAACAAAAGAAGATATACCGCATTTAGTACATAAATAATTTTGAGAAAAATTAAAAATAAAAAAAGTTAAAAATAGCACGGAGAAGATAGTAAGGGGGAAAAGATCCCATAAAACGGAAGACGGTAACAATAAAAGAGCAAGAAGAAAGGGAGTTTTTTATAGAAAATTGTCATTAAAAATTAGACTCTTTGAGGAATCATTGTGAAAATCAATAATATTTTATTTTGACCAGTCGACAAAAAAGAAATCACCACAATCACTTAAGAATTGCAACCTGTCTGCCATGTCTGAGTATAAAGTACAGAACAACGAACAGAGGCGCGTATTATTTGTCAAAGGCAAATTTACATCATAATAAATATTAAAAATAAAAAATAATATCATTTCTTGAAAGACGACCTGATTTTTCCAAAAAACCATATTACTTAAAAAAAAATATTGACTATTTATACAATTATCCTAGTCATAATTACTTCCATCGTCGAAACTCGAAAATGGTACACAAATCGATTGAAAACGCACGGGATGTACAATAAACAAACATTCGGGCTTTCTAATTTTAAATATTGTCGTTACATTTTCTCAAATAAAAGATTTTTAAATACATTTTTCCTATTGTCTCTTTCTGCATACATCCATCCACATAGACACTCGATGTTTAGGTAAACTGGGCGTGCCTTTATAAAACCAAAAATTATCAACAATTTGGACCGCTGCGGTCCACTGATTAAGTACAGGCCAAATAACACACAGCCTTCCATAAGTCGCGCTCGGGGGTACGCAACGATTATCAAACGAATTGGAATGAAGTAAAACGTTCAACTATTCGCCGAAAAGCCGTATTGCATCCCAACACGAACAGAATATTTGCCAGATGTAGTCCGCGAGCCTGGATAAATATTCAGAGCATATGCAAAAATAATTTTATAAATTCACCTTTTAATTACATATTTAAATAAATATAATTCTTTTTATTTATTTATTTATAAACTTTAATTTATCTAATTGATACATATGACGGACTTATTGTTACGATAGCAATTTCTTACAACCAACCGTAGCCCCGCTCGATGAACGGCCGGGAATCGAACCCGGGTCTCCGTGGTGCGCCGTCTCGTGAAAGGCTGTATAAGGATGTGATCAACACAACACACCACGGCGACGACAACCACAGCGAACTTTTAACTCTGCTATTATAAAACGATAAGATATATGTGTCTGTAAATTAACGAAAATTAAAAAAAATAGTGAAATATACTATTTAGGCTTATTGAAACGGAACATGTTCTCGGAGTTTATTTTTCTACCTTTTACTTATGTATAATGTTTGTCTTTTTATTTGAGTACCACGTAAAAGTTATTAAACCGATTAGTATTACATTTTCTTACACGAAATGTTTAGATAAGTTTTTAAAAAAAGTTTTAAAGTACTTTTTGTCAAATATTGGAACTTGAAACTCAATTATTTGCATTAAAGCAATGACACCAAGCGAGCGTTCTTAAAACTGATGAATAAAAATGGTTAAGATTATTATAACAATGCGGTTTAAAGTTCAAGCTAGGTTATAAAATATTCTTATGCAGTCAACAGATATTTTTAGAAATAAAGTTGGTTCAAGCCATGAAGCTATTTATATTCCAAAAAAGATTACATTTGAAAAGCTAATGTACTGGGGGAAAATGTAAGTTATTTGTTAACGGGACTAACAGATGGAGTTAGGATCGCCTCAAGAGGAAAATAACATTGGGGTCACACAGCTGTTTTACGCCTAAAACCAATATTCTATTTATCCGTCAATCTACTATTATTATAATTATATTATTACAATCTAATTATTATTATAATTTATCATATGCACAATTAAAATGTTTACTGAATATAAATAAATTATATTAATTATTATATTACATTCACTCAACCGAAGTGTTATTACTCCGAAATCTAGTTTCAAAATTATGCTCACTAAACTCAAATATATAATTTACTAGGTGTTTATATATACGTCCTGTTACTTTCACTATCGGAATCATCATCCCAGTATGATCGCAAAATTTCCAAATGGCTGTAACTAAAAAACGACTCGCTTGCTACTGATTTTCAATAGGTTTTTAAAACAAAAATTGGATAGTTTTATATAAAACAAACTATTGGAATCACTTATTTTTTATTACCTAACATATTGAAGTTATGTCCAAAAGTTTTTGGGAAGCATCTGTTATTTCTATACAATATTGTAGAGCCAGTGACTGAATTGCGCTCCCATTGATAGATGGATCTATCCCTAGTAATATAAAAACATGGATAAAAAGACGTTCCATCTTCCCTTAAAAAGCTATGCTTTAAAAATATATGTGAGCGAAGTGCGGGCTAAAGCTTGTGTGTATTAAGTCTGTACTGGCCCTGATAATATATTCTACATTTAATTCATTGACAATGACATTAGAATCCTCTTTCCTATTTTTTTTTAACTGGCAGTAGTGTGCATGCCAGTAATACATAATTAAACTTACTCAAAATGTCAATGAATCATTTCAACATTCCATAAAAAACAGGGAAATTATGCAATATAAAATATTCTTTTGGCCATACCACATTCGAATAGTACTAGACAACACAATAATGATTGCTTATAACATGTATAAATAATTCATGTTAAAAATATATAATGTCAATAAAATGAATATACATAAAACTTACACTATCTTGCTAATATTATTTTTATATACATGATAATATACAAACTTAAATACTAATAGATATCAATGGATATACTTCTACAACTGTATCCATTGATATACTTCTACAAGTTTAATATCATGTCATGTCAACAAAATTTAAGACATACCATTGATAACTTTTGACAGTGTTTCTACATACTCGAAACTAAAAGGGTAATGCAGAATCTTAATTCCGAATATATTATACTATTTTCGTAATTTATTAATAAAGCATACTATTAAAATACCACTAAAAACAAAAATGTGTCTATTATCAAAAACCCAAAAATAGTTGTATGATATAGGTGATGTGATACAATGTGGATTCGACAATGTCTTCGAACCTCGTCTGTCAAATCGATCCACGCGTGTGTGAACGGCTATCGGTTTCTTAATCTGGTATTAATTCTGGAGCAACTGGCAAGTTTAAACGCATTTTAATTGTTCTTGTGATTGTGTAATTATTTAATTGTAGTTTAGATGCATTTATTGCAGTTTGATACACCGATAATTTAAATCGGATTTCGGTTACACATATCCTCTTATTATTAAATACCATTAGATTTTTAAACAGAATTTATATAACCAAATAATGACTTTAGACGTCAGTTTAGTTTTTCTTTTGGACGTCATGTCAAGGAATTACACAATGAAGAAAAAACTTTAGTTGAGTGATACTAAAAATACTTTTTCAATAATCTTTATTTATAAATAGATGTCATAATATGTTTCCCCATTTACTTGCATATATATATATATATATATATATATATATATATATATATATGTGTGAATATATGTACATATATATATATATATATATATATATATATATATATAAATACATATTAGTTTCTGTATTTGTATGCTAATCATAATTTGTTGCGTATACAATTACGATGTAATCTAATTTGATCATATATCTTTCATATCCACGTATAATATTTCTGATGTGAAACTTCTTTGGTCGCGATGAAAGTAAAATATCAGTCGTATTTCGTGCAATGTTTTTAGCAATACTTTCGTACAACTTTTCGTTTTCCCGTCTGAATGTAACGGGTCCATCGCAAGAAGAACGGAAAACAAGTGTTTAGTTAATAACCGAGAGAGATCAACGAATACGATGGAATAGGACAAGAAGTGTTCGCGAAAACAAAAAATGACGCTCACTACTGCTATCAGCTGTTGTATACGTTATATGTGTCAAAAGTAAACTGTCAAAATTTTGTCGTTTTATTTATCTGTTTTGCGTGCACTTCATCCATTACAAGACTAACAAGACTTAATTTGTCAATAAAGTCACAATGAACCCGCGCATGTAGTTGTCGTAAATATAATTTACAACACGAGA
The DNA here is from genome assembly GCA_039881145.1 of Druceiella hillmani. Classification (NCBI taxonomy): domain Eukaryota; kingdom Metazoa; phylum Arthropoda; class Insecta; order Lepidoptera; family Hepialidae; genus Druceiella; species Druceiella hillmani. The sequence goes on from JAYKKI010000032.1 coordinate 15,224,341, forward strand.
ACAACACATTCCGATTTCTTTAACTCATCTTGACTACTTTTTTATTTGCCATTTTCTACGTAAATTTGAATAAAGATTTTATTAGACGTTTACGTCGATTTGTAATGCCATTTTATCAATTTTTCTGGAGGTATTAAAATATTTTTAAAACAATTTAGTACATTCTATGGACTTACACTTAGCATATTTTCGCTCATTCTCTCTCTTTCTCTCTCTCTCTCTCTCTGTCATTTTACCTCTTACTGTATACTTACAAATCAAGATTTAGATAGCCAATGTAGTTTCACTTCTGTTACGTGTACTGAGTTGCATGCGCCCAATGTTTTTTTGTAACTGAATCCTTTTAATTATCCTCATATTATTTCAATCATTAAAAGCGTTTTGATTCCACTGCACACTGATACACAATCCTAATCGGTAAAGAGACAGTCAATATTCACAATGAAAAGAGTAGAGGTACTAACCTAAAATAAACAAATACGTTCTCTAACTATGCATTTTAATTAAGACTGTACAATCTCAGTTTTAACCTGTCACTAATAAATATAAAATAAATATAAAACTCATGATTTTTTTTATCGTAATAATATATAATATTATTATTATAATTTTAATATTATATATCTTATAAACAATTCAATGAAACTACGTGAAGTAGTATTATTTCTACTTTCTTTAAGTTCTTTACCACGACCTAGGTTTCGTTGTATTACATCTTCAGGTGGATTATTAGCAATGATTCTTTACTAATAGCATCTTTGATAATAGCCCACCTGAAGAATTTAAAGAAAGTAGAAATAATACTACATCACGTAGTTTTATTTGATTATGAATAATGAATTTCTACAAAATTAACGCCAAATATATTCAATATCTTATCAAAGAAACTTAAACGCTGTCGTAAATTTTTGAAGATATTTCTTAGGAATAGCATTTTTCTCTTAAAATATTCCCCAATATCTTGTTTTTTTAATAAAATACATTTTCTCGATGATAGAGATTATTCTATCATCGTTCTGTTATCAATAAATCTCTATCATATATCTCATGATAGAGATTTATTCTCACTACTCAATTACTTTAGAAAACTTACAATTTTTATTAGAAAGCAAATTTTACAATACTTACATTTATACATATATATCGCAGAATGACGATGACCACACAACAGTTAGAAATGCGATGTATGTGACACAGAAAGAATATTTATACGATCAAAACTTGTAGACGATAAAGAGTTACAACAGTTACACGGCTCTTATTCAAGTGTGTTGTCGTTCAAATCAAAAATAAGGAAAATTTCATCTTTTACGAGTAAACATTGGTCGAAAATCGTTCATATTTGTAACGGTAAATGGGTAAAAGGAACAAAAATACGATAATAATCTGACTGCGATTAATTCAGGATTCATTTTAATTTTCTATTGTTATGGACACACCTCATGAAATATTTACTTATATATATGGACATATCTCATGACATTTTTACCTATCCATGTGGATATATCTCATGAGATATTTACCTATCTATGTGGATGTATCTCATGAAATATTTACCTATCTATATGGACATATCTCATGACATATTTATTTATCTATGTGGACATATCTCATGACATATTTAGCTATCTATATGGGCATAGCTCATGATATATTTACCTATCTATATGAACATATCTCATACATCCAGTAAGTGATATAAAATGATGGGTGGAATGTCCTTGTATATTTAATAAGCTGAATAGAGTATCGTTTCTTCTAATTCAGAACATTTTAAAAGAAGAACGGGAATTAAAGGAAATACGGTAGAACCAAAACTACCAAGAACCGAATCGTTCAAGTTCTTGCGCTACCCATATTTCTGTATGCTGCAGAGACAAAAACACATCAGGAAAAAAATAAAAAAAAGATTACTATAGGGCTGAAGATATATCGCTGGGGAAGAATAATTGAAATATCATTGGCAGACTGGAAGAACTTGGTATCTAGCACCGTTTATCGACCTTGTACAATTTCGGATTCCCAAATTGTTTGGTCATGTCCTACGGTGGAACGAGACTTCATATTGTCTTGCTAGATCCAGTTGACGTAGACGGTTGCCCATACGACAGGCTGATTAGATCAAATATACTGTTAGCGACCTCTTATTCGAATGCACCAGCTGACGGTAAGCAGAGAGAGATGGCGAAAAATCGTCAAACGAGTTAGATTAGCCCCTGATACCGCATGATTCGGGTCGCCACCGGTTTGGGCTTCATAATGCGTCAGGGAGCAAGTGAGATGGGCTGTTCTTAGGTCGCAGTGTGCCACTGTTGGCACTGACTAAAACTTACAGAACTTGTTCAACGTATGCATTGCCACTTTTTGGGTTCTTTTGCCTTCCAAATTTGCGATCGGGGAACACGCCACCAATTTTACGTTGGCACATGGCAAGAGTATTGATGCGAGCTCATTATACTTCGAACTTTTGGCTGAAGAATGCCTTATTTATAGAAAAATACATATTTTAAAGATCGTCTGTGCTCTTTCTTAATTTAGGTGGACTTCCACGGATCCTAAGGGATAGAGAATTAGATTATTCTTCTCCGATATGCTCGAGTAGCTAAAAAAGAATTGGCTCGTTAGTAAATACTAACGAGCCAATTCTCCAATTCGAGTTAGTAAATAGTTTTTAATAGGATATAGCTCATTTCGTTGCAACTTGTTTAGATTTGCCCTTAGATATTACCCGGCTTGTTCCTGCGGTTTTGAAACACAGGACATGATTACGTATTATCCCACTGCAGTGAGCACGACGATACGCGTAGAGTTTTGTTGAAGAGCATATGTCCTAACATTAGAAGGAAATCATGCGGAGCTTTCGAATGTCGTATGTGGTAAGTACCGTGACTTGGTTGAGAATGGACCGACCTTTGAGTCGTCTAGAGCGTTTGCAAAATGCATTCTCAAAAAAATAAAGTTATTGCGAAGAGACAGTCATTAACCCAGTTCAATGGAAGCACTCGATGTTAAATACGGGACACTATTAGGAGATGTTACGAGTCTCTAGAGGACCCTGAAACAAACCGGGTGGAAGGTGGAAATACTAGGCACGATCACATCCTCTCTGTCAAGAGCGTTACGATTGAGAATAATAATAATAAGGAGAACTCGGAACTAATTAAGAGTAATGTATTCAAATCTAGATTCATTTAATATTCTGTCCTAGTCCGTGGAAACAGAAAAGGATGAAGATTTGTCAGAAAATCGTTTAAAACATTTTACATCAACAAACAGTCATAGCGATTACATATACGTTGCACGAAACATAAGAATTAATTGTACAAAATTAACGGCGTACAATTAACTCTACGTCTACTGAAATTCTGATTAATAAAACGGATAATTCAAACAGAGGTTCATTAAAAACAGAAAGCAGCATTTAAATGTCTCGTAAAGAAGATACAATTATGTTAATCGCAAACATCAACATTATTAATTATGGAAAAATATGTACACCGCAAGACACTTAATCAAAACAAGTGCAAAAAAATAACGTGTCAAACTAACAACGTACTTTCTCGATGCGCATCTATTAAACGGTTTCATAAAACGTATAATAACATCAATCATTTTAATGGTAATTGATATTATTTATAATCAAATGAATAATAATTATCAATTCACGTAAATCGAAAAAAAAATATCGTAGAGATGGCTAAAGTTAGGTACTTTTAACATTATTCGCGGCTTCCGTTTAAATAATTATTGATTGTAATTTATCAACGAGCACAGTATTTCGAAATCGTAAAACAGTGAATCAACTCAACACCAGAAATTAAAAATATTAATGATTATCATTTTTCTGAATATCATTTATTTCGAGTGGTTATTAAACGGCACGAGAACAAGGTTCCTTGATGTACATCTCTATAAATCACATTATACGATTAGCCTTTAATACCTATTGAAGTAAATAATTAAATTAATTTTATTGCGGTACACCACTGATCAAATGACACCCGCAGAGAAGCGCAAGAAAACGACTGATGATATCCTTAATTTCAACTTACAAATTCAATCAACTTGGAATACGGCAATTTTTAAATATTTACTTCAACAGTTATCAATATCTACTTACCGCCGGTCCCTTTAACCCTATAAGCTATATACGAATACTTCTTGCTTTCTAAGGCAGTTAGCAAGAATTTAGCTGTTAGTGACGTTTTTGTCTCGTCCCACTAAACCATGGAATGGAAGATATTTCAATCTTTATCTATTATTTGCAACTGTTACCGGACATGACTCTTACCTTTATCCAGCGATAGGGACAATAGATGGAGATGACGGTTCGTGGTATCCCATAAAATTTAAGCACCTATCATAACTCCCTTTTAGATATAACATACGCTGTCTACGATTTTTTCCTTTTCAAGTTACTAATAACATAATATTATTTGAATATTGAATATATTGGGCGTTGATTTTGTAGAAATTCATTATTCACAATTATATGAAACTACGTGATGTAGTATTATTTCTACTTTCTTTAAGTTCTTTACCACGACCTAGGTTTCGTTGTATCAAAACATCTTCAGAAGGGCTATTATCTTTGCTTTGCTAATGGAATCTTTGCTAATCACCTGAAGATGTTGTAATACAACGAAGCCTAGGTTGTGGTATAGAAGTTAAAGGAAGTAGAAATAATGCTACATCACGTAGTTTCATTTAATTGTGAATAATATTATTCAAGACATTCATATTATTAACGTCAAGTATCAACGAAAGTGATGTGAAAATCTTGAATTAATAATTGCAATCTTCAATTAATAAAAGCACACAATTAGACAAAAAATTCAATTAGAGACAATTAATATTACACGATAGCATACGGCTGTCATCTCCTATTTAATTTTTTTATTTAATGTCGTTATCTTTTAGTGACAGAACCTCTGCAAATATTAATTTTCAAAAAAATCAGAAATGAAAATAAAAATATTGCCCTTTTTACGCCGCTTGACTGAAAAATAAGATATTTTGCTTTTTTACATATTTATTTTCAACATATGTAATCATATACAACAAAATTATCACAATTTAAACAAAATATATTATGTAATTAAGCTAATAAATGATCACAAAAATATAAAACTGTCAAGGAGAATAATTTAAATACAAAACTTTTTCGCGGTGGAAACCTATGACGATAAAAATACTGTTCTTGTTTTACGCAGCTTGACTGCATTAAAAGATATTTTGTTTTTTTACATATTTATTCTCAATATATGTAATCAAATAAAAGAAAATTGTCACAATCTAAACAAAATTTATTGTATAATTAAGCTAATAAAAAATAAATAATAATAATAATATCAACACTTTTCGATATGTTTTTCGTTATTTTGGTCGCTTTTCGATATTTTTTTCACGATGAGAATTTAACTGATTATTAACCTAAGAGTTTGTGGAACGCATAAAAACCGTCGATAACTGAAGCCCGCCTATCGTTCGGTAACTGTTACTACTGACGCTTCGTACATTATAGAGATCAGCGGAATGAAAATTATATCGATAGTCTATTGAACAACAAAATAAAAAAAAATTGCTATTTTATTGGCATAAGAAATTAAAAGTTTGATTAGGTTTCTGAGCAATCTAAGTATTAAAAATAGTACCACCTTTTGGTCCATAAAATTCTAAAATAATTTGCTCAATGTTTTTTGTTTTTAAATCCTCCCCTCCTCGAGCCGTGTTCCTCATTCCTGAGGACCCGAAGCCAATTGTGTACGCACGATATATCTCTATTTGTTCCGGTCCTTAGCGGGTGGAGTGCTTCATGCAAGTTTGTGCCCAACTCCTAACGTGTTTGGTCAACCCATCTAGCTGGGCTCCGCCCCCTTGGTAATCTTACCTTGCCGGTAATCATCAGCTACTCCAGGTTATGTCCATTGACCGTGCGATGTGTCCAAAGAAATCCAGCGTAAAGACCAGGCTTTCCACTATCGCAAGCAGATAGTGGAAAGCCTGGTCTTGATGTGAAGTCCCCGAAAAATGAACTTGTTTGTACGGAACGCAGTCTATGGAATCTGAAGCATCTTCCAACACCACATCTCGATAGTGCCAATGCGGTCATGTTCGGCCTTTTTTATCGTTCATGTTTCAGAGCCATAACTAAAGATGGAGAACACCAAAAAAAGGTTTCTTTATAAATGGAGTACCAAAAAAATAAATATAGGAGAGAAAGCAATTTTAGTTGAAAGTTCCAAGAAAGCCATTAACTTGTGAAGAAAAAAAATTATTTTAATTTTCAAAGTAAACCGCTTACATGGATAGAATTTTCACATACTTGCAAACTAAATGAGTCAAAGTTGAATAGCAACATTTCGCTTAATAATTGTTAGAATGTATTTGCTAAATTTTTAGGTGAAAATTTTAAATATGAATTATACTCATATTATTAAAAATGTATAATTAGGAATCACGTGTTAAGGCGGAATTTAAAAAACCAGTTGAGAGCGTGTCGGACATTACAGAAATTAGGATTCCTTACTTAACATAATATTGAATTATACATATTTTAGAAATTCTTTTGTCATCCTCATACGTACCCATAAATATCTATGACAGCTAAATAAATATTCTAATATACCGAAGTTTTTACGGCTTTAGAAATCAATTCAAGTCCAAGCAATTTCTATTAGGACTAAATTAGGCATGCATAAAACTTTAATCAGGCCTATACTTCTGTACGGAAGTAAATGCTGGACCCTCAATAAAGCAGAGGAAAAAAACTACTCATTTTCAAAAGAAACATTTTGAGAAGGATTTTTGGACCTATTCAACAGAACATGTCGAGAGTCATCACCATGGTATGTTGGGTTGAGCGCATGACCGCGCACCGCGAGGACCCGAGTTCGATTCCCGGCCGCTCATTGAAACGGGACTGGTAGAAGTCCAACCTTTCGAGGCTCTGGCGACCATTTTTCCATATGAGATATTCTTCATCTCATGTGGACACGACAACAACAACAACAACTCGAGAACTCTTTACAACTATGAAATTTACAGAAAATATGACAAATACGACGGAACCGATATTGTGAGAACCATAAAAGCATCACGTACTAGGTAGTTTGGCCATCTTTACAGATATGCTGATATTTTTCCTACCAAAAAAGTGACTTTTTTGAAGATTAAGGGGACTAGGCAAAAAGGACGACCACCAACACGGTGGCTAGATGACACTGAAAAGGATCTCCAACTAATGGGAGTCAACCGGTGGAGGGCCATCGCGTCAGACAGGGTCAGGTCGAGGAGGATCAGCGAGTCAGCCCTGGTGTGCAGAGGGCAGTCGTGCTTTTGATGATGATGAATATACCGACACTTAAACCTGTTATTGCGACTCGTCTTGTATATTCTTTTTAATGAATATTTAATAACTTATTCCAATAATTGACACTAATTTAAGTTAGGCACATTAGCAAAACATAATTTCAAGATTTTTCCAGATTTTTACATTGTCTTGTTGGAATTGAAGTAGGTGGGAATACATTACAAATGACTTCCAAATTTAATATTTCGTAAACAGAGCTGAAAACGGAAGACGGAACATAAAGGTCAAATACTTTTCTAACCCGACTTAGGGCTAAAAATGTTTCATTATTTGTAATTAGAGATGGTGCTTTAAAAAAGAGGAAAAACCATTTTTGCTACATGTTAATTGAGATCTTAATATGAGGCATGTACTTACAAAAATCAATATACGTAGGTCTAAATAGCTTACATTATAGGCTGATGTAATGAGAAATTTTATTGTATTGTGAAGTTGATAACAAAAACGTAAAATATTTAATTCAATTTTTCTGTACATCATGCTACGGTTATTGCTCCAAATAAGCAGGAGGTCATTCAATCTCTTCCGTATCTTCTTTATTTCATACCTTTTAATATTAACGTTTAATGTCGACATTCCAAAAGATGCTTGCAAAACGTATTTCGCGAAATTTTAAATAGGGAGCAGTATGGTAATTTAAAGACAATAATGGAAATTAGTTCTAAATTAGGCAATGTTTTTATTCAACATGCCAGAAAAATTAGTGCAGCGGCGATACGCGCTTATAAACTCCTATGCTTCGAGTACCATTGTACATTTTATATTATATTAATGGTCAAATATTACATAAACTTGTACCAAAGCTATCACGAAATTCTAGGTAGAGAGCAGTGTGCTAATTTAACGGCATTGATGGAAATTAGTTCTAATTTAGGAAAATATTTTATTCAAAATGCCAGAAAAACTAGTGGAGCGACGGTACGCATTTATAAAATGTCCTCCTATGCTTTCTGTACCATTGTAAATTTAATATTATATTAAATGTAAAATATTAAATAGTGGAGCCATGGTACGCATTTATAAAGTGAACTTGTTTGCTTCCTGTACCATTGTAAATTTTAGACCACTGCACGTTTTTTGCTGTCTTAAAGGTATATATATTTCATAGTATAGTGTTGGCACTACGATGTTTAATCATTACATTTGCAGGATGCATAATCATGACATGATGCATTAACATTGAAATAGAGTATCTCGGGAATTTGATAAGATACGAAAAAATGTATTAATTAAAAGTGTCTCATTTTTTACTCAACAACCTATGGAAGACGGCTTGCCTGAACCTGTATACTTATTTGAAAATATTAGTTTGTTTCTTAGACTATACTTTAATAAAATTATTTTTGTAATATAGTACCGAAAGAAAATTTCAAAGCTTTATTTACCTTATAACATGCACAGTGATTCTATTAAGCAGCAATTTTTCGCCTAGAACTTCACCCGTATGAACTTCCAGATTGCGCTTCATTCGAACCAGCCAACCTTTTCAATAAAGCCAATACCATAGCCATTATCATAATAGTTATCTGTTTATTTTCATTTTAAACTTATGTACCTCAAAAAAAACCGGTAAGAAAATTGCTAAAATTTCACGCTTACCCAGCTGATCTGCATGAAATTGCCGTATAGCATAGCTGTTTTTATTATAAAACTGCACGTGTAGCTTTTTTACTCCGAAATAGAATTTTTTTCTGATAATTCTAAAAATCACCCCGGTAAGGATGTGAGTGTGAAAATATGAGTGGAAAATATCACCTCAAACTTAGAGAAATTTGTATTAATTTGAGAAATATTTTCCAGCAATTAAACCACCATTATTTATCCTTTTCCGCACAAACGAAGACACAGGTCACAACTAGTAAGTAACATTGCAATGCTTTTAATTTAATTTTTTTATCTTTATATTAACTAAACTCATTAACGTTTTGAAACATTTTCAAATTATCCGCTAAAGATAAAATTCGCGAAATATAATTCATACAAAAATCTTTTTAAAATTTGGAAGCAACGATAAGTTTTTGGAGAAATATTTAAAAATTATAAGCAACAATGTTCTTAAGTTAAATAATTATTATTTTAATGTTCAATTTCATTAATTAGTGAATTAAATGTCGTGTACCTCCAATGTGTAAGAAGGAGCATGATAGTAAGTTTAATGTGAAAAACCTCTCAAGCACGAGTGGAACTCGCACTACGAGGCATTTATAAACATTTAATGGTACATAATATACACATTTAGGCATTTATAAACATTTAATGGTACATAATTTCGCTATTAAACTATTTACAAAATTTTAATTTTTTTTAGAATTGAGATATATTGCCACATCATCTTTCACACGCCACATCACTACATTTTTCACAGGCCCGTGTTTAAAAAAATATTTTGTTACATGATATAACGACAAATTAACAATTTTCTGATTTTTTCCTTCACTTGTGCTGTGAGACCTTGGTTCTTCCCAAATTTCATGATTCTAGGCCAACGGGAAGTACCCTATAGGTTTTTATTTGCTTGCGAGCGTCAAAATATGGGATATAAATGGCCGTATTTTTTGATTGCATTGACGTGGACGCTTGATTTTTTTACAGCTCCAAGATTTAATTATTTGATATTAATTTGATACCTCCACGCGTTTCTAAGAAAATGGGTCTTGACAGACAAACTGACAACGAAGGGATCCTATAAGGATTCCTTTTTTTTCTTTCAAGGTAGGAAACTCTAAAAAGACTGGTACTTTATAAACACACACACACATATATATATAAATATATATATATATATATATATATATATATATATATATATATACATATATAAACATTTTTATGCCATCGTAAAAACATTGTATTTTTCGTTTGTGGTTTGCAGAGCTCTTAACAATTTTCAGTTCTATTTATTTTATAGATGGCAATTTTTTTCCAAAACACGTATCTTAGAAAAAATCGTCTTCAAATGATTTAAATAATAATGACCAAGGTTTCTGCACATGTAGGCGCAGCTTTCTGTACCCACATTAATTAAAATCACACTCAATTCTATACGATAAATAAATATTTTTTATTTAAATAACATGATCCGTGTACGAAATAATTTTTTCATACTTTATTAAAATAATATATCTGACTGCGGCTATTAAAAATTTATCTTTCTTTTTGATTATAACATACAAGCTTGCATTATTGAATTATTGTAATGTTCACAAGGAATTTCAGATGCTAGGTATTAAGATAATCTAATAACATGATCGATCTAATAAGTTATTAAAATAATCTAATAACAAAATCGATCTGAAAACGGTAATTTTGACCATCTGCCACGTTATTAATTTTTGTACGAAATTATTTCCAAAAATACTGTTGCCGCTATTTGTAAGGATTTTTCCAACAATGTACTCGTATTATACGCCTAAGGTTATACATTTTTCCTATACCGTACTCCGCCTAAGCCTAAGTTTATACATTTTTCCTATACCGTCCTAGGGGCGCTCATTTATAAATGAGGAAATAAAATTATATTTAATTTTAAATACGATATCAGATTTGGGGTCTAAAGATTACGTAATGTGTGAAAGATTTATATTTGTTCCCATATATCATGGTCCTCCGTTTAGAAAGTGGAGGACCACGATAGATGGGAAGTTAAACAGGCGGAATTGTTTCAACAATAGGGATCCGTTTGGTCTTTAGATTAAGAAATAGGGGTATTAAACATTTCAGTAAAGAGTAAAGTGAACACGAACTTATTAGTACTTCAAGCAAAAACTAAATTTTAACTTCAAATGCTGACTATTTGGTATATATACCCGCATAAAACAGAGAATTACTACTAATATGTCGATACACCACGTAAAATAAAGAATTGCTACTAATATGTCGGTACTCCACATAAACCAGAGAATCACTACTAATATGTCGATACTCCACATAAAACAGAGAATCACTACTAATATGTCGATACTCCACATAAAACAGAGAATCACTACTAATATGTCGATACTCCACATAAAACAGAGAATCACTACTAATATGTCGATACTCCACATAAAAAAGAGAATCACTACTAATATGGCGATAATAAAACAGAGAATTGAAACCATATCGATTACTTTATTTTAATCGATTACTGAAATTGCCATACGAATAAGTTTGAATACCAACTTATGAAATATAACTTTATTGTTGAAAATTTTTTCACCTTCACCAGTAAAAATTCATTATAAATTATGACCATTATTTCATTTACAGTAAACCCACATCGTTAACTTCAATTAACTGTAGTTATTTTGATAGTTTTGAATATAATTGCGTATGTAAACAAATGGTTTAAGGAGCATAGTGACTGCGAAGATTTCTGTAATTGTTCTTAGTAAGAAAAACATTCAAAATAAACTTTAAAATCTACAACCAAAAGTTTTCTAAATTATTCGCCATGATTTGATAAAAAGTTAATGATTCCACGAGGAATTTCGATGTTTTCTAAATGTCTCCAATAAAATCTAAAACTAGCAAGATTATATGAGCATCATGTGTTTATAATGTTATTAGTTCAGATTTGGGTTTTTTTAAGAGTATCCAAAATACGTTAATTAAAAAATTACGTTAACTAAAAAATACTTTAAAAATATTAGACTCGCAGGTAATAAAACTCGCCATTTCAAGTCATTAATATTATCTCATTTTACAATTAAAGAGGATAATTCTATTTCTTCCTTTCGTTCCAAGAAATTGTTTTCCTAACGCACTTAGAGAGAATGTAAATAAATATACTAGATAACTTGACCTAGGATCTTTTTCTATAAAACTTTTAAAATTTTCTGTATATAATTCAGGGAGATTTCCTTAAACCTAAGCGCGTGTTAGATCTTGACAGTGCAATCGTATGACCATTACGCATCGTATGATTATTTAGATGAAGCGTTTCAGTTCACTTTCAGTGCCCTTCTAATTGAAGGCCTCTTTGAAAAACTTGCCGATTTCAAATATAAAAGTTATGTTAATATTTCTCATCAAGAAACTACTAAAAACTTAAGGTTATTTTGATATTAACTCTTTTTTAAATTAATATTAGTATCTAAAAAGAAATAGCCCAGTTTTTCATTTTTATGTTTTTGATGGGATTGAGATGAACAATTGTTTGTTTAATCTTTGTAGAAAATGCTGTGCTGTGTCATAGGAGAATATATCTTTATCCATCCCCGTATTTGTATTGCGTGCAGTATTGCTCAAGTTTCACTCTAAACTCCTACTAAAAAACTAAATCTAATACTCTAAGTTTCCTTCTTAAAATTTTCACGTATCATTTGTTTTTTTTTCCCAAAATTTAGTTGGTAACTGACTAGAAGTTCCGGGCATATAAATCGGATCAACTTACATTCAATTTAAAATAGCGGTGCTCAAATCTTCAGCACAAAATCTTAAGCTTTGTTTAGACCAGGTAGTAATTAAATGGAGTATTGCAATGTTTAGTCGAATGCGCGTTTCAGGAGTCGCGCAGAATGGTGAAATCGTTACACAACGCGCCGCGAGGAAGCGACGCGCGCGCACCGCCCGTGACAGCCTTCAGCGGCCGACAAGTCTTGATACTTTAGGAATCTTGCCAACCTTGTATTTTTTTAGACTTTTTATACATCCTTTAATTTATTCTTATGTGATAAAAGAGATTTATGTGTAAATAATGACAAATATATTATTTAATTAATTTGAATATATTTATTTTATTTAAATAAATTTATCTCTTATTCAAATATAATACTTCTGATAAAAAATTATGAACAGCAATAGATTCTTCTAATCTATTCTACAATTAAATTTTTTTTGTGGTCAGTCTTCGATTTGATTAATTATCGTACTGTATAATCTTATTTTTTACGACCTAACTCGCTATTCAATGGCTTATCGATTATAAATAATCTAGTAAATCACAGGTCGCCTTTGATAGAACGATATGAATGTATGAATTTAAATACAAGTTGTAACATTAAAATTGCACAGATTTTGTGATGGTTACGACAAGCTGTTACAATCTGTTGACAATCTCGCTATTTCGTCATCCCAAAACGAGTTATTCACTTCTAGAATATTGTTTAAAGGTCAACCCGTTAATAAAAAATAGTTAATTAATGTTAACTTTTAATTGCCATATTTTCTTTGATAATTTTGGTTCATATAATTATTTGCGTTACCAAATTCTTGTCATAACTATTTTTAATACTTCCATTATCTCTCTTAAATTATTTCTATTATTTTGTAAATTGTATTTTATTCGACATGCGTAAAAGTTATTTTTTTATAATTTTGTGTTCCTGTATTTTCTTTATGGTTATTATGTATATTATTATTAATTTTGTTTCATATTATTCAATTATTGTGACGTAAATTTTTAATCTCCCTTTATTCTTTTTGGTAAATTGTCACTATCATTTTGTATGACAATGTTATTAAAATGGTTTTTGTTATTCAAATGGTTTGTTATTAAAATGTTTTTTTCAATCTTTATACGTATCGAGACTCAACGTAGATTAGTACCTGGATGTGAGAATGTAAGGATATAAGTCTGCTTAGTATAAAACTTATACATGGTTATGACATTATGGCTTATTTTTCCCGATAGGAAGTAAATAATTATGCGGGTTAATATGCTTTTTAAATACACTAAATGTCAAGTTTCTACCTGAACGTGTTTTTGAGGAAAACAAATATTATATATAGACAGAACAATGGATATACGAGTAATCTTATACTGATTTTCTTTTTCTTTTGATATTCTCAAACTCCAGAAATTAAATCAATTGTACTTTTATTTAACTATTATATATCCTAAAACTGTACAATAAGCATTTACATGTTTTAATAGCGAATTAATATACGATATTGATTATTTTTTAATAAAAGATATTTATTATGTTCTATATTATTCAGGCTATTCGTATTTGGTAGTTACTATAATCATTGTTCACAAAAATAGTTTTATTTTATTTCTTAACTTTTTATATAATATTGATTATAAGCATATTTCTTTTAATAACATAGAAGTTACTAAATATTTAAAAAAGTGAAAGTGTTAACAAAAGTCAAAACGTGAACGTAGATTCTAACCTGAACTCAGTCTAAAATTGTTTGTCAGCTTAGTTTAAAATTGAATTTTATTCCAAAATAGCAGTCCAAGTCTTTAGATGCAATTTTTATCGAATTCGAAGCAAGATTAAGTCAAGACTGGTTGCTCATATAAAACGATTTTGACTTAAAACGACAAAATAAAAATGGTCATTTCTACCTAACTGCTTTTACGTATTAGGCTATCATATTTTACGATTTATTTTTAAGGTAATGCTCACCATCAAGGCTAAATAGACTTTATATGATATCACTACATAAAGAAAAAAAAAGTTGAAGTAATCAATTATCAAGACCTCTCACTCGCAGCGGTCACGCGCTGAAAGCGTCCGCCGCTTGCGCAAGCGACCGGCGTCCTCCGTCGGCAGGAAGCGCCGAGGCTGTTTTTCACAAGCGACGCGACGCGTCACGCTCCGCGTGCGGCGCCGCCGTCGTACGTCGCATGAAGGCTGACTGCCTGCGCATCTAATCAAATATGCTGTAAGGTAATCAAACAAATTATTGTTAATATATGTAAACTGTCCGCATATGTGCATACGATTTAATGATGGAGAATATCATTTGAAAGTATTTACTTAAAGTGTTATGATTTACGTACGTTTACAAAATTATTTAAATTAACGCTGTATCCATTATGGAAAGTAATCTAAACTATATAATAGTTATAATCGGTTGCTCAATATTCCATTGTGCCTTGACCTTATTATGAATATGCTATTCTCATAGCCTTAGTAGCAACATCGTTCCATCTTCCCTTTAATTTTTCTCTCAAATTTTTGCCAAATGGGAAGGATCCAAAGATTTTTGAGTCCTTATATTTCATTCGTATCGGATACCCAGCCCTTTTCGCGTAATTTATTATTGTATATTTTATAAATGTTTTTTTCTAAAAATCGCAACTTTTACATTATAAACCGTCTCGGGGTGAATCAGACGTTTACTAAATTTATGTTTTGTTGGATGCATATGTCAATACATATTTAAGGCGTACTTTGTAAAAACCAGTTTTCTTTCATCAAAGTTTTTCAGCCAAAAAAATAGAAATTTGCACACGTAACTCGGTTTCTTATTCCATTGTTTACCTGATAAATTTAGAAATGAGTAGAACTAATTATGTAATCAAACTTGTAATTTACCGCTTCAAAATAAGTGGAATAACTATTTCTACTACGACGATGTATATATAAATTTTGTTAATTATACGAGAGTCGTATGAAGAGTATATTTTTGGAAATGTTATCACCTTCTCATCCTGTCTAAAAGTCACTTAGACTTATTTCGTTTTCTTATGTATCACACAAATCTCAAAAATAAATTTCATTTTCTTATGGATATGGCATCGGTTTTGACAATGTTATGCATTTTTTCAACATTGTTTCACCTAATCAATTCATTAGAAAATGTATTCATTAGAAATAATTCATTAGAAATGTTTACCATTCTAAAAGAATGGTAAACATTTCTAACAAACATTCATAACATACTTCCTCATTTGTTACCAATACGATTCATTTGCTATCAACGTTGCTAGAATAGCGAGACACACAACATCATTTTTTTACTTTTAAGTAATCTTCATAATACAAATCATACTTACGAGCAGAGACTGCACATAAAATAGTTATGAAATATATTTTAAAACTAAATAAATATTTTAACACGAGTAACCTATACGATAAGGGAAGAAAATCCACAAAGCCGGAGCTTCGCTCGAGCACAGAGAGTTCTCCTCTTAAATCATCAGTAAAATGAACTTTCTAGACCAATAAATATTTAACGCTATACCTAATACAAATTATTATATATATATATATATATATATATAAATGAAAATACGTGATGTAGTGTTAATTCTAATTTCATTAAGTTCTTTACCATAACCTACGTTTCATTGTATTACAACATTTTCAGGTGGGCTATTAGAAAAGATCTTTGCTAATAGCCCACCTGAAAATGGTATGCCCATAAATACAACGAAACCTAGGTCACGGTAAAGAACTTAAAGAAAGTAGAAATAATACTAATCACATAGTTTCATTTAATTGTGAACAATGAATTTCTATAAAATTAACGACAAATATATTCAAATTAGACAAATAAATATACCTAACTGATAATTAAAAAAAACATTTTTCTTCAAATTACAACGGAATCACTCTTACTACAATATTTAGATTGATGTTTGTTAATGAACATATAAAACCTCTTCCTCGAATAGATTTCATAATTCTACTTTTAACGAAAGACACTGATATAGATGAATAAAACGAATGATTTCATAAAACATTCATATGTCGCATTTTATTATAGGAAAGCTTAAAAATGTATAGCTTTCGTAAAATGAGAGCTTATAGAATAAAACATTCTGCTTATAGAATAAAACATTCTGCTTATAGAATAAAACATTCATATCTGAAAATTTGAAGAAGTCCAAGTCAATGTTGAAAATTTCGTCTCATAAAATTGCATCAGTCAAAAGAAGATGTACAGCGAATCATGACGACTTCACTGCATTTCGCTTCTTTTTTCAGGCGATTATTTCATTTTTGAAATAATGAAACTGAAACTATACGATTTATTACGTCGTATCAGCGCCGCGAATGTGAAGGTTGATGCCTCGCTACCCGTGTTCGTAATCAAGCCACTCGTAAGGTGATCAAACAAATTAGGAATCCATAATTCACGGTTCTCGCGTGCCGGTAGTTGTTAGTGCACATAATTTGATCGTAATAATTGCAAAGACAGTAGGAAACATAAAACATTGCGTTGCGATGTTCGAAGTTGCTACACTGACGAGCGAAAGATGATGCGGCTGGCGTATGTCCGTAATACGCTGCATTTTTTAACATAATTAAGTTTAAAACACGTGTATATAAATGAATATATTTCCAGTTCATTAGAGACCTATAAATCAGTAACCTGAAGACTCGTCCTGTCAGTTTATTCGTCCATCACATTAAATGAATACGACATTTCGTGATCTATCCAAGCATATAATAAAGGCAAAAAGTCTACATATAAATTATTTTTTGTTTGAAAAGGTGAATTTGAATAGTATAAATAGGTTATAGAACAGAACTATATGTCTATTGATTCTGCGTCATGTAAATACTTCTGAATAGGTTTCATTTTAGAATTGAATGGCCAATCTAGTGGATAATCTGCCTACTCTGTTTTATATATTGTTCTCCATAGATTCAGTCCGTATTTTATGTTAGCCGATGCATATAAATTCATAGCATTTGAAAAGAGTCTGCTCGATATTCATAGACCCTTAGAAAAAAAATGCTTAATATATGATGAATTTTGAGAATTTGATAAATATAGAAAAAAATCAGTCATGTATATATATATATATATATATATATATATAAATATATATATATATATATATATATATATATATATATATATATATATATAAATGACTAATCATGTATTTCATAGATTTCAATTTACTTAGTACTTCCGTCCATTTTCAAAATCGCTCCCTCCAAAAATGTTAAATATTTGCAGCAATATACTATATATATAAGTTTTCTAACTTTGTAGATGTTAAGAAAATTGAAAATACGATTCATACAGAATGTTTGTGGTACAGTTATTCAGAATGTTTGAAAAAAAATGGCCTGTGATCTGTTGTAGGTAATCTTTATCGTCAATTTTGTCCATATAAAGCATTCCTGAGCGATCCAAACAAATAATAATCAATTGGGGCAAGAACTGGGAAATATGGCGAGTGGGGGATCTGTGTCCAACCAAAATCCAAAACTTTAAGTCGGGTCTGTTTGGTTATATGAGGACCGGGCTACAGTTATGGCTGGTCCAGGCTATGTTTTGAAGCCGTATTTGAAGCTTTTTCCTAGCAGTGTAAATGATTCCCTGTAGTTCCTTGTGAGCACCCGAGCTCAGTTGCTATAGTTGAGCTCAGTTGCCATAGCCGAGCTCAGTTGTAGTCGTCTATCTTCATCAGTTAAAAATTTTTACCTGTCGCTATCCAATTCCACCGGTCAACCAGAGCGTAGTTGGTCACTCAGAGAATAATCGTCGCTGTGAAACCGCTGGAACCATCGTTTTTCAGTAGCTTCAAATCTTGTTTCGCGTTGGCATCTTGCTTTCATATATACGTTATGCTTAGGTTCGGTAACAGGGAGACCAGATTGGTACTCATAGAATAGACAGTGTATGTGAGGCACCGTGTCATGATCTTAATGTCGTCCATATTTTATGCATGTTAACAGGTGTAGCGTCTTAGTTACTACTGAATCCGTGAAAAACTGCCGCAGCCTTTATATATCTTCGATCATGGAAGGTTCTAGAATGTACCCATATTTTTAAATAATTTTCGAAAAACGCTCATTACTTTCTAGCTTACCCAATATACCAATATATATATATATATATATATATATATATATATATATATATATATATATATATATATAATTAAAAACCGGCGAAAATTGACCTGGTTTAATGAATATAGAAAACCAAACATTATTTGACAAACGAAAATTTCGTCGATTTGCAATTTTGATAAATATAAAAAATGGTTGTAACTTTAATATAAAACAAGAAGAAACCTGTCTGCTAAAACGTGCAAATATTTTATTTTTAATATATCAAGAATTGTTGACAAGAAATAAATATAATAATAAAGGTCTAATCACCTAATCTTTTTAAAAACGACTCCTATTTGAAAGTAAATTGTTAACAGACTTTAATATATATTGTGTGTCGTTACATTGAATGTATTTTCGCATTTTATATGACCTTGTTGGATCCGCATGTTTCATAAATTGGTATGTTACATTTGTGTATGAAGGGCATAACGAGAGGCAATCTGTATTTGTCTCTTTCTTTCATCTTGTCCATTAAAAAATCCATAGAAATAGAATTCATAAAAATTTGTAAAAAATAACTTAAATTTCATAAAAAAATACACGATTCCCCATTTGTCTCATTGATGATTTAAATGCGAGTTTTAAGAGGCTTATTTTTTTGTTTTATCGTTATAATAGTGTAATTTTTATTCTTGTAAAAAATAGATCTAACACTATTTGGAATTTTACTTGACCCAGAGATTTGATTTAAAATACAACAAAAAACAACAAAGATCTTCAGTCACAATCCCAACTTAAGTGTTTCATTCTTCATATATCTCTTATAGACTTATAAATTTTATTTATATCTTATAAATCGATAAAAGAAGTCTGTCCCTTTTCATAGCTGCCATCTTAGCAGTACACCTTGGCCAAATAGATAAAGTTTTTAGAATAACAAAACGACTATTATTACTGTTCATTGTTTCGTTAGTTATGCACTAAATTGCCAATTTATAAAATAATAAAAATATATCGAACAAGAAGATCGTTAATAACGACAAACAAGTCTTCTTTCCATTATTAATGCCAACAATACACGTACAAATATTTTTCTTGCACTTACTTTAAACTTACCTCAAATAATATTTTACTTCCATTCATAATGTTCCATTCATTATAATATTACAAGTTCACAAAAACCGGAGTAAACGGGGTAAAAAAACCGGGTTAAAAAAAGAAGAAAAAACTTAGGTCTCTTGCAAACTTGGAGAGACCTAACTGTCCCGAAGCGATCGAGCGCTAGAACCGGACGCGCGCGTCCCGCGTCCGCTCACCATTACGCCACACCGCACCGTCCCCGCGCCTTGACGCATCAGCGACTCGAAATAGCTCATAAATTATTCAACACTTGCATAATTTAAAAAAAGAAATATTAATTACCCCGAAACGAGATTTCGCCTTTGACGAGCGGGCGGTAACTGTAAATTGTGCTTTTTTGCCCTCTTTGTCTCAACTGTCCTCTGCTGTCTCGGAGCCCGCGAGCCGTGGCCATTACGTGTAATTCTAATGTGAGCTTAGACCATTATTAAAGTGTATAGTGTGTGTCTTTTTAGAATGATCTGCATGTAAAGACTTGTATACACTACTACTTGTATGAAGATCGGTTCTACGGATGACGTAACTTATAGTAAGCCATTTACGAACACAATTTCAAATCAGTGTTCGATGGTTTATTGTTTGAAAATATATGGCAGTACCGATAGTGGATACTATTATATATTTTCGGAAATTTACATTTAATGATTATATTGCTTACTCATTATACTACGCGTAGTCGCAGTAAATATATTATCTTCATTATGATTTTGAAAACATCTTAATAAATATAAAATTTTAAAAGAAATATTAAAACGCAGTTGTAAATATTATAACCAATGTCGCAAAATACGAAATGTTCTTTAGATTTCAGAATGAAAAAAAATGGAGAGTTCAGTAGCAACTGTGCCGCAATTTTCAATACGGAATTATATAGCTACTGTATCTCATTTATTACAAAAATTTGATTAGTTTATCGAATTAGAAATAGATGGCATTAACTTACCAAAAATATTTTTTTTCTTTTTTGGAGTGAACACTTCTTAAGGCTCGTTAAGCGATTTTTGGTACAGGGAAAACTTATGAGTTCGCGTCACCGACATGCTAATGTTAAAAGCGGATGTGTACACGTGTACACGTATATACACCGATATATTGTATATACCTGACTGTATAAAGTATCCTTTAGACGCTTTTTGGATATAGCAGTGAGCACTAAATATGTTAATATTTTTATATAGAAAAATGAATAACAAAAATACAGTATTTTGTTTTCAAATATTTCCAATATTCGTATCAATATTTGCGTTTAAAAATGTGATATTATTAATTTTTTATTTTTTTAATATTTTACCTCTGCAATACATCATGCATTGAGTACTTTATATTTACTTTGGAGTTATCTCACTAGCGTGGTAAAACAGATTTCTAGATTATTATCGAATAACTATAATATTTTTGTCCGGACTTTAAAATTAAAAATTCTATAAAATGTTATAAAACCACTGTCATTTCGTACTGTTAAATTTTTACTTCCGTCGGCAGTCACCATGACTGTCAATGTTTTTGTTTTTATAAAATCGTTCTGCATTCGTTCTGTGTTCTAGTTCTGCACCAAATTTATTTAAAAAAATATTTTAGAACGAATTAAGAACTTGTATCATTATTTTGGTAATACAATTTACTTGAGCGCTTGCCGAATATTCACTCTAGATCACAAAACTTTGATAGAACAGGTTGGTTCATATATAATCTGCCTCTATTATACAAAAAACTAACGTACCTCACAGTGCAAGTTCAGTCAAAATACATTCATTAATTTCTACATAATGAAAACAAATTCATTTGCAGCTATGTAAACAAAAATTCTAAACATACGTAATTCCTTGTTATAACAAATATTCAATACATGGAAACTTGCTCAAATATTATTTATATATATATATATATATATATATATATATATATATATATATATATATATATATATATATACATATGATGATTTTGTTCAACTTATGCCATCAGGGTATCGTTACTGGGTCTGGATAAATAGGTATGACTGGTGTTATCTCAATTTTAAGTTAATTTACACAAAATTATGTTCCAACTCATATTATAAATTTTAAAATCCTAATGTACGTTTATTCGTAGGTTTGAATGTTTGTTACTCAATGATTTTTTTTCATTCAGAAGATTTTGTCAAAAAACAATGTTAATCCTGTATGTAAAAAATGCAAGTTTCACTCCAATCAACAATTATGTCTTTTGAAGTGTTATATTTCTTCATACTGCATAATATTTATTATTTCAAAATTACACCGTTAAAAACACAAATACATTGTTTACAAAGATAATTTTAAATGCATCCTGTGCTTTCCTATTTATCATTTCAAACAATTAAATAAAAAAATTTTTAAACCTGCAAAGTATGCTGTTTATTTTGAAAATTACCTCTCTATAATACAACAAAAAATGGGAAACAATTATGACTTTATGAAAAATTATTTTTTCATCAATATTAAACTGAATTTTTCCACTTGCAAGTTAATTCATACAACTCTGTATTATGTCGGGACAACCTTTTATTGCAGTATAAAAATATCATTTTTAAAAGTACGTTACGAAATTTATCTCCTATATATTAAATTAATTCAAACTATTTAAATTACTTTGTTTGATCAAGTGATGGTTTTTTGCCAATTTATCATTTTACTAATACTAAATCGTCCTTATTCTTTCAATGTTTTCTATTTTTTATCTATTTACTAATACTAAATTTTTTATCTATTTACTAATATTAATATTTTTTATCTATTTACTAATACATTTTACTAATACTAAATTACTTTGTTTGATAAAACTATTTAAATTACTTTGTTTGATCAAGTGATGGTTTTTTGACAATTTATAATTTTACTAATACTAAATCGTCCTTATTCTTTCAATGATTTCTATTTTTTATCTATTTACTAATACTAAATTTTTTATCTATTTACTAATATTAATATTTTTTATCTATTTACTAATACATTTTACTAATACTAAATTACTTTGTTTGATCAAACTATTTAAATTACTTTGTTTGATCAAGTGATGGTTTTTTGACAATTTATCATTTTACTAATACTAAATCATCCTTATTCTTTCAATGTTTTCTATTTTTTATCTATTTACTAATACTAAATTTTTTATCTATTTACTAATATTAATATTTTTTATCTATTTACTAATACATTTTACTAATACTAAATTACTATGTTTGATCAAACTATTTAAATTACTTTGTTTGATCAAGTGATGGTTTTTTGACAATTTATCATTTTACTAATACTAAATCGTACTTATTCTTTCAATGTTTTCTATTTTTTATCTATTTACTAATACTAAATTACTTTGTTTGATCAAACTATTTAAATTACTTTGTTTGATCAAGTGATGGTTTTTTGACAATTTATCATTTTACTAATACTAAATCGTCCTTATTCTTTCAATGTTTTCTATTTTTTATCTATTTGCTAATACTAAATTTTTTATCTATCTACTAATACTAATATTTTTTATCTATTTACTAATACATTGTACTAATACTAAATCGTCCTTATTCTTTCAATGTTTTCTATTTTTTATCTATTTACTAATACTAAATTTTTTATCTATTTACTAATACATTTTACTAATACTAAATCGTCCTTATTCTTTCAATGTTTTCTATTTTTTATCTATTTACTAATACTAAATTTTTTATCTATTTACTAATACATTTTACTAATACTAAATCGTCCTTATTCTTTCAATGATTTCTATTTTTTATCTATTTACTAATACTAAAGTTTTTATCTATTTACTAATACTAATATTTTTTATCTATTTACTAATACATTTTACTAATACTAAATTACTTTGATCAAGTGATGGTTTTATGACAATTTATCATTTTACTAATTCTAAATCGTCCTTATTCTTTCAATGTTTTCTATTTTTTATCAAGATTACCTTGCTTAAACAAAATATGCAGAAACATTGGTGATTAATTAGCCACCAGTGATTTGTGGTGATTTAAAGCTACTACCTCACAAATTATTTAAAAGATTATTCATCGCAATATTTTATCGTATTAACTCAGTAACTAATGGAAAACTTTATACGCTGTTAATTAACACATTGAATCGTTTATCGTTGCTCATGGAATTAATGTCATCTACATCCTGGTCATGTTTTTAAATAAAACCAGTATCAATTGAAATGCCATTAAAGTAGGTTAAAAACAAGGCAGGTCAACGAATATAAAAAATGTAAAAGTCATTTATTAAAAAAACCTTCACCTAATCAGCTACTAAGCGTGTGTGGACCGATAAATTTTGTAAATTTCATTAAACTTTAATCAGAGTACCTAAACCACTAACTGATAAGAAATTATTTTATTTTATAATGGAACTCAATGAAACGGTAAATATCTCATTAATGAAATAAAAAAACAAAACTCTCTTGTATCTTATACTTGTACAAAATAAACAAAAGTTTCCAAATGACCCAGCTTTTATCATAATGTATAAATCTTTTAAAATAATTTTAAATGAAATCATCGATTCCGATGAAACTTTTATTCTTACTGTACAAACTAATGGTGATTATGTTTAACATTTTAAACGTAAATTTCTAAAAAAATAGACAAGACATCAAACGCATTTGTGATCATGAGTTTTTTTTTTGTATGTTCATCTATATATAGATATATGTATATATATATATATATATATATATATATATATATATATATATATATATATATATATATATATATATATATAAAAAGAATATCCCGACTGACTGATTGACAATTCGCAACACATGTTAATGAACAACTCAAACTTCCAGAATCTTGAATATCTCCACACACGTTATTCAATTCAAATAGTCAACTATTACAAAAGGAATTTTCGGAACTCAAATTGGAATGAAGTGAAATGGTTTTTTTAAATGAAAGATCTTGTGATTATTTAATTTTTAAACATTAATTTTGCACACGCGTTATTCAATTTACGTAGGTAACTATCAAGAAAGGAATCTTGGGAATTTAAATTGGAATGAAGTGAAATGGTTTTTTGAAATGAAATATCTTGTGATTATTTAATTTTTAAACATTAATTTTTCACACGCGTTATTCAATTCACTTAGGTAACTATTAAGAAAGGAATCTTGGGAATTTAAATTGGAATGAAGTGAAATGGTTTTTTTAAATGACATGCCTTGTGATTATTTAATTTTTAAAAATTAATTTTTCACACGCTTTATTCAGTTCACGTAGGTAACTATTAAGAAAGGAATCTTGGGAATTTAAATTGGAATGAAGTGAAATGGTTTTTCTTTAATTATACATACTTGTCATTATTTAATTTTTAAACATTAATATTGCACACGCGTTATTCAATTCAATTACGTAACTATTAAGAAAGGAATTTTGGAAATTCAAATTAGAATGCAGTGAAATGTTTTTTTGTAATTGCACAAGTCTCGTGATTATCTGATTTTTAAACATTAATTTTGCACACTTGTTATTCAATTCACGTAGGCTACTATTAAGAAAGGAATTTTGGAAGTTCAAATAGGTATGAAGTGAAATGGTTTCTTTTAAATGCACATATCTTGTGATTATTTAATTTTTAAACATTAAATTTGATATATAGATATTGTATAAAAAATAAATACGTATTTAATTTTTTTTTTATATTCAACCTGGAAAGGGGCGAAAAGCCGAGGAATTTCTATGCATCATAAAATAATTGTGTTCAACTACAACACAAAAGCTGCCGTACAGAATTCAATGAAATTTTGCATATTTGTAAGTTAAATTCTTCAATAATAATCACTATACATTTTATCTCTGAATAGCTCCGGAAACTCGTGAAAATTCCAGTACACTGAAAAACTTATTATAAGCGTTTTCACTGTAAAAAACAGTTTTTTAAAATGAAAAACATTCCCGCAAAAATGCAGACTATTCTGATGATCCAGTAATCACTAAACTCTGCAACTGGAAACAGTAGACCCATTGAGTTTAACCTTATTTGATTCGTCGCTATCAGCATTTTCTTCGTATATAATGACAATGGTCAGATGAGGAAATCAGAAATTGGTCGCTAGACTCTTCACAGAGTGCAGACACGGACTTCGCACGGAGTTGTAGTTCAAATGATGTACATAACCACCAACATATTTTGATATCTATTAATTTATATAATAAAAGATACATTACAGAACAAACATATTAGACTCTTGCAATATTTTTTATAAAAATTAAAGAGAGAAATTTAGAAATTCAGCTTGAAACATATTGAAAGCAAGGGTTGAGTTTCTAAAATAACAAATAAAAACCTGTCAAGTACGAACGGAACTTGCACTGCGAGAGTTCCACACACATTTAGGCACTTATATGATTATAAGGTACGTATTAATTTTAATTAAATTATTTATAAATATAATTTTTTTAGAATGTAATTATATTCTATACTATATCTTCCACAGACGTAAAAGAAACTAATTATAAAAATGTATAAGTCGCTATAACATCTCCTATTATATCGACTTTCAAGATTGTAGATTGAGTGAAAGTACCTTATAGGTTTTGATGGTCGGATAGTATGACTATTGTATGAATAAAAAAGATATTCTTTTTAAAAGGCCATATCTTTTTCTTGCGTGTACCAAAAAACTTCGATTTAAAAATGTTTACAATAATGTACGTGTACTTGATATCTCAAGCCATTTCTGAAAAAAGGGCTTTGATGAACAGACGGACGGACGGATGGATGGACATTTTTTTTTCAAAAACAATATGTATATCTTATCTAAGTTAATCCTAGAAGTTTCTATAATTTCTACAAGAGTTTTTAGTACAGCTGGGAAGTACATAATTATATTTTTTTATATCTGTCCTTCCTAACAATAGTTAGAAGGAACTGACACACTGATGTAATAAATTAGAATCTGAATTTTATCTGTTCATTTGTCCCACTGTCATGGTTGAACTATTTAACCGATTTGTATGGAATTTTACGTACATGTAACTTGAATTATAGAGATATATATAGAATACCTTTTATATTGAGAAATATTACATCCAGGGAAATAAACCTTTGTCTACGAAAAGCTTGTTTAACTATTTTAAAACGAATCCATTTTTAGTATCGTCCTTTTAAAAAGAAGTAAATTATATTTTAATATCTGTACATAACATGTATTATATACAAATGTTACAAAATATATTATTTATGAATTAAAATCAGCTAATACAGAATTAATATTTTGTTCAGCATGTAGAAAATAATTTAATTCTAAGTTAATACCAACACTAATATTGATCAATATATTTAGTAATGTATTTAATAACACAATACCCTTGAAAATGTATACATAAATATTCCAACCATTTTGTGTCCACATAATTAGAGTCATAGTCTAGTTTTATACTCTGTTCTTTTTATTTACACTTAGTAACTGTAACTTGTTTTGTGAGCCTTTCAATAAATTATATATATATATGTATAAATATATATATATATATATATATATATATATATATATATACATATATATATATATATATATATATATATATATGTATATATATACATATTATGAAAGGTTGTATTCTCCAAATTTCGAATTTCATGAGACTTTAAAGTATGACGTTTGAAGGGCTACAAGTACGTTTCTGTTTCAACGTATGCTATTGCTATCAGTAGATTTTTAAAAATTAACTTAACACCCTAATAGACTAAAAGGAAACTTCATATTTTTTGTATATAATTATTTTACCTAAAATATGCATTTAAATGTATCCAATTCTTAAAACTTAAAAAATGTCGCTTTTTTATAAGGTCCCTTTTATATTGATATTTATTACTAGGTGAAATAAAGTTTTTATCAATTTAAAAAAAAGCAAACTGGAAATTACTTTAATACAAAACGTATTAAAAACGGAACTATGGCAACTAGTTCACGGGAAATAGGTGTTCGGTTATATTTTGTGTCTATATAAACGCTTCCAAATTCCACAGATAGACAGTAAAAAATTTTTTTAACTTTTTTGAAATATTTATAAAACTTATGTCATATAAAGAACTTAATTTTCTTTAGAACTGTTATTAACTCTAACTATATTAAAAAAATAATATTTCAATGTTTCCCCCCCCCGCTTTTTAAAATGATGTAGCAGTAAATAAACTGTCAACAGAACACTTTGAACCGAATATATCTGTCGATACACAGGAACAGTAAACGTTTCCAGGTTAATCAATAGACATTGATGAAACTTGAATTTCATCAATTGTAATAAAATTAATAACCAAATAATCAAATCAATTCGACGCCCCCATTTCCGTATCCGCCTGTATTTTGCCACAAAATTTTACATAAGAAATCTCACTATTTAATTACAATAGTTATTAAAGTGATAATTTTATACAATGTCGTAAGTTTTGTGAGGAGGAAACTGCTTTAGTTTTAATTGCTCTGATGGACACAAGACACCGAACGTATTGCGCTCAATTTATTCGGAAGAAAGTTTCACAACCCGAGATGGCCGCACGAAACGAGCGTGAAGATAAAGTGGCTAATAAAATGTCTAATGAAACTAATCTTCATACTAACGACAACTCGCATGAAAGTAGACGCGCAGTTTAATTCAGTTACGTACACAAAACAATCTTAGCTATAAGGAACCTCTTGTTAAATAGAATAATTAATTTTGTTTGGGCTGACACCAACGAATATAGATATTTAAACTTATTATTTTGTGGACGTATTCGGACGTATTAGTATTTAGAGTAATATAATGTTTTTTTTTTAAACAAGAAGCGCACCCGTATGGCTAATAAAATGTCTAATGAAACTTATCTTCATACTAACGACAACTTACATAAAAGTAGACCCGCAGTTTAATTCAGTTACGTACACAAAACAATCTTAGCTATAAGGAACCTCTTGTTAAATAGAATAATTAATTTTGTTTGGGCTGACACCAACGAATATAGATATTTAAACTTATTATTTTGTGGACGTATTCGGACGTATTAGTATTTAGAGTAATATAATATTTTTTTTTAAACAAGAAGCGCACCCGTATGGCTAATAAAATGTCTAATGAAACTTATCTTCATACTAACGACAACTTACATAAAAGTAGACCCGCAGTTTAATTCAGTTACGTACACAAAACAATCTTAGCTATAAGGAACCTCTTGTTAAATAGAATAATTAATTTTGTTTGGGCTGACACCAACGAATATAGATATTTAAACTTATTATTTTGTGGACGTATTCGGACGTATTAGTATTTAGAGTAATATAATATTTTTTTTTAAACAAGAAGCGCACCCGTATGGCTAATAAAATGTCTAATGAAACTTATCTTCATACTAACGACAACTTACATAAAAGTAGACCCGCAGTTTAATTCAGTTACGTACACAAAACAATCTTAGCTATAAGGAACCTCTTGTTAAATAGAATAATTAATTTTGTTTGGGCTGACATCAATGAATATAAATATTTAAACTTATTATTAGGATTTAGAGTAACATAATGTTATTTTTCGAAAACAAGAATCGCACCCGTATGGCTAATAAAATGTCTAATGAAACTAAACTTCACACTAACGACAACTTACATGAAAGTAGACACGAAGTTTAATTCAGTTACGTACACAAAACAATATTAGCCATAAGAAACCTCATGTTAAATAGAAGAATTAAGTTCGTTCGGGCTGACACCAATGAATATAGATATTTAATCTTATTATTTTGTGGACGTATTAGGATTTAGAGTAACTTCCTTATAATTATGTGGACGTATTCGATTTAAAGTAACTATAATGTTCTTTAGAAGACAAGAATCGCCCACGTAGTACTTTGCGAGTAAGATACAAAATTTTTTAACCCGTTAATGGTTTTATTCAAATTGCATATGTATATAATGAAACTGTAAAAGGTGGATGTATATCTTAGTCTATATGATCAATAACAACAAGCGATATGTCATCGAATAGGTTATTTCATGTTCTAAAACTTTTAGGAGTTTTAGAACATGGAAAAGTTTTAGAACGTGAAAAGTCTTAGAAAGTTGTGGAATATAAAAAACCTTTCCGATGTCATATCGCTCATTGTTATTGGTTCCTAG
Organism: Druceiella hillmani; assembly: GCA_039881145.1. Classification (NCBI taxonomy): domain Eukaryota; kingdom Metazoa; phylum Arthropoda; class Insecta; order Lepidoptera; family Hepialidae; genus Druceiella; species Druceiella hillmani. The sequence goes on from JAYKKI010000032.1 coordinate 15,254,428, forward strand.
GTCGGTGTCCATAAATTTCTGTCCATCCTCCTATGCAAACAATATAATAAGGATGTTGAAAGGAAAATATTTAATGATGATTTTTAGATTTGTTTTATATTCATCAGTTTGTGTATATTCATCACTCATGTACTCACCACATAAAAACTTTTAACCCTAATTAGTATTAGTAACCTAGGGAGTGTTAGTTAAAAAAATATAGAAGTCAACTTGAAGTAATAATTACTTTTTAATTCATCGCAATCGGTTTCCCCAAACAAAATTTACATATTTAATATTTTCAATAATTATATATACATTGCATTAATACAATAAACTAAAAAGTACCTAGCTGCTCGTTGCGTAGTAGTTACGCAAATGTGTAGCAATACGTATAATTATGCAATCGATAGATGGCGATACGTGTATTATAAATCACGCAATGAGGTCTTCCACGGACAGACATTTGCGAAATAGGCCACATGTGTAGTGTAGCGGTATACTTATAAAAATGGTTTTTAACAGTCTGCGTGTATAATGTCGCTGGTGCTATATAACCATAAGGATACTTTTATATATATATATACATATATATATATATATATATATATATATATATATATATATATATATATATATATATATATATATGTACACATAACTGCTACTACCAATATGGACATAGTTTGCTTTGTTATTCATCTTCCGACGTACTAGAGTTGAAAGATCTTCATAAAATTGGCATTCTTGTTTGTATTGTTCAAGAAGTAAACGTAAAATAAATGTTATCATGAAGAGAAAATACAAAATGACAATTTAATATATAACCTTTTTTATTTCTTTTTCGTGAATGACATTTTCCAACAAAATTTCCCGCCCTTATTTTCCGTTGTAAGAATTTACCTTATCTATTCTCGTAATACGTGTACATCAAAGAGTCCTATCTAAGATAAGATAACCGATTATTAACTAGTTATATTAAAATACTTGCATCCCAGACATAAGTAATAGTTTCCTCTTGGAAATCAATGGGCATATACCGCGTAACTTCTCTGTTTCTTGTTTTAAGGCTGATTTAAAAATGCTTAGCACAAATAAACAAAAAAGTTACAAAAATAAAACCAATTGAAAGAAACCATTCTTATTTATAAATGGATATAAATTTAATTTAGGAACACAATTAAATGAAACTACATGATGTAGTATTATTTCTACTTTCTTCAATTTCTTTACCGCTACCTAGATTTCGTTGTATTACAACAACTTCAGGCAGATCACCTGAAGAAGTGGCAAAAAAATTTAAAGAAAGTAGAAATAATACTACATCACGTAGTTTCATTTAATTGTGAATAATGAATTTCTACAAAATTAACGCTAAATATATTAAATAATTAATTTAGGAAGTTAAATTCACAGATGAGAATTAATGATTAAAGGCAACCTCGGTATACCTGCAACCAATCAATCCAATAAAATTCTTAGTGTTGTCCATAAATTAAGAAGAAATCTAAATAAATAATATTTTGAGAGACTAATCAGTATCAAGAAAATATATAAGTCAACTTATGAAACATGAAATGGTTTTCAACGACGTTCCAAGAGACACTGTGTGTGTTCTCAGTATATTTAAATCAAGTTGATTCCCTAGTCTAATTGCGTAGACAGTTAGAGATTCCCCCAGTTATACTAGATTTCTAATATTATTAGAGTAAATGATAGAGTATTGATCGGAGACATGATTGAGATCGAGAGTTACTATGGATGTTAAATATTCTTTGCGGCTTTCATTCCATTTCAGTTTTGACGGTTACAAATATTTATTCATTTATTTCGTAAATGAATATGGTATTATTGTAAGAGATTGAAAATAAATCAAACGCACCACAGATTTTGAAATTATTCTAATTTATTAAAATGACTATTAGTTAGATCTGAATAACATACATCTTCTTAATTCAAAGGAGATTATCAAAAGTTATATTGAATGAATTAGATTGAAAGATAAAATAGAGGTTAATTAGAAGCGAAATTTTTGAAATCTTATAGATAACGTGTTTTGGAAGCATCATATAATCTAAAGCAATTCTGTAACATAATTGTTGATAATGCTATTAAACTTGGACGTTGAAGTATTTCATTAAATTGTTGAAAATACAATCGCAAAATTCACAGCATTTTTACTTTCAAAAAAATGATGAAATTGTTACGTTAGCGTTTAAGGGGAGGTTAGTGAAGTTAAAGGAAAAGTGAGTTCGAAAGAAAATGGAAATTGGTAAGCGTGAATCACATCGGCGTCTGTTTGTATATAGGTTTTCGAAGGATTATAAAATCTGAAGGGCACATCCGGTTGACTACAGCTTTTCTTATTTAAAAGTGTATAATGAAACTAAACTAACAAAACGATGAAGTTTCCGAGCTCGAAAAGATCTTCCCACCCTCATGTTAAGCCACCGAAAAGTTTAAACCTATCTGCTACAAAAACGAATGATAAACTTATTAGATTGTAAGCGGGAAAATCTGTTTTACGTTGTAATCGGAAACAGTATTTCCGGATATGAAGCCAAAAAAGTAATTTTTTTCCATATACTCGAAATTTATTGGCCGCCCGCGTGCAATATAGAAAAATGGCTGCCGCGCCTTTACAGCTACTACTATTGTTACTTTTTTGAGAGCTCATATTATAGAAGTATTATTATTATTCCAAAAAGTACACTACTCTTGATGAAAAATACCAGACTAATCTTGCTCTACCATTGAGCATTAAATTGTGACTATGCGTAATTTTGACTATGATTATGTCGAGAGAAATTTAAGTAGAGTTATGTACATTGAGTGGTTTACGACATTTTGAAAACTAAATATTGATATTTCGTAGACATTTGATGAAGACACCAAACCACCAAAAAAAATGAAAAATGACCATTAGGGTAATTTTTCGTACATACATAAAATTGTCAGCTAATTGAGTACATAAAATGACGACTTGTGAAAATCGTTATTTTAAAAAATATTAAAAAATATTTTCAGAAAATATTAAAGAAAAACTAACTTAGATAATAATATTAGGTCATTCTTAGACAAGAACTTAAATAAACAAATTAAATAAAAGTAAATAAAATTATTCTGCTGGGGACAAGATTTAAAAAAAAAGAAATGAAAATCGACCCTTTCGTATTCACAATAAAAACATTTGCTAAAAGTAATTACTTTCAGAGCGTCGACTACATTTTTAGCCTGCAGGCAAAATAATTTCGTAGTTATCATAAAATTTAAAACCCCAAAAAATTTTAATGGTAAGTTCATCAATGTGCTGATTAAAAATTACACATTTTAAATACTTGGAACCCTCTATTAGCTGTAGTAAAAAAAATCTCGTAATGTTTTTTTAATATGTAATCCGCGAAGATTATACAAGAATTCTAAAAGAATTTAATCCAAAAAAAATTAGCAAAATGAAATAATGAAATCGCCTTTACTAAGTTTGACATAAAATCTTTAAAATACAAATGGAGATCACCCGTATCAACCTACGTCATAATACGCAAAATATTGATTACGTTTCTTTCCTCCTACATCAAATATTTTAGTACAAGTACAAATTATATTCGAAGTTTCTATCTAACAAATAATTCATTTTTCTAATATTTTTTTTTTAACATGCTTTCATTATAAATCAAAACTTCTGTTATAAAACGTATAAAAAAAATCTTCGAAAAATCATCTTTTTTACTCCAGAAATCGTACAAATCTCAACTAAGTCATTTGAAAATTCTTCATCATATCCGTATCGTGGCATCCGAGTTAACGAAAAACTTCTGTTATAGAACGTATAAAAAATCTTCCAAAAATCATCTTTTTTACTCCAGAAATCGTACAAATCTTAAATAAGTAATTTGTAAATTCTACATCATATCCGTATCGTGGCAACCGAGTTAACGAAAAACTTCTGTTATAGAACGTATAAAAAATCTTCCAAAAATCATCTTTTTTACTCCAGAAATCGCACAAATCTCAAATAAGTCATTTGTAAATTCTACATCATATCCGTATCGTGGCAACCGAGTTAACGAAAAACTTCTGTTATAGAACGTATAAAAAATCTTCCAAAATTGATCTTTTTTACTCCAGAAATTGTATAAGTCATTTGCAAATTCTACATCATATCCGTATCGTGGCAACCGAGTTAACGTACATCTTTTGTTACAGAACGTATAAAAAAAATCTTCCAAAAATCATCTTTTTTACTCCAGAAATCGTACAAATCTCAAATAAGTCATTCGGAAATTCTATATCATATCCGTATCGTGGCAACCGAGTTAACGAACGCTTATTCAGAAAAGTGTCAGTGCAATCGAAAAATATTAACGTAAATATTTCGAGATATCATTAAATTAGATATTTAATATACGAGTATAATAGATTCTTAAAGTACCTTACGTTTATTGTAGTTGCGTGACACTGCGCGTTCACGATGTGCGTGACCGGTAAATCGTATCCGACTTTTAATTTACAGTTATCTTCGTGATTTTAAATATTTATAGGTCAATATTAATGTTCTCGTAATGCTGTAAAGTATTAATTTAACTTTTTATAATGATATAAGCACCTGTACGTGACCAAGAGGCAACGGGTTAAAATCGTTTCTAATATTAATAAGACCTTACAAGGTGAAAGCAAAATTTATCTGCTACTGCTAAAATGTTTTTGCTAGACTAAAAATTTAGTCAACGGCCTGATACGAATTATTTTTAGCAAATGTTTTTATTGTGAATACGAAGGGTTGATCTTAATTTCCTTTTTTTTTAAATCTTGTCCCCTGCAGAATAATCTTTGGAAGCAAATGTTACCAAGTTCTTGTCTAACAACGATCCGTTATTAGCTAAGTCAGTTTTTCGTTAATATTTTAAGTAATAGAACTTCATGTGTTATATAAAGAATATGTTAGGATAAAGAAGATAATACACTCAATTTTTTTCAGTTCATCTTAATTGGTGAAAATTATATTTGTGTATTTACGCATTATTGTTTACTAGTTGCAAGTTATCGAACATGATTATTTATTTATTAATATATTTCTTCCTTTTGTTGTTACAGATACATTGCGACCATATACATTCATATTCCAGTAAAACTAAGTGCACGTATTTTAAAACACTAATAAACAAAGGTGACGTAATTCAGAAAATTGAATTTCACTCATTGTAAACAGATCACACCTGGGGCAACCACGAACAAGTGATTGAGCAGGAACCATCGGGTTAAATTAGAAAACCCCAATATCACTAATATTCGAAACCAAAATACAAATGAAGTTATTCGATACTATGAATTAATGTCCTCGAAATAAAATACTGTAAAAAATGTTTCAAGTTTACAATGGCAAAAAAATTAATTAAATGCATATTTTGTATTTTGTAGGACGGAAGGAATTTATTATATTTACGATAAAATTAGTAGCAAATTGAAAAACCTGCTAATTATGAGTCGAACTCGCACTATGATGGTTCCGTAAACATTTAGGGATTCATAAATATTCGAAGATACATGGTATTTTTATCAAACTATTCACAAACATTTTTCATAACAAACACATTGCCTGCTCTATCTTTCACAGGCGGAAAAAACATTATGCATATTTAAATACTATTATTTTTCACCATGTTCATATATAAATATATTACCTAGCATACTTTTATATTATTATAAAGTTGTTTTGCACGTGATTTGAATCACCTGTATGGAGTTTCTATAAACTTTTTAAAAACCCAACTACATGTCGTAAGTTGATCGACTATTACTCGTAAACTGGTAAAGTCTACTTAGCTGTGATAATTTTCCTTTCAATTTCATGATATATACTATTTTTTACTTTTAAGTTAATCAAAAATGGTGGTTTACCTAGTAGGGGGCAGGGATACAAAAGCGACCATTTTGGAACTTAGTATTTCGTAGACTCGCCAGTGAAAGTGCTCATAACATAACCCAATATTTTTGAAAGACTTATTAAAGGATACTTTACATAATGGAGTACGCAAAAACCATCTCCATATTATATGTAGGAAAGATACCCTAAAAACTCTTATAAAAGATTTTATTTCATAAATTTGAAATCGTTGTAAATATGTATAACCATGCCAAATGACAGCTTTATATCACTGATAGTCTGCGAGAAAAACGCCTGTGACATAAAGACGGACAGACAGACAGAAAAGTAAATTTGAAATGTGGCCACGTTTTGATCAAGCTTAAAATATCGGTGAACTTTAACATAATTATGAACGTAATGTTTCCATTAACAAATAAATATTTCAGAGGCGAGTTCGAAGGTTTATTTGGTATTAGTAGGTGCATTGCGGTAATTTGGTAATAGTAGGTATATTGCAGTAATTTGGTATCAATAGGTACATTGCGGTAATTTGGTAATAGTAGGTACATTGCAGTAATTTGGTATCAATAGGTACATTGCGGTAATTTGGTAATAGTAGGTACATTGCGATAATTTGGTATTAGTAGATACATTGCGGTAATTTTCTAGTGGTTGGTACATTGCGGTAATTTGGTATCAGTAGGTACATTGCAGTTATTTGGTATTAATAGGTAAATAAACAAAAGAGAAGCGCAGTGTCCATATCTTTATCCTATCCACTTGTTACTAGTTCGCGTAGACTTTTTAAACGGTTTTACTTTGGTGAATATATTTAAAGGACTTTCTTTTCTTTGTTATTGAGGTATTTAGGATACATAATTTATCAAATATCTTGATGTGTATAATCGCTAAAATAATATAAATAAAAACAATCAAATGAGTGAGAAGTTTTGTCTGCAATAATCTTTATAATATAAATAAGAACTTATACATCTTCATCATAAAGATTTTGAATATAAATTATATCCAAAATTGTAAATTTGTAAAACAAATTTTATATTTTATTTGTAAATTTATAATTTAATTTGAAACTACTTCCATAAATTATGAAAATACAGGGACTTTTGAAGACTACTCCAAAGTTGTATAAAAATATAAGTATATATTTCTAGACTTAATAGTTTTTGACATATTCCCTTTCCATATTTCCAAAAATTATCAAAATACAGGGCTTTTGAAGACTACTCCAAAGTTGTATGAAAAATATAAGTATATGTTTCTAGACTTCATAGTTTTTGAGATATTCCCCTTCCATATTTCCAAAAATTATAACAATACAGGGACTTTTGAAGACTACTCCAAAGTTGTATAAAACTATAAGTATATGTTTCTAGACTTCATAGTTTTTGAGATATTCCCCTTCCATATTTCCAAAAATTATGAAATACAGGGATTTTTGAAGACTACTCCAAAGTTGTATGAAAATTGTAAGTATATGTTTCTAGACTTCATAGTTTTTGAGATATTCCCCTTCCATATTTCCAAAAATTTTGAAAATGCAGAGACTTTTGAAGACTACTCCAAAGTTGTATGAAAAATATAAGTATATGTTTCTAGACTTGATAGTTTTTGAGATATTCTCCTTCCTTATTTCCAAAAATTATGAAAATACACGGACTTTTGAAGCCTACACCAAGGTTGTATGAAAACTATAAGCATATGTTTCTAGACTTCATAATTTTTAAGATATTATCCTTCCCTATTTCCAAAAATTATGAAAATACAGGGATTTCTGAAGACTACGCCAAGGTTATATGAAAACTATGACTATATGTTTCTAGATGTCATAGTTTTTAAGATATTCATTATAAGACATTCATCCCCCCTCCTTCCCTACTCAATTATGTAACGTATTATTAAATATTTATTGTACTAGGAAGTCCATATCAGTGATGACTTATGATAAATAAAGTATTTTCACTTCAAAGCAGGTACGGGATCTTTTTGGATGGATAAGAAAACCTTACTGGATCACTTTTTTACCTTACCTATCAATATTATCTACCAAAACTTTCTTAACAGTTTAGAAAATTTTATGAATAGGTTCAATTTAACCAGAGAAATTAAAATGAATGAAACTTAAATAAATTTCCCAATCAAACTAAAAGCTATAAATAATCCAAAATCAACAATTATTATTTTGGTTCAATAAATATAATATATTATTTTTTTGAACTAACTGCATTGTAATAAATATTTTATTAATTTAAATAAAGATAATTTAATTAACACATCGCGATCTTTGTAATTATCATATTCAGATCATAAAATTTGTGTTTAAATAATTCTCAAGACAATATTATAAATTTCCTAATTTTCATACTAACAATAACAAAAGTTTGTAACTAAATTATAAATCTTAGTAATTCTTTAGCTAGAACAAATATCAATGTTGCAATTAACATTTAAGCAATTGTTTCAAATAACACTAGTATCATGTCACATTGCTTAAAACCTACTTACAATTAAATATTAAAAAAAATCTTTACTCGTGTACAGAAATAACATTCAAAATACATAACTTACCATACAACTTCTCTTGTCACTGTCATCAAAGAAACATTTCTTAAGTAACCCGCATTTAACTAGCGAGAATGATGAAAAATTAAAAATTTATAAAATACACACATTTCATTAAGCATTCACAAAGAATTCTTTTGATACACAATTCAGATACCGACCGGGAGCTTAATCAGCAAGCGTAAGCTTTCGCAGAGCTTTAACAATCAACATCGCGAGACAGACGGCGCGGGGCGATCGTCAAAGTTCAAGAATTTAATTGAAGAATGTTTACAAAGGGAACTTTTAATATTTTCATTATTCAATATAATATTATGAGCGTATTACCTTTGTTTATATTACCTTTCTGTGTAGTTACGGTTTTAATTTAAACTGTTAAGTTATTCTTTTAGATTGAGGACTGTGGGAGACTAGGGATGGCTATCACATCACGTCACGTCGATAATGCGTTTTAAATCAATCTTAATTTTTTTGCTTAAAACTTTTCAACGAGTGACCTTTTTTTCAAATAACCACAAAGGAATCTAGATTTTGTTCGGAATACTAGTAGAAATTCGTTATGATAACTTCTAATCTATTAGATCAAAATCGTAAATACGTGTTCTCGTTTTTTTATTCGGTCGATTTCAATGCGCTATGTGACATTTTTATTACTTTGTGATTGCTACTAGAAGCATCAACCAATTGTTAAAGTAGTTTAGATAAAAAGCTAAAATAAAACTCTATATATGTCAATAACAATCTTTCAAACAGTTATGTCGGGGAATTTCGTATATGTTCTGACATTAAGTATCAAAACACATCATTTCCAAATGTAAAAACCTGATTTTACAAGTCCGATCGACGGTTTCGTTTATCCGTCAGAACAGAACAGATGTGCGCGATTCGAACTTGTTTTACTCATCTATTTGTTTGACTGCTTCCTCACAAATTCTTTAAAATCGAATTTACTCAAATTTAATTAAAAATTTAATGAATTGTTTACCTTATATGAGCATCAATTTATACAATAATGACGTCATTAAACACAAACATAATATACCTAAATTAAGCTGAAACATCAATTATTCTTATAACGTGATAATATTTTAATGCACTCATTAGAAATTACCCTACATAACAATGGTTAATACTGTCTATATGATCTATACTGTCAGTATTGAATATAATGTAACGCTATTTCCTTTGGGTGCATCAAAATATATCCCTATATTCATAATGTCAGCATTAGATTTCTATGTTTAATACTCTCAGTATAATATTTATTTATTTTATTAAACTTCTTTCTTTATCCCTTTCAATGAATTCCACTTTCTATCGAATATAAGACCTTCAAAGTTATAATTTATATGTCGCTCTTGTCTATGGCATAACAGCACGCAAAACGGAACTATAAAAATATTATTTACGAGTTTTGTGTGTACATCACGACGATACATAAAACGACGACGAGATGTCATAACGAGTTTGCTGTGTACATCACGACGATACATAACACGGCGACGATATGTCATTACGAGTTTGCTATATACATCATGACGATATATAAGATGGCGACGAGATATCATAACGAGTTTGCTATATACATCACGACGATACATAAGACGGCGACGATAGGTTATGAAGAGTTTACTATGTACGTTACTGCGTTTCATACTCAGGGAAAATTGAAAAAATGATATGAAATAGTTAAAACAAAACAAAGTTTGAGTCTAACATAAAACCGTCTTCATTTTTTTATCTTTATTTACGAAAAATAAAAGAATAATTAAGATGTTCCCTCTTAGCATATTAAAATGTAATTTAAATTCACTTTCATTAAATGTACGCGTATTTATTAAACATTTTAAAAAAAGTTCCTCCATACCGTACCTTATATAATCTTAAAATTGCCTTAATATTAAAAGACATACTTTATGGCCACTTGTTAGCTGGTCGTTAGTTTCCGGTTACGATTGCACAAAGTATTGCACATCTTGCGCGATAACGGCACAAATGCTACAATCTATTTTTACAAGAAAATTATTTCAGTTTTCGAACTTTCCACATACATTTAATTTGATGATTTAATGATAATTCACGGATACCATATAAACTAAATTTGCTACGTTGGGTGCTCTCTGCAGCGATCCTGTTGTACATGTTTTGTGACAATAAATACTTTTTAATTTCTTTGCTTATACGAAGTTGTTGCGTGTACGAATATCAATACATATTATTAAAAAGTCCCCTGTCCTATGTGTCTATATAATTTTTTCAGTAATACCTGAAAGTTTTTGTTGTAGTTTTTATCAATAAATACACAAAGACATGGACAAGGACAAATTTGGAATATTTTGTGACATTCAAACTGTGACGATGAACGTGGACGAAATCGGAAAGAAGCATTCATTTGAAAAGCATCTTGGCGTGAGCTGTTTAAATCATAAGATATACGTGGAAACAATTTATGGCAACATTATTCTTCTCCTAAAGTCCTACAAGAAAATCCGACACGGCTATGTATATATATTACATAAAATCTGTACATACTAAAACAAATCCTTTACTGTTTGAAAACATTTATAATTTTTTAACTACATTTTCTAAAGCTTATTAGGCAAAACTGTATTAAACATAATTTAAAAGTTATGACGATATTTTTAAATGAACAAAATTTTACGCATGGGTTTTCACGCGATTTCCATTGTACCAGCATCAAAAAGAGTAAAATGAAGTGGTGGTTTAGAAAAAAAATTTGCGAAGCTGGAGATGATAGCCAGTATTGTGAGAAGCTGGAGAGAGTAGTCAGTAATGTGTAAAACCAAAAGGGGCTCATTATTGTGCAAAACCAGAGCGGATAGCCAGTATTGTGCAAGAGAGGAGGGTAACAATATTGTGGGAAGCCGGAAAGGATAGCCAGTATTGTGCAAAGCCAAAGGCATTATCGATTAGTTTTAAAAATAATAAATTTTAGTTGTATTCTTTCTGATATAATTAATTAGTTCCGATTTAATACAAATTACAATTAATTGCATCAAAGTGGATACGCTTGTACTTAAAATTTTATTCCCAATAGAACACAATAGGATATGTCTACTATTCTTATTAATATTAAAAATCCGAAATTTGTTTGTCAATTGATTAGTCTAACTTTGCAACTTAGTAACGAACTACTATCAAATTTGGCTTGTGTACTTATAGTTTGTTAAACTAAGTAATACATAAGCTATTACTAATAATTTCGCTTGACAAATACATTAACACCGCGAAAAGCATTCTTCGTTAGTGTGTACTTGCAAGTACTATTAATGTCAAATATTATGGGAAAGTACATTTTTACCGATATAACCTATTAAAATGAGAGTGACTTTATTCTTTGCATTTGACGACATCCAACTTTTTTATAAAACTTAGGAAGAAAACTAATATTTCCACCTTGTTTTTTTTATATAAATTGCTATGTACAGAAAGGTTTTCATTTGATTTGTGTAAAATGAAGGAAAATAAAACATGTAAAATAAACACAAACAGTCAAAAAGGAAAACCGATTTGAAATCAAAAGTAAATATGTAAACTTTATAAGCTTATTCGTTTCATTATTTTTTCATCTCTAAAACTTGCTGCTCTCATCAAAATAAAAAGTTAGTAGACCAATCCAAATATATAATTTTGCCAATGTACATATATGGCACTGAAATAAAAATCTAACTAATTTCCTGAATAGTTTTAAAGAAATTTTGGCGTTTCAAGTCCGAATATAACTTTTACCACGATAGTTCCGTACAAACTTAGGCACTTGTAAAAATTTAAGTGTTTTAAAAATGTTTCCAACAAAAACATATTGTCTACTTAATTTTTCATAGGCGTAAAAACACAGTATACATTTAAAATATGACATCTGGAACCCTCGCTTTAGTTTTCCTCCAATTTTTGCGTAGACTTCTAAAAACTCTGTCATTTTTATAATTTTAGGTTCAGTAGTATTTTTTTTAAGTTTTCAGTATATCTCTAAAGATGTAAATTAAAAAATTATCAAAAAATTTTTTTAAGGCCCATATAATTTTCCCTTTCAAAAGATACCCCACACTATAGATGGAGTTTTGAAATTTTTTTTCCGGTTACTTACTTATCCCCTAAAATTTCCATACCAATATTTTTGAGTATTAACTATTGAAATATGTATGAATTAAAATGCCTTACTACTATGCCAAATTTCAAGTTTCTACCTTAAACGGATTCTGAAGGAAGGAAAGGTACAGGATTCTAAAAAGTTTTGTTTTTCATAGCTACTTACTAGGTAGTTACTGTGTAAAACGCGTTGTCAACTTATTTTGCTGATTTTTTAATATATTATTCAAACTGATGTATTTTAAAATTTCAAAATTATTTACCTTTTAGATTTGGTAAAAATTGCTCTCAAAAGTTGTATAATTAACACTATAGGAAAAATAATAATTTCGCGACACTTTTCATTTTACTTAAAAAACGCGTCGAGCGATTTATCTATACAACTAAGTCAATATAAAATGATGTTATATAAACTTTCTGAAAAAAAAATTATTTACGTTTAGTTTTAGTAAAAGTCACAAAAATTTATACAATTAATATTACAGGAAAATAGTAATTTTACAACAATTCTTTTTTTTAAATGCATTGAGCGATTTGTCTAAAAAAGGAAAGTCAATGTAAAATGATGATAAATTAAAATTTTGAAAAAAAAATATTTGCCATTTAGTTTTGATTGAAATCGTTCTCATAAATTGTTCACACAGGAAAAGTTACATTACAGGAAAAGTAGATATTTCACAACTCTTAATTTGATTTAAAAAAATAAAAACCTAAATTTATTTTTCCAAACTGTGAAAATGATGTTATATTAAAAGTTGAATATAAAACGATAAACAATTTATGATAATTTTTGGGTTTTACTACCACACAACAATTACCTTAACATCAAAATATAAGCTTAATGAGTTTTGATTTTATTTTAATGTAAAAAAAGGAAATGCTTTTTCCGAGATTTGAACGGAGTACTTTTGAATTTTGAATCCGCTTTGCCGTTGCGCGAATAATTAACTATAGATTTTTTCAGTTTTCTAATTGCATGTACGATGAACAAACTGGTAATTTTCCAGGTATCTTCAGCTCGTATACTGTACAAATACCAAGTTTCAAGCTCCCAACGCAACTACTCATAGAATTACCCAAAACGCATGAATACATAACCGCACAAAACGTCTCCATAAATGATATGTATATTCCATTGAAAATATCGTTTTATTCTAAGTAAATTAAGTATGTGATGTCAGTATACACTAACTACTTGTGTAAAATGATGTTACATTAAAAGTAAATGTTGTACATCATGTTACATTAAAGTGAATGAATGAAAATTTAATGTAACATCATGTCACATTAAAGTAAATGACCCATGGCGCTTAGACAATAAAATTTCGAATTTTATCGTCTAACAACCAAATAAAAGGAAGTGCAGCTTATTTTATTTAATATAATACGTCGATAACGTAACTTAAAAAAATAACTTATTTCATTCGCATACCACGTCTAATTACATCGTCCACATCGGTTAGAAATTATGCAAAACAACTTCCACCCGGTCAACGCCGGTTATATTGCTAGAATTATACTGATTGCAAATAAACTTTATATAGGACGTACATACGTGCCTGTGTGGCGTTGATGACGACTTAACCTGATAGAAGCGAGCTGTCCACCGTAGCGTGACTTTGTTTTTATGTAGCCGCTGTTTCTTTGATTACGTAAATAAATAATCGATTCTCGTAACGGCGATGGTAATGTTTAAAACGTAATTGTGGTCGCAAAAAATCCGTCCAAGTATACGCAGGGGAATTCTTCCGACAAGTTTCTTTATCATTGGAAATTATTCATTACAGCAGTAAAAATAATTCTAAGCTTTATAAAGTACAGATTTTACAAATGCGCAGGACAGGGAATTGTTTACCGGCGTTATAAAGTTGGAAAAAGAAATGTATATTAATTTTAAATTGCGTTTTAATAACTATGAATACTTAACACATTCGCAGGAAAATTTCCGAATGCAACGAGACTTTGGAGCTCTGTAAATAAAATTGTGTTTTTATTCTGTAACTAAATCGTAATTAATCTTTCTCTTATCACACTTTCGGATTTTAATTGAGTTTATAAAACTGTCATCCAAGGCTCTGTGTTTACTAAGACATAATAAATATTAAACAAATTATAATAGAAACGCTTCCATCACAGGTAACAAATAGCCAATTGGAGTAGCGGAAGCTACGAATATGCTAAAACTATTGATAATAACCTGATTACCCTATGAAGTTACTTTGTCTTGTAGCCGTTACTTTGTACATACATTATTAAATTTCCGGCTAAAGATAGTTTATTTCTCAAAGAAAACAACCTTACTCGTAACAAAAAAAAATTCAGTTACAACATGAGTAGGTAACCTATATATAGCCTTGCACTCTTTGGTGAAGAGAAACCGAGACTAACTCAGCCTGAGATTTTAGATCTTTCACTGTTTCGTAGGAATAAAGTAAAAAACATCTTATTGACGTCATAGCAGTTTTGAACTCTAGATAAAGTATATTCACAAATATGTATATTTTAATATTGTTAGTAAACATTCCAAAATATAACGATAATATAATAGTATATATACATATATATATATATATATATATATATATATATTATTTTGGTGGAGAAGTGTCATTTTAGTTCCTTTAAAGACATTTCGTTTTTTTTAACGAAATTAGTTATTTACTTTAATAGTTTTTCTTTAGGTTAATGTACCTTATTACAAGAAGATGTAGAATTAATTATATCTTTTTTTTAACATATGAGAAAGTATGACATAGCGTAACGGTTCTGATTGTATTTTATTCACTTCGGTAAAGTAGTGGCCTACTATATATATATATATATATATATATATATATATATATATATATATATATATATATATATATATATATATATATATATATATATATATATATATATATATATGTATATATATATATATGTATACAAATATATATACACACACATATATACATATGTGTGTGTGTACAATAAGAATTACATTTTTAATTTTTCCTTGTAACGTATTTTTACCGGACTGATTATTCTCATCATCTTGAACATATTTTTAATGAATTTGAAATATCTTCAATATATTTATCATATAACATTCAATTACTTCTCTTTCGGCTGCTGAAATCTTTTTTTTTCAAAATTAAATATCGCAAATAAGATATATTCGTACGCCAATAAAATATAGTTAAACGAAATACATAAGTTGCATTTATAAGAAAAATCATAAATTTAATTTTTTCTCAACGATTTAGTTGAGAATTAATTTTTATATTTTACGTAAAATATTTTTATTTATATTTCATACTACAATTTTTGGGCTAAAAAGATATATTTTTTATTTACGCGTATCGCTTTCGATTTGTTTAGCGTAAAATTAAAACTGCATTGTAAAAAAGTAATATACAGTTTTTTTAATAGTAAGGTAAACGATTATGTCATTTAATTTAAATACAATTTAAACGCGTGTAAAAATAAACTTAGGATAAATGTCAATAAACCACTTTTCTTTATTAAAGAAAAAGTTCACAAAACGCCCAAGAGCACATTAATTCAATAACATTGCATTCTAAGTATAAATATGAAAAACTTTATATAGTAGAGGCACTCGTACCTCCTAAATATTGTACATGACACATTTTTCCAACCCAATGTACGTGTAACTATTTTCACTTAAATACCCATGTATGTTCATTATGTAACATCACATTTGTTCACAACTGATATTTATTTTTGAACGGACAAAAACAGGCACCTTAAAAATACGATAAAAAATAATGGCACACGTCGACAACATCCCTAAAAACTCCGTCACCGAGCAAAGCTGCGCAAAACTCGCAAGCCACCTAATATTCACCGCAAACAACAAAAATACCTCGCATTCCGCGATAGGGACGCACGAAATTATCCCCCAAGGATATAAATGTATTACAAAGGTCTTTTGGCAAATTAAAAGATAGTCCGTAATATATAATTATGGTAATATTTGTGATTTCGGACCCGCAAAATGTCTCCGGCTGATGCAGGTATGCAAGCGCCCTTTGGCGAGGTCTGACGACGGCGAATTCTTTAGATTGTTGTATTATTTCACTTTGGTTGAGCCGATTCTTTGCTCATTTTTATGAAAACACTTATGAAGGCAGGCTTCAGGAAACTTGAGTTATTATTTTCAAAACTCTTCAAAGTTTAGTTATTGTAAAAAATATGAACGAAATAATGTCTTTATTTGAGGTAGGACATTGAATAATTAATTACTTCAATTGCAACTTACGGCTCGATTGTTCATACAGGTACTAATATAACTAAACAAAGAAACAATTAAAAAGTGATATTAATAAAATAAAGATTGATTAAATGCTAGAAATGTGTAACAATAAAGTGTTAAAAATTTGTTTATTTCAAGTAGGACATTGAATAATTAATTCCTTCAATTGCAACTTATGGTTCGATTATTCATACAGGTCCTAATAAAATTAAACAAAGAAGCAATTAAAAAGTGATATTAATAAAATAAAGATTGATCAAATGCTAGAAATGTGCAGCAATAAAGTGTTAAAAAATTGTTTATTTCAAGTAGGACATTGAATAATTAATTACTTCTATTTCAACTTATGGCTCGATTATTCATACATGTCCTAATCTAACTAAACAAAGAAGCAGTTAAAAAGTGATATTAATAAAAAAAATATTGATCAAATGCTAGAAATGGGCAGCAATAAAGTGTTAAAAATTTGTTTATTTCAAGTAGGATATTGAATAATTAATCACTTCAATTTCAACTTATGGCTCGATTATTCATACATGTCCTAATCTAACTAAACAAAGAAGCAGTCAAAAAGTGATATTAATAAAAAAAGATTGATAAAATGCTACAAATGGGCAGCAATAAAGTATTAAAAATTTGTTTTTAGTAGGACATTGAATAATTAATTATCTTAATTGCAACTTATGGCTCGATTATCGATACAGGTCCTAATCTAACTAAACAAAGAAGTAGTTAAGAAGTGATATTAATAATATAAAGGATGATCAAATGCTAGAAACCTCTTTTACATTGATTATAAAAAAATTGTCTAAATTGGTCTTTCTCTGAATTTACAAATAACTATATGACAAATTCCATTTTAAAATTGCTTTCGCCTATTTCGACTTCTCAGAATGTTTAATAGCTGCAGCGAATGAGTACATTCATATTTAACGAGTTGAGGGTACTTAACCATTAAAAATGACTGAGAGTCATTTATAACTAATAACTTAAATAACTTAACTTGAAGGAGTCCCAGACAGGAGTTATATTTGGTGGCCTACTACTGGAAACATTTGTAAGGTGGAATAAAAATGGCTTTAGGATAAAAATATAATGCATACCATTGGAATCGCGACCACGATAAAGGTAATAAATTATCTAGAAAAAGTTGCTATATCAAAGTCTAAGAATTCAATATGAGCATTATTTATTTCTAAAAGCTTTTTCAAAAGACGACTTTTGAAAATAGTGTAACGATGTTATGGGAATAATTAAAATACGTACCTTAGTTAAGTTTCTGTGAACATGAACGCCAATCGATAAAAAAAAAATATTGTAAGGATAGTACATTGTGAAATAAAGTATTAAATACATTTCAGGGTACGTCCCTAAATATTTTACAAGACACGGGAAGATAAAGCGGATATTTTGATACTTTATAAACCAGATGACCTGGAGGAAAAATATTAGCTCACTATGTATTTCATGAAGTGAACACAGTTATTAGCAACACTTGTCTATCAATAATATCAAATGGTTTATTGACTTCATACTTACATTTATATATATATATATATATATATATATACATATATATATACATATATATATATATATATATATATATATATATATATATATATATATATATATATATATATATATATATATATATATATTTTACTACCATGCCTCTAAAATGATTTTATATTTTATCAATTTGGATTCAATTTGATGAACAAATCCTATTAAATATAAAGAGTACTGGCAACTAAAAGTGGACATATTATAAATAATTACAAAAAAACGATAATAAAATTGGACAAATTAGCTGCTATCTTTGATGTAATTATGAATAATTGCCAAAAAAACATAATCTAGCAAGTTTTTATCAACAGATGAAAAATTATATTTTTTTGGGGACGATACCATTTAAAGTAACACATATCTAATTAATCTGTTAAAAAAAACTAGTTTTGTGTTCGTCGTCCAAATGGGCATTATTTTAAATTATATGTATCAAAAGAAGGTTGTATTGGCTATTTTTGAATCACGCCACGTTAACTGTAATTCCGATAATGTGAAAAAGCTCGAGATAAACTTTTATGAATCTCGATTTTAAATAGTGTCAATAATCTTGACGAGCTTTATTGAGTTATAATGCCTAATAAATGCTGACGTAAGGAACGTTGATCTTTGATCATATTTATTGCATTAAATATTGCAGGTATAATCGTAAAAGATCTCTGATCATTTTATTGAATTGTCATCAAAGAAACCCGTTGAGGAGTCAAACGTTGTCAGACGTAAATTAAATAAATTTTAGTGGAGAATTTGGTTATTTTTTAGTTCATTTGATGACATTTTGTTTTTTTCTAACAAAATTAGTTATTTACTATTATAGTTTTACTTTAGATTAATGTATCTCATTACAAACAGACGTAGAATTAATTGTACCTTTTTTAACATATGTAAAATTACAGCATAACGATTCTGATTGTATATCACTCACTTCAGTAAAGTCGGCCCCCAAACAAAACTTTCATCAAAATCAAATTATCTAATAATAAATCACAAAAGAACACCCATGTCTTTAATGAAAACAATTAGGCAAATAGGATAAAATCATGGGTTCCTTGAGCTATGTGTGTAAGGAGCCCATGATTTTATTCTATTTTGGTCATATTTATTTGGTCATATAAATATCGTGCTCTCCATGTCGTAATTTTCTCCATATTGGGTACATGAAATAAAAATTTCAGTTTTTAAAATTAAAGATAATTTATTGAAGTAACTAAATGTCGAGTAACAATTAAAACCAGAGAACAAAGTATAACCAACATAATTAGAAAACTAACACACAAATCAAAACTGTCAAATAACATAACCATTGCAACGACATCAATTCGAGAGCCCTCTTTCTTCTACGTGCGTATAATTTCTTTAATCTTATATAGAATAGTTTATAACCATGAGAGGAAAAGTGTGTTAATTTTATATTACTGGCAAATTAGCACATTAAAGATTAAATAAAAGTTTTTTTTAACAGCTCTTCGACTTTAACCAAAAAAATAAAAGGCACGATCTCTTTGCAAAAACGGAAAGCTTGAAATTTATCAGATTCGAATCCAAAAAGTATTTAGAAATTTTTTGCGGAAAATAGGTTTAAATTTTAAGATTTATCTCGTAAACTATAGAGATTCCAAGCCCTAAAATATATCGTTATTTACGTGTCACTACGTACTGTGAGACAGCAACCACCACAAAACGAAACTAGTCCAAAAGCAGTTGTAAACTCAGTTCACTTTTGAATCAATAGTCTTTAAAATAACATAAAGTGTATACTTACGTATCAACGTACGTACATACAGTACACATATTCATAAACTTATACGTATTTCATACTTATTCACAATTATTTTACCCTATTACACCCTCCTTTCCTGATTTCATGGACCTTACTCTGAAAGCTAACGTACAAATTTTCTCGTTTTGATACAAAGGGAAAATATTGGATTAAACGTAGTGTTAGAAATATTCACTTCATCTTTATTTCAAATTGTCTGTCAACTGAACCAGCTAACTCTTTAACATTGATACGATTCTAAATATAAACAAGTGGACTGATTTGATGTTTCCGGAAAAACGCATGAGTGATTGTCCAAATCGCGTATTAGAAAATAAGTGCAAAATCGACATGAAAAATGTAAAGTAATAATAGGAAGAACTTGCTTTTTTTATTTAACAGAATACGATAAAAAATAAAAAAACTTATCTTCACTGTTTTACTATATCTAGCATAAACATAGATCTCTCAAACTAAAGAAAAGCAAAGAATACAATGTTCGAATACTGTATTTACTTTGAATTGTAAGTTCACTTATTATATTTTTTTCCTATACAAGAAAAAGTGTCTGAAATACCGTGGGGCGTGTTCGTTACAACGAAATTTAACAAATTTCATGTTCACATTTTCGAATTCATTCGCAAACCTTTAACTGGCTGCTCAGCCAATAAGGTTTATTTCCAGCAACTGCAAAAAAGAAGTAATGATAAAAAAAAACGAAAAGCTTCTTAAGCTTTCACTCTAACACAAACTATCAAACAGTACCTATGTGACTGGCTGCGACTACCCCTTTGGAATTATTTCTGTCACTCCCTAATGCTGCTGATTGAGAGGGTCACATGTGCCGTGTTAAAGGGTAAAGGCAGTTGCCGCCTCGTATTATTAGTTCCTTCCGGACAAACAATACAGAAAGCTTACGTGTCAAGCCTTGTCAAATTAAGTCGAACCCGTGGCACGTCGGGCGAAAGTTTCTTTTAATATCAATTACGTACTAGAGTTTCACCATCACGACGTGTTACGCCTCAAAGGAGTAGGTGTCGGGATAAACAGGAAATAGTAAGCGATATTATTGTACGCAGTTCAAAGCTTTCGTTAGTTAAACAAACTGCTGAATTGTGGTTTTCAGAATACGAGCACTTCCACTCATAGGACTTTGGTGTAATACTCGTATATATGATATATTTTTAATATAAATTGTGGCATAACAGAAATTGGTATATGATAATGTATTTTACATGTTATTTATGTACAAAATAAATCAAAATGGAACTAGAATATATTCACACTTAGTGACGGACCTAAAGCGGAAAAACTATTTTTCTATGTATTCATTTGAAATGAAAAGTTTTTGAATGACTTGCCTATTCGAAAAAAAAAAAATTTTTGAAACGAAAGTTTTTTCGAAAAGAAGCCAGAGTAAAATGTCAAGATCGTAATATCCTTCATGCAATGTTTTGCAACGTTTTATTTTATACATCTTTGGTTACAAAAATGTTTCTTAAAGTCTTATATTGTCCTCTTTCACTCTCTCTCTCTCTCTCTCTCTCTGCCGTTTTACCCCTCACTATATACTTATAACACGAGGTTCAGATCGCCAAAGAAGTTTCACTTCTACCACGTATACTGAGTTGTACGCGATAATTTTTTTAATTTTTTTGTTTCATTTATCATGTTTTTACTTGAAGTATATATTTAAGTAAGTATATATTTTTGTTAGACCAATAAAAGCCCAGGGGTTTTCTCATGATTAGTTTAGAATCTACTAAGACTAAGTTCTATAATCATGTTCCAAAACTTTCGACAATTCTTTAACACTATAATCTGCTTGTTACGAGTTCACTTCTTCCTTATCATATTTCAAAGTCTGTAGTGAGCACAATACTATTGTTTGAAATTTTGTCGAGCAGTTATCTTATTTCTTCCTAAAAGAAATTCTTCTATTTTTGACCTCAAATTGAGAAATACAATTTTCAATTCATGTAGCTAATATTTTAAATGGGAACTAAAAAAACTTCATTCGGCACAAGTGAAAATATTAGTCTATTTTTCACTTCAAACTGAGAAATAAAATTTTCAATTCATGTAGCTAATATTTTAAATGCGAACTAAAAAAACTTCATTCGTCACAATTGAAAATAGTAGTCTATTTTTCACTTCAAACTGAGAAATAAAATTTTCAATTCATGTAGGTAATATTTTAAATGCGAACTAAAAAAAACTTCATTCGATACAAATGAAAATATTAGTCTATTTTTCACTTTAAACTGAGAAATAAAATTTTAAATTCATGTAGGTAATATTTTATATGCGAACTAAAAAAAACTTCATTCGAGACAAGTGAAAATATTAGTCACGGCTCAGTTCCGTTCGTAGATTATATGTTTTGGAAAATATTAAAATTAAATAAATTAAAATATTTACCAAAATAACCTTGAAAACCTATTACACGTATATTTCGTCACGTATATACTTTAATCGGTTTACGTGCTGCTACGTATCAAGCGCGCCATCAAATACAGTTGTGCCACTTCCAATATTTTTCGCTCTTAATACATCGTTATCTTTATTAACCCAGACACTAGACATTAATAGAAAGATGATAATACTATGTTTGGTATATGTCTGGTAATTTTTGACTAGATTTCCGATAAATGTAAGTGGATATTTTAAAATTTTGTTAAATTTCAATATTTGTATAAAATTTTTTGTACAAAAAATGTGCGAAAACTTGGGTATCGTACATTACATTTATCTTTTTCTAAAATAACTGATGATGGTATCAAAGTAAACGTTGTACCATAACAGAAACTATGATTATACTGGGTGGAAGTTTCTAAAGAGCGTTGAATTGTAAACACAATTTTTGAATACCCCAACTACCCATTTAGTGCAATTTTCTGTCCGTAACTTATAGATAAGTCTTTATTTCATCACCTCAAATAAATCAGTTTATTTTATTTACATTTTATAATTTAGAAAATATTATAAAACCAAACCATATTTAATGGTTTCATGATGATCAACTTTTGGTCTCGTGCACCCTGACCCTCTTTTGAATTTAAAGACGACAAAAAATAATGTGGATTCTTTCATTTTGAATATTTGAAATTTGGTCGTATTTTTAATTACAAGATTCAAGAGTATATTTTAATAATATTGAGAAGATTAAATTAAATTTAAAATTAGAAAAAAAACGAGTGTGCTTTAGACCACACACTGAAGTAAAACTTCAAATTCACAAAATATGAACTTAAAAATTAATTTAAAATTTTATTCACTTTAAACGTAGAATATTTAATGTATTGAACAAAATAATAATTTATAAAATTGTTCAAAAACGAAATGAAATTATAAAAAAAAATAAATAAAAAAATCACCTTTCGCGTAACGCTAGCAAACTTGCACACACATATATATATATATATATATATATATATATATATATATATATGTATATATATATATATATATATATATATATATATTTCATGCACTGGCTATGAGAGGAAGAGAGAAAGAAAATATGCGAGCGCCCTGCTCTCTCTTGCTCCTGCAGTGTGATACAGACAATAGGCTTGCACTGTGTCTTAGATATACGAAACATAACTGGCTATGGGAGAAAGAGAGAAACAAAATGTGCACTCGCACCTCTCTCTCATGTCACTACAGTAATATACGAAACGTAACTCTCTCTCTTTCTGTCTTCACTAACTTATATCACTCTCTCAACTTCCGTTCGCGTCGCCCGATCACACTTTTCGTAACGCTCTTGTCACGCATTCACCAGCTTACTCCCCAAGTCAAGCGTGCGTAAAGAAGTTTTACTTCAAAAAAATGCAAAAAGATTTTATAGTTGATATATTAAATTAGTAAGATAAAATATTCCGTATTTTCTAAACTATATGTAGTACTATTTTTTGCTCACGATTATTCACTATTATGACACAATTAATGCAAACGCTTTCTGATCTCCAAAAGTCTTTATTTATGCAGTTCAGTTTTTCGACATCGCTACATGATGGATACTAATGAATTAGACAAGTTAGCTGTCGAACTAGGCAATATAAGAAATCTCATTCAGTTCGTTTAGTTAGGTGTTTCACGTTATGTGTTTCGAATTCAAACAGTAATCGAATAGATACACAAGCGAACATAGATGTAGAGGGAAAAACTTAGTACTGTTTAGTGTAATAATTATAAAATTAATATAATAATATGTAATTATTGGTTTAATATGATAATTATATTTATCCATGATAATTACCTTATAGAATTTTCACTTCTTCTGCAAAAGTTCTTATTATCTCGTTTAATCACACATTACTGTAGTCTTCTAAATTATTTGTTTCAACATGTTATGATAGTTCGACATACGGCCCAACAGACTAATATAACAAAAATAGAAGAGTTCTGTTTTTACTATTTAATACAAAACCCTTTAATTGAATTTTTACTTGTGTTCCTCGATCATTAATAAGAACGATCTTTAATACTAAAACTATACAAACTCTGAATACTAATTATCAGCAAGTTTAACTCCTTAATTAACACTTTCTAACTTTTCAGACTCTACTTATGCATAGCCAAGCACAAAGTTTATATATCTTATTAAAACAACAATTTAACTATCAAGAAACGTTTCATTTTCCAATCTTTAATCTAGTTTGCAATAGAATCATCTCACTATGATTGAAATACATATAATAAGTTTCAGCAAATCGTTAATTAGTTTTGTTGATACATTTAATACTCATTTTCCACGGGTACTTTTCTTTATATAGTATTTTTAAGTATTTTTATAACCAATTTTTATTGCTCCCAAAATATTTCACACATATTCGACATTTTAAATAACATTAAGATATTCTTTTAACTCAAAGAAATGATCTTCGTTGATAACATATTATATACGTTATAGTTGTTCTTTTAATGTTTTATTTGCGTTTCCTCTTTATTCGCCTTGTTTACCCACTGGATTGCCACGCAGAATATTTTACACCGGACGGAGGTATGGAAGAGACCGTATTCCACAATAGATTAATATTTCGATATTTTTAACAATTCGTAACAAGTGATTGAATTTATATACATACAAGAATTAATCAACGGTCGTTAGCTGATCGATATTAGTATCGCTATTTATTGTAATTATCATAAATATTGGAGCCAAAAAAGAAAAACCAAGTTTTCTTAGTAGATTTCAGTTTGATTATTTCTTACGCGTGAAACGTACCGTATTATTAAAACGACAACATTGATTTTCACACAACTTGATCTAAAGATAGCAATATAGATTCGACAAGAATGCACTTCGAAAGGTTCACATTTATAATTATAAAATTATTTATTGATCGGTAAACATTTCTGTGAATATGTGATCAAAGGGATCTTAATTGTAAGCATCTAGAGTTTAATAAGCGTATAAAATTACAACTACGAGATTTTCTTTAATAAAATGTTTAACTGATAGACAAACCATAATAAAGAATTTATAATATTGCGGGCATAAATATCTTGGAAAGATTTTGTATAAAAAATTACAAACAATTTTCCTAGACTTCTTTTTAACTAAATTTTTATTAAATATGTCTCCATAAATAATCGCCACTACGCCTCACTAAAGCAACAGCCTCAACTGAGTCACTCTCATAAAATTAATAAAAAAGCACGTCCGATCATTATGGAAATCTTGGTGCGTAATTTTTCTCGTAAAATATCTCAATGAAGATATATTTTTCTGCCCTCTTTTCGAACCGCCTGCTTATTCTCGGGCAGACTGGGAAATTTTTGCTATTCCGTCGCTCAGTTTGCAGTAATTTGTATCTTTAGCGAAATCCGACAGTAAGTTAATCCAGGCTAATGTTACATAATAAGGAAATTATCTCAAAAATTAAAACCTAAAGAGAATATTAGCAAGATTAGCCTCGTCGTAGTCTGATCTTAAAACCCGAGTTTCGAAATAACTTGGGCATCGACCACTAAATAATATGTTACCTACGTCAAGTGGTATTACATTTTCTTTTAACTTTCGAACCAAATATCCCAATATCTCGCTATAAACATCTTACTTCTTATCATTTTCCATTGATACTCCTGCTTCTAAAAGCAGGCGCTTTTTAATATTTTAAAAAATCTGAGAAATGTTGTGATGCAAACATAGCTAATGATTTTTTTCTGCTAACGTGCAAGATACAATGTAAATAAATCTGTTCTCGATACTCTTGTATTTTTTATCCATATTTTTTTTTTGTTATTGCCTACTTCATATATCAGATGTATTTAATATTTTTAATGAACTGAAAATATTCATTCAATGCGAAGAACAGTTTTAAAAAACCTTCTCTGAATTAAATATAATTAACATTACCTCCTTTCATTTGCGTTGCTCGGTTCTGCACGTCAAATGTAATTGTAAAAACTTGACATCGCAATGCTTCCTAGCTCTAAAATAGCCCGTGACTGATTACTTTATCACAGAAACCTTCGTAAATTCTAAACACCGCTACTCTGTGAAAGGATCCCGTCCCAATCTCCTCTCCAATCTCCGTCGCACTTCTCGCTGTGAAGCGACAGTCGGCCATCTCGGTCACATACCGAACATGAATAATGACATTCGTGACAGTGCGACGCTGTCGTGGACGGGCAGTGCGCGACGGGTCAACAGTTCGGCCGATGGTGGAGATAGGCGCGACTCAGACGTACGACCGATTGTCTGCTCGATGCGGTTGTCGTTTGCGTGTGGGGACGCCAAGTTGAGGGTTGCGGGATTCGTTAATGACATTGATTTATTCGCCCAAGCGACAATACGAATTTTCTTTATTATCAACCAATATTTTGCAAAATTAAATTCGTTCTGACAATAAACGTTGGAAAACCAAATAATATAAATGTATGTGTATAGATGAAATATATATAATAAATTATATCATTCGTTAACGAAAACTCAAGTTTATGTTTTTATAAGTACTAGGTTTTTATAATTCATTTTATTTTACTTATTTAAAACCTATCAAACGCTTTATTTTATATAAAAGTCGATCTTATCAATAATTCTACTTTTATATACGCTTAAGGAGAAAAGGGGAATGATTTTGCTAACCTCTTATTCAAGAAAATTAAATTTACCGAAAATATTGTGAAAGTACTAGGTTTCTATAATTCGTTTCATTTCACTTATTTCAAACCTATTAAACGCTTTATTTTATAAATGAGTCGATCTTATCAATAATTTTACTTTTATATACGCTTAAGGAGAAAAGGGGAATGATTTTGTTTACCTCTTATTCAAGAAAACTAAATTTACCCAAAATATTGTGGAAGTACTAGGTTTTTATAATTCGTTTCAATTCCCTTATTTCAAACCGATTAAACGCTTTATTTTATAAATGAGTCGATCTTATCAATAAGTTTACTTTTATATACGCTTAAGGAGAAAAGAGGAACGATTTTGTTTACTTCTTATTCAAGAAAATTAAATTTACCCAAAATATTGTGGAAGTAGCAAAAAAAAGAAATGTTTGTAAAATATAATATATTCTAATTAATATTTATGTCGGTACGGTATTAAATTAAAAATAAACAAGTCTTGTCTGTGACGCTACGAAGATTACCTAAAGTAAAATCCAAAAATATTATATGTTTAATGAAATGAATATTGACGGGAAAAATTAATATTTTTTCTCGAAATTATACATCACAAATGGAAGTTTATTAAATCCACTTGTATAGCAAATTTTTCCAATTTTTATTTGACAAATTATTTCATTCATCGCATCCATAAAATAAAAAATAAAGAAAACAAAGCTTAGTTTTAACTATTATAACGTATTCATGTACTAAATTAAATAAAGTGAAAAACTGTTTCGGCCACAACCGCCAACTTGACAAGACCTCTGGTTCGCGAGACGAACATTATTGACATTTAATATTTGGCTTTGGGAGCGGACTGCGAGTGCCGTGTCATTTTTTATAAGGAATGACAGTGTCAAAGACGAACGTGGCACGCTGTGGCTGCGTCTGACAATTCCCATATGTGCTGAGGCCCACATAGGCAAAGGTCAGTGAGGAGTCGTGGGTACTCGTGTTGGCCAATAGTGTTGGCGGAGGATGGCATTGTGTTGGGGTGATCAGAATAATTGGTGAATGAGTCAGATTGTTGCGAGCTAAAAGATATTCAATTCGTGGTATTAACGTATGCTTGTATGTGACGCAGTTGGGATACATATAAGGTGTCAGGAGTTGTTAATTTTTTAACTATTTAATTTAAATTTTTACCCACTTTAAAGCGTTGATTAAAAAATGTTATATATGAATTCTTTAATGAAAAAAAATATTTTTATAATACAAAAATTAGAAAAAAAACAAGTATTCGATTGAATTTTAATAAAATCATGATGCACCAACAAATTGCATTATTGTTGAGAAGAATATCAATCAAATAAAAGAAAATGTTGAAACCATCAAGATAATGACTCATAATATTATTTTGCGCTTGAGGAATGTAAACTAATAAATAATAAACATGAACGTAGATATGAAAAAAAAACCTAATTTAATATTATTAGGTAATAGATCTACTTATCAAGTAATTTCAGTGCAGAATCAAAAGCAATTTCATTTCTCAGAAGAAGGATTAGGACTTCACAAAAAAAGGACAAAAACTTGATAGCTAATAAAGCCAAACTTTTTCTTATAAAAGGATTATAACATGATTATAGCTTATATCTGCTATATAGATTTCATATTAATTTCTGATGTATTGAAACTGAAATTACAAAAGTAAAATATATAGAATCAAATATATATAGAATCAGATATAGAATCAAATCAACATCTGTTCGTGAAACGTAAAATGTGTGGTCAGAAACTGCTTGATGCAAAGAATATTAAATGATACGTTATAAATTCATGAGGTGTATGTATTTTAGATAAAGTTAAAATGGTTAATGAGAGAAATGTAGATATTCATTATACCTGTTTCGATTTATTGTCATAGGTTAACCCTTTGGTAAAAGATTATACGTTCCATAATGCAAGATCACTGGTTTCTTAATTCTAAGTCTTCATAGTCTTTACAACGAGAGGAACAGTTGAAAGCTTGAAAAATGTGGAATCTAAAGTCTATAAAAATATTTTTTCCAATGAAAACGAGATTGAATTAAAATTTGAGAAAAATCATAAAATCGTTTTCTCACCTTTCTGTACAGTAAAAAAGCAAAAATATAAATTTTTATTGGTGATTCACATTTATATACCACTGTACCTGTGGCAAATTTAATAAATAATATGACATTCACTACTGCTATCCGTTTTGCTGTACGTTATGTGGTAACTGTATGTCAAAAGTAATGTAAAGATATTTTTGTCGGTTTATTTATCTATTTATGTTTGATTCATTACTGATTTTAAGTGTACTTCATCAATTATAAGACTAATTGTATGCGTCTTTACTTTTTTTTATAAATTCGCTATGAAGCCGCGTATATAGTTACCCTAAATGTCATTTCCAACGGGAGCGATAGATCCCGACCTCATTCAGCCGCAGATAATAATGTTCTGGCACTGGCATAAGTTTATTTGGAGGGATATTGTGTATGTAAATTATTTTTGAAGATTTTGTCAGATATTTTCGTCGATTTGTAATAATAATTTATCTGAAAGTAAAGTATTAAAATCTTCATATAAGAATTTTGTATAATTAATAAATTTTACACGTGGCACATTTTTTTGTTTTTTAACTCTACATATTTATTCTACTCTTAAGTTTGTTTTCAATCTTATTTCAAGCAAATTTGGAAAAAAATCAGTTACTCAATTATGGAAAATAAATATATGGTAGGTCATAAATAACTGATAATTATTTAATAATCATGAAATACTCCATACGTATGTATATATAATATGTTACTTATAATAGCTATAAAAAAGCTGAATTTACCAATGTTTGGAGAATTCATCTTTAAGCCAAATTATTTTTCTGTTATTTCTTTTTTAAATTCAGCATTGGATAAAATTACAACTATAAATAATTTTTCTGATTTTTAATCCAAATTTTACCAGTTTTGATTTATGCAATAATATTAAAAGGTAATGAAACTCATTGTTTGTAGGGTGCTTTCGATATTATCAGTCAATTTCTCTCACATTATATATATTCTAAATTTCTCTATCTTAAGTATTCGATTGTGTAATTGATTTAAAGCCGCCATAAACACCGCTATAAAAGCTATTAAATTAATTTTATTGCCACTTATAATAAAATAAACATTTTTATTCATTCAGTAAATGGCAATTCTAAAATATTTTCACTAAATGTATCTTATACTCTACTGATGCTACCAAGCCCCAGTCAAATTGTGTTCTCACAGCATGCATTCATACGCATCTGAGAGAATCATCTCTTTTTAACTTACTTTCAAGAAAAGATGTTACCTCAAATCTCCTGCAATTCATCAATCGATTTGGAAGATTCTTTTCATTTGGAAGCATATACTCCGAGTACGATCCCTGTAAATTTGATTAGAATCTGAAAATGGAAATGGAAGATATACCATAGAATTTCTCAACACCGAATCGTGTCCAAGTTTGGATGATATATGTCCAATGATAATCTAATAAGGCACAACACAACAAAAATCAGAGCACCATGCTGGAGTCAGGATAGGTAGTAATAGGAACTCTTAAGTGACAATGAGTAAATTTATTCATTTGACTTCTCTTGACGGAGCAAGAAAGCATCACATTAAACAGGCACTTAAGCATATATAGGTACAAATAAAGTCATGGTGCCACATTTTTAAAGGTTTTATTTAGTTTTACGCTCCGTATATTACTGTTGTTGATTCGAAATTTGCCACCGATTTTTCACCTACTTCTACTTAACCAATTCTCATAAAACTTCGTACACTTATTCAGTACCTGTGTAATGTTATGAATTTCAAGCTATGATCCCTAAATCCTGACGCCGCATGTGTACTATCTGGCTAAACGTACCTTGAAGATCTATTATTTTGAAATTAGTAATTGTTCCAGCCCCTCAGTCTTGATG
Organism: Druceiella hillmani; assembly: GCA_039881145.1. Classification (NCBI taxonomy): domain Eukaryota; kingdom Metazoa; phylum Arthropoda; class Insecta; order Lepidoptera; family Hepialidae; genus Druceiella; species Druceiella hillmani. The sequence continues at coordinate 15,285,596 of JAYKKI010000032.1, forward strand.
ATCTAGGCGTATTGTTTGCTTAAATTATGAGGCTTGAGGATCTGCTGTTTTTAAGTTAGTGTTGTGACTCTCAAGTAGAGACCGTTTCATCAAACTCCGGATTTCAATCCCTCAGCCTTATTGCATTAGTTTTATTATAATTTTTTTGGATGGCTCCAGTGCAGTATAAAAATTTTACCCCATAAAATTCCTTTAAAATTTACGGCACAGACACTTTGATCAAGTTTGGATAATATAGGCCTAATGATAATTTAATAATAAGTTCTCCAAAGTTTTGATATATTGAAGGCGGGCACTAATCTGCCTCTCAGAAAAATCAGTTTGCAATTATGAAGCCAAAAGTTGGTGTAAGCAACTCTTCAACTATCTTAATGAGGGATAAATTTATTGACTTCGGACTCGTTTCATAATAACTCGTTTTGGACTCGTTTCAAATAACAAAGTAAATAGTTAGGTATGTATATATATAGGTACACACAATGGCATGAGACAATTAAGATATTAATAGGTAGGTAGATAAGTAAATGAGTACAGGTATAAACAAATGTACGGAGTGACTGAACATTAGTACGTAGATAGGTAGGTAAGTATTTATAGGTATACAAAGACATATGGCAACTAGTGTATTAGTAGGTAGAAATGTAAGTATATGCAGATATATAACATGTACAGGTTTATACAGGTTCGAAGCACTAAGTATAATAAACCAAAAGAGGGAATTTGACTTATATGTTCATATATATGTATGTGTATGTGTAAACGTATAAACTTCTGCTCCGATTTCAATAAATTATATATTATCGATATTGAATTCGTCGTAAATTCGTGATATTCTGAGTAATATAGGATATCAAAGGCATTGAAAATGTAAAAATAAAACTTTTTTGAGAAGAAGAGTGGTAAAAAGCACCAAATAATGAAAATACGAGCACTACCTTGGAACTTTTGCTGTACCACAGACTTTTTGGGTTCAGTAAAATGTAGCACTCATCAGTGTGTATGCGTGAGAGATAAGATAAGCATCAACTTGATACCAATTACCTTAAATACAATTTCAAAATTGAATATAAAAATAATTTACGTGAATATTTGTGAACATATTTTCTTTTTTTAATCTTTTTGTAATTACTATTAATTTTACATAGTTTGCAATAGCTTCAACGATTTCAAAGACCGGGTCATAGATGGACTTTTAATATTCATCCCTCCTCATTTACCATTTTTGACTATAAATTCTTGTAACTAACAACTTTTTTATAAGTAAATAAGGTATTTGGTCTTACTGTAGCTATATGCAAAGGATCCCTGTCGTACTGTTTTGCTTGTTACTTAAAGAAAAGTTTCAAAGCATATATGGGAACGTAATTGCAAACAAGATATCTTTTGGAGAATATAAAATACCAGCTGCCCATCCAGGATTTGCTCAGGCACATAGGTACCATGACTGCATTTCTTTAAATAATACTTATGTACGGTTAATGCTTAAACATGTGTTTCTTTATTTCTTTATATGAGTATGAATAAAAATGTTCACATCACTAATTTTAATTATTTCTAAATTCCCATCAAATCTCAGATTTTTAGGGATTAAATTTCGAAAAATCATTTCTATTCAAGTATTTGAAAACCAAGAGAAACACACGTTATAGGCTTTAAAGCTCTGGAGATTTCCTGATATATCATCATTCAGTGGGTGTTATTTGTTTTAAATAGAGGCCAATATTTAAGTACAGCTTTACTCGCTTACATTTCTTTATTTAAGTGGTAAAATTGTTGCCCAATGATAATATTTTCATCTCAAAAGTGTCAAATAAAAATATCTATATCATAGCTTCAATAACGCCTCTATGTCAAAAGCACTCTTAACCCGGACGAAGGTTTTTTACATATTAGTTTGAACTTTAAGCTGAATCGCCGCAACAATCTCAAATATCCTTGTTCACCAGTTTTAAGACCGCGTTCTTGATCTTACAGCTAGAACATTACGTCAATAAATTTTTAGTCAAAATTGGTTTAGTAGTTTTTTTTTGGTGAGTTTAAACAAACGATAAACAAAAGACAGGCAGACAGACAAAATTTTCATTAGGAAATATTTAAAATGAACAAAATGAACAACGCAAATTTTAACTTAAACTTCAAGAATGATTCTAGGAAATCTTCCATTCAAATCTGTTCAATAATTTTTGCACTATACTCGAATAAGACATTAGATTCAAAGACAGAAATTCAAAACAAATGCGTTTGGAGTTCAGAGAAACCTAAATAGCATATCTCACTAATTTTTCCAAAAATATCTTCAATATTGAGACACCTTTTCTAGTTTTATGTTAAAAGACGTTTAGCATTACATTTTTACGTAAAAAATATTAAAAAATATAAAACAATAAATATACGGTTATTAACTCTTTTCACACTTATTAGTACAATTAACTAATTTTTTTAGCTTTTTCATCCCAGATTTAAAAAAGCATTTACATTTTCATAAACGTAGTGATGTACGAAGATTTTTCAGTAACGTAACGGGTTTACAATTAAATGAAACTACGTGATGTAGTACTATTTCTACTTTCTTTAAGGTCTTTGCCACGACCTAGGTTTCGTTGTATTACAACATTAAACTTAGTAAAGAACTTAAAGAAAGTTGAAATAATACTACATCACGTAGTTTCATTTAATTGTGAATAGTGAATTTCTACAAAACTGACGTAAAATATATTCAATATTAGTAACAGGTTTATTTCGAGTTAACAACTACTATTTTAGTAGAAATATTCGAAAATATTATAGTAAATATACGAAAATATTTTATTAACCTAACAGTATCGTTTCGAGTAGTAATGTTTTAACTCGATATAATATAGCAAAAAACCACTTTGTATTAACTTCTGGCCCAGTTTATGGCACGTAAATATTTCATAAACCCGCAAGTGAGTTAAGTACCTGCAATCGAAAGTGTGGACGACACGATGTATTTATCGCATTATTCGTGTGGCACCTATCAATTATTTATGTTTAAATACCCTTATATTGCAGTATTCATAGCCGCTATTTATAAATACTCTATCAGTCACTTAAGTTTTGTTGAAATAATCTATATAGGCCGTTACCTTCTACCCGTATTGAAATAAAGAATCAGTGCGCTAAAACTAATTTGTGTAAATTTGTAAATATAATTTTACAAACATTATTAAGCAATTTAAGAATATCACTTTTTGGAGCCGTATAGTGAAATATAATTTTGTCATAACCGTCCATTCGGCAGTCACAATTTCATATTTTCTATAGTTTTAGACCTATTTGAATAAAATATTGCTTTAAGTGGAAGGCTCGATTAATATGTGGCAAAATGGTATTATTATGTTTTAATGAAATGTAAGTTTATGAAAAGTGGGGTCTACATTTATTATGTTAAAAATATGAGAGTGACATTTTACAATGCATGCGCGCGATGCAACAAAAAGCATGTAGTGACTGACACTATTATATATTCAGATTGGTTAATGAGGTATTTATAAATATACAACACGTTTTTTATATTCACACAAATCTAAGTTATTTAAATGCTTTTAAATAATATTTTTTTAATAATTGAAATTTAATAGTAGTCCATTATTCGTTGTTAATATTCGTGACAGAAATAGTGCTTATAAGTTTTTATAAATATATTTAAGTGTATTTCTCTAAGTGCGCTTAAGTTTCGGTATTTATTTATTTGCTTTAAAAATTATAAATTATTTATGATTTAATTATAATTTGATTGAATTCAAATTTTCCAACCGAATTTGTAATCACGCGCCACTACTTATTATTTCATTTCCTTTAATTATTTGCGTGCTAAATAAAAGTTATTCTTTTATATTATGCGAAAGAAGTATTCCTTCTAACGCGCATACATAAGTTCAAGCACAATTTTTTTTGAGTGGATGTCATATTGAGTTATGTTTTATTAGACAGTTCTTTAAAAATTAAATTGCAGCGAAATTTAACATTTTTTTTTATATTTAGGCCGCATTTGCTAAATGTTAAAGATAAAAATGGCACACCATGTGTACTCCCTTACGCTTGAAAAAATTTACGAATTTTTATTATTCAAATACTTATATCGAAGGTAACATGATTAATTTTCTAATCTCTTTACCTCTTTTCTTTACTTCTTTTCTCTTAAGTAAGAACTACTTCCATATGCAAAACTGTACAAATGGCGTGTCTCTACGCTGAAGATATTTAAAAAAAATATTTAGGAGGAGATAACAGGATACAAAAATATTGTTTTTGAAACATTGCTTTTTTTTACGTTTGTCTAAGAATCTGTTTATTTGTTAATTAAAGGAATTTTAATTAAAGGAACTTAATTTTTAGTGGTGGATTTCTTACCGACTAAGATAACATATACGGTTCATTTCATTACAATTAACCAAACAGAAAAGAAAATATGATAATTTGCAATTACAACTCATAGAGCATTCCGCGTTACGCGTATTCTTAAACTTAATAATATCTCACACTTAATAATATTTTCCAAAGGTCCACGCGGACGAATGCGTAAGCCCAGCTATTTCTATTATATTTATTAAATCATATATGTTTCTTTATTAATAATTGTTTACTCGTTTTTCATTAGGAATCGGTAATTAGTATTTATTTAATAAATGTGTGATAAATAAATATTATTCTTTTTTGTAGCACTTCTTTGTATAATAAATGTCAAGAAGTCGTTCCATTCATTAATTTGTATTGATAGTTAAAATATTGACAACAATATTTTGAAAGGATAAACATTAACTGAATTTTTTTTTAATATTATGCAAATACAAAATATACGTAGCTAATAAACAATAGTATTTAAATAAATATCCCTCTTTAATAAAAACTATAATTTGTTTGGTGTTACAATATAATTCTTTAATTATGAATACGGTCTTCCTGTAAAATATACGTAACTAATTACAATAATATTTAAATAAATGTCCCTATTTAATAAAAACTCTAATTTTTTTGGTGTTACAGTATAATTCTTTAACTATGAATACGGGTCTCCTGCATAAATCGCATACACTTTCGTGATAAAATTTCAGTACAAATTATGTCACTTTCGTGTAAACCAGGTGACCAATGAGTCGATTTGTGTGCGCATAAGGAATTCGAATACGTCAATCGGTATTGGCGAAACAGACCTGTCTTCCGCCAACTTTCACGCTAGTAACACACTAGTTTTATTTTATTTTTTTGTCCTAGCTTACGTTTTCGTCGTGACTTGTTTTAATGAAATCCGTATTTAATTACTAAGTCCATAATATATGTTTTTTATCCTTAAGGTACCTAAACTAATTTGCTATGTCTTAGTATAAATACTCCCGTATAAAACTACTCCCGTATAAATACTACGTATAAATACTACTTTATTGGGAACTTAACTTATTAGCGAGGATGATTCTTATTTATGCTTAGGATATTTTACCACTGTGAATAAAATAAACGTAAAATTACATATTCCCTTTTAGGCTTTCGGAATACAAATAGAAAAAGCTAATCCTTGTGGTGAGACTTCATCCGTTTGTCTGTCTTACGGTTATTTTTTTGAAAATTACATATCAATCAGAAAAGTACCATTTGACTTGAAAATAGGCGTGGTCATATATAAATCTTTTCCACACTTAATCTCATTTTCGAAATTTATAAAATATCTTTTCCCTTCTCTAGGGGCCAAAAATAACGGCTTGGAAAATGTTATTTACATCAACTTGCAAATGGAGTGAAATGACATTCATATTATATTCTAAATTCTACGTTATTCTAATTTTAACTCGCAAAGTTTTTTGCACATTAGCAAAGATGTATGTTATTTTTCCTTATTTACTAAAACCATAATGCCTGAACTAGTCTTAACAAGCTATATTACACTATATCCACAAATATTCATTTCATCGACTACCAACAGATTGAAAAGATGGGGTCACAATTTTCTCTAACTTATACTCTCGTTATAGTTGTCACACTCTTGACCCTCATAGCAGTGAAGTATATATACATATATATATATATATATATATATATATATATATATATATATATATATATATATATATAACATATACTGCTCTGGCACCAAGTGGCGCAACGGCTTATATATACCAATACACATATATACACCAACACATCGTATATACTCAACTGTATGATGTGCGCGTTGGACGCTTTTTGGATGGGTAACATCTTGTGAGTTCGCGTCACCGACATGCTGTAATAGCAGTATATCTGTAGCTATAAGGGTGACGTGTTGTGCAACATTAGTGTTGTATATGTCTATAAAAGTTAAGTTAAATTGACTACGTGGAAAGTCCAATGTGTGTATACTGTGTATTTTTTCAATTGTCTTTTAGTTTATTATTTTTTAATTGTTTAATTGTAGAATCACTGTGCAGTACAACAGTGAGTGTTAAATATATTAATATTTTTTTATAGAAAAAGTAATAACAGAAACAAAGTCTTTATGTTCAATTATTTTCAATATTCGTATCAATATTTGCATTTAAACATTTTATATTTAGTTTTTATTTTTTTCATATTTGACCTCTGCAATATATCATGCAATGTGTATTTCATAGTTGCTTAGGAGTAATTGTACTAGCGTGGTAAAACATATCTCAAGTTGCTCGAGCATATTTTTATCGCTGATTTTAAAATTAAAAACCACTGTTATTTCATAGTTTTAAGTTTTCACTTCTGTCGCCAACCCCCATGACCGCCTATGTTTTTTTCTTTCGCTTTCACTTAGTGTCACTCTGCAGAACTGATTTTTTTCTTAAATAGGATTTATCTCCAAACCCAAATAGCTATAAATTTCAACATGTATTAGAAATAATACTACATCATGTAGTTTCATTTAATTATGAACATGTAGTGGAATTGGACCCTCTCAATTTCTTAGTCATGTTTTGGACCGTTGAAACCACTGAGATTACAAATGTTCAAATTATGCTTATACGCTTCACCAAAATCTAAATACTAATTTACATTCACTCAAGATAAAATCAAAAACTTCACAGCAGACAAGCGATCGTAAGATAAAAGCAATAAAGTTCCCCCCCACACATTAAATTTCCCAATAATTAAACACTCTCCTCGGTCGGAGCAAACGATGACACCGCGAAGTCACGGTCCTCACACCCAACGACACGGAGGTCAAGGAAGAGGTCACCAGAACCACAATTAAACTCCCACAATCTCTCCGTAGCGCCTCGCACTATAATTATCACATAATTTCTATTAACTCCCCCTTTACGACACATTCAAGGTTCCATGCGGCACCCTCAGATAGGCTTCCTCGTTGGTGCTCAACCATTGCTACGTATACATAATTGTTAATGTAATCATATTATGTTAAATAGACTCTACCGGGTGGTTACATATTATTAGTTTCTGGATTATATTTACAACTTTATTTTTAGCGATATTTCAATGGTATCAATAGTTGTAATTTAAAACAGCTTATTACTTTAGTTTTTATAATATAATATAATATTCATTTTCGTTTATTAATATTCATTCAATTAAGATAATTTCATTCATTCATTATAATATAATATTCAGTTTAGGTAATAATTTGGGATTATGATAAGAAATACATTTTTAATAACTTTTAATCAATTTTATATTCTCAAATTGAAGATATCGTTGATTGTTTTTGATTGTTGATTGTTGTGAACCAGTAGTTGAATAGAATAAACTAGTAAAAATATCTACTATGAAAATAGATGTATAAAGGACATTTGGATTACGGAAAACGGATTGTAAAACATACACATTATGCATTATTTTATAAAACATCATTTTTTTCATAACCACACTGTTTGTCAGAACCTTTCTATACGCACCGAAGCTGTAATCTGTAAATTGGTTTTTGTTAGGATCAACTTGTAATAAAATTAATGTAAAGAATTAGGGTGGAATTATGTGGTAAAATAAGGGGCTTCTGAACGGAACAACGGATTGACAGACCGATTTAAAAAAATGCATCCTGATGAATTCCTTCTTTCACAATGGAACCATAATAATTGAATGCTTTTATAATAATGATCAAAAAAACAACTGCTTTAAATTTTCTTAAATTTTATGAACATATTATACCAATGGCTATATTCGGTCACCTCGTAGCTTCTGAATCTCGTCACTTCTAATTTGTTATTTTAAAATTAAACATGTAATCATACTTCTTCTGAAATAAAATTCACATTCGAATCTATACTTGAAGTTATAATGCATACAATTATTAATTAAAATTTACCCACAAAATGTCAACCCATACATTTAATATAAAGGTTAACGTAATTTTAACCCAATTTTACAACATGCTATAATGGAGTACGCTACCCCCACTGTTACCACTGTACTTTCGTCACACGTTACCGTGACACTGTTTGTGCAGATATATGCTTCATTGTGCGATAACAATTTTGCTTAATAAATATGCGCATGTCATTAGAATTCCATCAAACAACAAAGTAAAGTCATTATTTTATTTGTATATATTTGGAACTAACCGTATACCACAGCTACAGTAGACAAATTAATTACTTACCTTACAGCAATTTGTTATTAAGTATGTGATGATCGCAAAAAAAATGCAATAGTACACTCTGTCATTGATACTTACCCCATCCAGATAGCAAATGAAATGATTATATAGATCGATAAAGAAAATACTAAAAGCATCGATAAAGAAAATCCTAAAAGCATCGATAAAGAAAATCCTAAAAGTGACTACTATTCTACTATAAAAAAGTACGTTTATATTTTTTAACCATACGTTACTCTACTTGTTACAATATTTAATAGGCCGCGGGGTTCCGCCCGCTGCGACGGTTTAATTAAAAATCACGTCACGGGAACTACCGGCACCGTTTCGCCTCCGCCTTCATAACTACATTCTCGTTATTATAATACAACAATTAAATGGTATCAGAACAAGTTAACATGGATTTATAGGTATGCTGCGTTCGTTATTATGAATTTTTTTTGTCTCAGAAGAAAACTAGTTCCAATATGAAATTTACATTAGATTTTAAAACCAAATATTCAGCTAACCTCAGCTTTTGAGTGTTACTTTTGTACATAAACAATCAATTTAATTAGAAAACAAAACTACAAAAAGTAAATTGTACAATATTTTACATTATACTCTATTAATTATTCTGAAAATAAAATTCCGTTTCCGGTTTTTCGCATTTCCAATGTTAATTTTAATTAAATATGTTCTGTATACATTTCTAGTAAAATGAAAATTTGCAGAATAATATATATGTTAGATATTTATACACACAAAAACTCACAAATATCATATATGATATGTACATATGTATGTAATAAATAAGGTACCCCGAAGATTTTCGCCTTTTTTGAAATAAAAAACTTAAATTAATCTATTATTTCCAAACTGAAAAACTTTCATCGAAATACATCCCTCCATATTCTATGACTTTTTCTCAGCGGGCTAAATCGCTGCTAATATAACAAAAAATAAAACCTCGTCTGTAAATTTTTTTCTTTTTCTTTTTTTTACGTTTAAATGGTTCAAGATAACTACATTAAGATTATATATGTAGGGAACGTACATCCTAAATTAAGAGACGGGCAATATATAATAACGTTATTTATCAGAGTAGAGCAATAAACATAAATGTTAAAAAAAACGTTTTTGTTTGACGAAAAACTGAAGATACTGCTATAGTTTTATTTTTAAAAAGTGTGAAAATCGTTTCATGTGTCATTTCAAAATCATGCGGAGCGCAGTGCTGCACCACAACGAATATTGAAAATCAAGTGTGATAAATTATGTTCAAAATATTTACCTCGCAACTACACAACTGGTTTGATTGAAAGCTACACTAATTTTAAAAAAAATTACATATTCCTAATATGTAAATTTATCGTGGGCGAAGCCGCGGGTAAAGCTAGCACTTTACAAATGCCAGTTTTATGAGAATATTTGTTTGACTCAGGTATTTAATTCCTCTTTTAGCTCAGCCTCGCTTCTGAAATATCTATTTCTCAAGTGGTTATCCCGATTAAGAAACAAGTGGAAATCAGTTGGAGATAAGGTGAATTTACGAAGGATTTAGGCAACTGTACTTTATAGGTTACCATAATATTTTTTTGCAATTAATACTCATTTTCTAATCGCGAAGACTAATATTAAAAAAAATTATAAACGTGAAAAATGCTTGAAAAAATATTTGACACTTGCCAATAATAAGAAACACCACTATTTAAATAGATTTGTTTTATTACATTAAGCATGAATAAGGGACATTCTGATGTAAAGAATTAAAGAGATGTACAGATCAGCCATGCTTGCTCTAATGCTTTCATTTCCCATCAGATTTCCAAAGTTTTCCGAGCAGCGTTAGCAAACACAGTAAGAAAATTTTAAAAATTTATTTTATCAAGAACTATGCGACTCAAACTTCCCGATGCAAAAAGCATCTCTGCCAAAAGTACCCTTGACTGAAATAAATTATTTTACGTCTTAGCTTAAACTTTAAACTGAAGAGTTGTAATAGTTTCAACAATTTATATTCACCTGTTTTAGTATAATAATTAAATTTTAAGTTCCTTACGTAACGTTTCACCTGTTTTAAGTATAATAATTAAATTTCAAGTTCCTTACGTAACGTTTCACCTGTTTTAAGTGTATTAATTAAACTTCCTTATGTATTTAACATTTGTTATAAAATATTTTACATTGTAATCTGCACCTCCAGCATTATCTCAGTGAAAGTTTAATACAAATCTATCTAGTAGTTTTTTACGCGATGCAGAGATACAGAAAATAAACAGACCAAAGTTCCCTTTAAAATTTTTGAAAGGGGTAAGAGATAGCCTAATTTCATTTTGAATCCCAAGGATTATTGCGATGAAAATTCTATTCAAATTTATTTTGTAGCTTTTGTTTAATACTCAAACAAACCAACAGATAAAAATTCTGAGAGAATGTGTTTTGGATTCAGAGAGACCTAAACCTAAATGGTATATTCCACTATTTTTTTCAACAATACTTTGTTATAGATTTTTAATATCACAGAGTAAACAGTACAGCTGTGCTACTCGTACATATACTTTCTTGGAAAACACAAAACTGTGTGCATGTTTTATTCACAATATAAAGCTGTTTCATTTTATTACTGAGCTTATAAAACAATATGTGTATTGTTGGACACATAAATCACTTATTTCTATTATGGTTCATCATTATTATGGGGAAAGTTTGACAGAAATCATGGGGAAGCCTAATTTTGAATATCTATGGCTTAAGATAAAAATTAGTTCCCTTACGTCCCTCGAAACTAAAATAGTAAACCAGACAAGTATGACTTGAAGTCGCACTACGAGGCACGTTTAAACATTTAATGGTTTAGTACTGGCCATAATCAGGACATTTTGAATTTCGTTTATTTTATTAATACTTATCGAATGCTGCTAAAATTTTCAGTTGTCAAATATTCCAGCCTAGGAAGGGAGTGAGAATTTTTATTTTTGTTTCTCGTTGTGGAATACTTTAAGAAACGCCTTATAGTCTACCCAGCTCTTTACTAGTAACGTCGTTCATGTGAATTTTCGATAGACATTGGGGTTTGTCCAAGCCAGATACCATCGCAACATTTATCAATAAATAGTAATAGTCTCTCTATAAAAGGTCAAAATATTGAAAAATATTCGTTTTAATATGTTTTATTATTATGCTAATGGTTTTGTAACCATTAATAATTGTACATGCATAAAATAAGTATGAAATTTTTTTTAAAATAGTTTTTTTTATGATTTTTCCCAAATTATGAAAGGTATTGTCAGAATTTAATAACAAAAACAAAAAAAAAAACATCCCGTGTGCAATTTCCAGTTTTCAAAAATTCCATTTTGTGACTATTATGTCGAATTATTTTGAAGTTAATCTCAGTAATTTATAGCGTTAAAACTCCTCTAATGAATGTAAAAATATCATGTATATCATTATTATAACTTATTACGAGAGGTCATTTTGTAAGTTAAACTGCATTAGGGGTATTTTGATAAAAAAATTAAAAAATAATCAAATGGATAATTATGGTCACGCGTCTTGAGATGCGAAATCCTAATAAACTACAAAAAAAACGAATCGTTTTTAATATTCCGCATCAATTGAAGGAAAAAAATCCCTTAAAGTTTCATTCAATACATCCGTCAATCTGTTCATCCTAGTCTGTCACACGCTTGTGATATTTATAGTTTTAAGCTTATGTACAGTAGATTTTGGAAGCAAAGGGTCCATATGGATATATCAATAAATGTATAGCAAAATCTTAATTTTATTTTAATGTCTTCTTCTGCATACATATAAAATGAGAGTGATTTTATTATTGCACATGCTATCGGATGGGATACTATTGGATAAGTATCTTACAAAATTATTTATTTACATTTTTTTAAATTTTTTAGCTCCTTTTGCAAAATATTAAGCTGTAAAATGACGTAATATACACACATTCCTCTACTTTTACAACCATTAGCTTAAAATATCTGAAAAAACTAAATATTCCAGCATTTGATTAACATTTTCAAATAAAATTATTTCGGTTAAAATTGTCGATACAAAATTTTAAGACTTATAGATAATTAAAGAACCCGTGCGTGTGTACAGACACGCGTTTCATTTACTTGAATTTTAACTTTTGCAAAACTTTTTCAAAATTGTTACCTGACATAAAACTAAACATACATGTCACAGTCTGAAATCTTGCCAGAAAATTGTGTTTATCTCATCGGTTATTCATCCTTATAACCGACGAAGAACATATTTATCTGCAAGAAAATGCATGTGTTCATCAAATACAAAACTTTCTCAATAAAATATAAAAATATAAGAAAATTTAGTAATAAACCTAATTTATAGTGTGGTTTATTATTATAAACCTAAAAAATAGTGTGGTACTTAAACGTCTATTACTATGGCATGCCTATTGTTTAATTTTCCTTTAAGGAAGACAAGTAAATAGAACAATACCGGACAATACGATTACGGTCTTCACTTCCAAACAGAATCATAACATCGTAAATCACACGAACTTAGCGGATCTACGTCTCATAACACAAAATTAATCAACCTACATTTTCACGTCTCTTACGTTTACGTACCTACTTTCGCTACAATTATTCCCATCTCACGCAGTTTTACGGACCAAGATTCCTCGTTAAGATCGGATGCGTAAACAATTTCCTACAGCGACCGGTCATTAAACTGTCTGAATTCTGCGCGGCCGTATATATTGTTACTGTGAACGATCTGCATAGAACTGACGTAGAACAGTGCTTTTGTGCTTCCTGGACTCTACTAGATGTGTACCGCATTTTAAAACCCGAATACTGACAAGAATGTCGTCACTCGTACCCATATTAATTTCAGTTATAAAGAATGATAATCGATCAAATTTTATATGGGCCATAAGCGTCTATAATACTGATCTACAAGTTACTATAGGATATAATTTTAAAATGGATCCAAAAACGTGTTTTTCGACCGTTAGCGGATTCAAATATGTTTAATTAAAATTCAGCAATAATTTTATTTTAAAATAAAATACTAAGTCTAGAATTAATTCCGATTTAATCGCTAAAATGGTTTTTAAGATATGTTCTGCTAATGTGGTTGAGAATAAATTATTCATATAACAAAATTCTTAAAGAGCTGAATTGAATAAAAAGAGTTGTCACAAGAACAACGCACGAGTAAAGAGCTTTTTTATATTTTTATATTTTTAAATTCATTTTATAATTTAGCTTTAATAATTATTATATAATAACAAAGGTTATAACTTTCTGTAACCATATTTAAACGTTGTTAATCTCTTTTAAATTTAAAAACTTGAAGTATTTCCCGTAATTACAATTATTTCAGAAATATATATCTTAATTGGAGAAGGAAAAGTGAATTGTTGTGAATGTAATTCAATATGCTTTTTTTTAAATACAATGATAAAATCGACCGAGTGCATATCAGAACGCGGATAAAGTAGGTACCGAACTACTTCCATCTCTTTAAATTCGAACGCAAGTTAATCAAAATAATTTTCAGTGGTTAAGCAAAATAATATTGATGGTTTCACATTTTCAAACCCTTGGCTGAAAAATTAATGAGCGAAGGAAAATATTTTCATTTTGAAATTTAATATTTTGAAAACGAAGCATAAAAATGGAAAATTATAAATGAAACCACAGTTTCCTTTTTTAAAATATTCATCCAATAATCCTCCAGTAGATGGGATGCACGAAAAATAAATCTCGCCCCCGCTTTACAGACATGGTCATGAGGAATTTACAGATTGCTTTTCTCATCTTGGATCCCTAAAAATAAATTTAAAGTTACAATTTATTTCTATTTCTGGACGAGAAAATTTGATAATCGCTCGTTTTCTAATATTGGCCTGCTATTAGATCTGTCACCCTGAAATTGAAAATTTGTCAAGGTTTCTAATATTTTACACATTCAAATAATATACATAAGAAGATTTACAAAAACATTTTTCTGCCCATTGGCTATAATCTTCACTATTTTAACTGATTATATGGTTAGAATCTTTTCTTATTATTTCAATCTCAGAAAAAACATTTCAGGTTAACGTTTCGCCATAAATTTAAACCACAATTTAATCAAAACATTTCCATCCTCCAAACAAACCTAGACGATTCAGTTATATATAATTTTACATTTCTTATAGTCTTAGATGTCGGAGTAGAATATGATGAGCTTCTAAATATGTTTAAAAAGCTGATGACAGTTATGATTCAACTAACTTATAGCCATAAAGCTACGAACTGTCCACTAATGGAGAAGCCGAAGTGACTTACGGTGGCCAGCTAAAGTAATACTTTTATGACTTTCCTATACGAAACACAAATAATTCTTGCGCCAGTTTTTCTCGTATTCACGCATGTACGAATAACACAGTCTAGAGCGAAACGGACGATTATCTTTTCCGCTCCCCTTTAACTTCGCCTTTCCTCTGAGCTACCGTCGTATTTCATGAGTAATTTTTTATTGATGGCGTCTCCAGTAAGCTAACCATGCACCGGTGAGACGGTAGGAGCTCTATGCTTACGGCTAGAGAAATATAGGTAACTCAGGATTCTTTGATATATTTCTAAGGCTAAGTTTGAAAAATTCTTAAACAAATGTCTTTAAAAATGTGATAAACTAACCAAGAAACACTTCGCTTAACTAGGTAATATACGTACTACATTTGTTTCTATTTTATGTCTTCAACATCTAATGGCACGATCAAAACTGTAAATTATTTTTCGAATTTACAGAACGCAGATTGGCTTGTAGTAGCTGGTGCTAAGAATCACATACAATGTATCACGTAAAACATCAATTGAAGAAAAAAATAAAATGATAATAATAATTTACTTTCAAAACTGTCGATAAAAACAATATAGCTTGCCCGTCATTTAAGACACATCTGATTAATACAAATTTCGTGCTAGACCTGTGACCTCACATGCAAACTCACAAATGTATTAATCGATCGGCTACCACAACACAGCACAGAACTGCCAACATTTAAAAAAAAAGAAAAAAACCAATTGACATCACAAATAAACACACCGACAAAAGCAATTTCAATTTACGCAACAGAAGTGAATGTAAATCGAAAGATCCACCCGGCCAATCGATACCTTTCCTCAACCTATGAATCTTTCGCAATATTTATGACATGTCAGTGTTATGAACGGTATATTTGCTGCAGTCAAATTCCGACACCGTATACGCCGGTTATTGCGGACGGAAACCAAAACACCATTAACAAACGGCCTATCCGTTAAGTCGTTTATATTTTTGGAACGAAATTGACATCGAGAAAATATTATATCCGAGTTAAAGATATATTTATTAATTAAGTTACATTTTGTATTAATAGCACAATAAATTGCTTAATTTTCACGTAAAAAGCGGCCACATTTCCCTCCCCCTAAAACTTCACCATTCTTGATAATTTTTACGCTACATATCGATATTATTTATATATAGGGTTTTAAATGTTTATTATTTCGACGTTACTTATAAAATTATAAATATTAGTCAGATTTAAAAAAAATGGTGTTCGTATTAAAATACTTACAAATAAATATTTAACCAACAGCTAAAAAAATTACGTATTGTCTTAAATTATCTTTTGCTTAAGAAAATAGAACCATAATCATGAAAATCTGTGAATTAGGGCAGAAGAAACTTTGCCACCCGGAAGACAATAAGAATGAATCAATACTATTCATACACTTATAAATTATTTATGTGCAATAATGTCCATAGGACACACAACGTAAATGAAACTTATTACGTTTTGTGCGCTTTGTACAAAACAAATATAATTTAAAACGTAATATCACAAGAAAAGAAATTAAATTATGGAATCTCGAAAATTGAAATAATGAAGTCAAATTATGAAATAATAATTCAGAAAAATCAAAACATAAAAATGTTTATTTTTTTAATTATTTACACCAGTGTGTTTTGCGCAAAGTTGAGAACGCATAAAAAACACGAAAGAGAGGGAACCAACCGAAGATGCACGAAGCCATCCGACCATTGATAGTATGTCGGGATAAGCTACCATATCGTTCCCGTGTATTTCTTTGATACTGAGGCAAGCCATAAGAAGTTTTACTTCAAAAACCCGTCCATGTGTATGTCAAAACTTACATAAAGTAGGATCTGTAATTTTCCATATTTTCCCAAAAAGTAAATGGGAGTTTCTAATCAAATAATAAACTATAGTACTTTTTCAAAGTGTTCAATCTATTGATTGATATATTTTTTCGCCTCGACTTCATGTACATTTTTTTTATATTTTGCCACATATTAATTGAAATTTTCATACGAAACATATATCAACAAAATTTTATTAACATAAATCTAAATCTGTAGGAATTATAAATCTCTGACTAACTGGCAGACGGCCGTGACAAGATTACAATGAATTCGTTTCACTAGGGAAACTTAATAATATATTCCTATAAAAATGGACCCCTTAAAAAGATAATTTCAAAAATAATTGAATATAGATACATTCTCAACAATGATAATTATGTTGCAATCATGTATTCAGACGAGTTGATAGTTATTTATGAGGATAATATCTAAAAATTAAGGAGTTCATCCATAGTTAGGTAAATTCGAAAGGGAAATTTAATAAATAATTTGAGTTGGTGAGCTTTAGCAAATGGAAAGAATTTAATGGAACACTTGAGCAATTGCTTGAAATTGAAATAAATAGAACATAGCTAGTTTCTATTCATCGTACCAAATATTGTGCAATCATAGAATTTGTAAACAAGAAGTGTTATTAAAAAAAGTTTGGATACTACTAATATACAAAAGGACGCAAGTTATTACTTTATCTCTAGGTATAAATTTTTAAATTAGGATTGTTTATACTTGTATAAATATTTTTGAGATAATAATTATTCATTTTAGCAAGTTGCATAAACTTTACCCCATTTTGAAGTTCTGCTTGAACTCAAGTTGACTTCAAAATATTGCCATAAAATTACATGTTTATAGATATTTTCAATAACTTTATTCCGATTGTTTTAGCCCAAATATACAATTTTGTGTGCACATTTATTTGCATTTAATCTATAAATTAAGCATATATCACCTTTTAAATTATATATGTCGTTATGATCAATTAACGCTATATAAACCTTTTCATACATTTTATTTGCGTTTAAGCTATAAGTTAGGCATATATACATTTTTAAAATATATACGTCGTTATGATCAGTAAACCATGTATAAACCTTTTCATGCCTTTGTGTCACAAATTGGTGAAACCTTGGTGCCTCGTTACCTCATTACTTGGAGCTTCGAAACTTATTTAATCGGCCAAGACTCTGTAAGCCTTTTCATGTTTATCTGCCACAACTCGCATAATTGCTAATGGACGTTCGTATGTTTGGATGCGAGCGCACATGACGAGCAAAAGCAATTTCGATACAAATCGAATTACGGAAGCAAACGCAGAGCAATTAGACAAATTCACTGTGACCCCGACAAATTCATTTCGAGCCTAAATCGGCCGGTGTCTTGGCTGGCTATTTTTTAACCTATACATCGTGATTATATTAATTTGAAGGCAATATTTGTTTGTGAAGGCAATATTATTTACAGCGGTATTGAATTTTATCAATAGATCTTTGGCTATTAGTTCTTGTAGTGGCTCATCACAAATGACGGAATTAGTCGGAGTTGAATGTAGAAACCATTTTGATTTTTGTATAGCTCAGACCATCATTACAAAGTAAATTACTACAATAATGGCTTAAATTATTTAGAAGTGTTTAATTTAGACCTTCAAGATGTCATTATCGTAAGTGATGAATGATGATATTTTGAAAAATATAAATTCAATATTAAAGGCGACTATATCACTCATCTTCGCTTTGCCAGAATTGCAGAGCGATCTTGGCACAATTCTCAGGAACTTACGAAGGGTTCTCCAACAGATGGTTCTTACAATGAACATGGACTTAAGAAGAATCATGTCCATGTCGTACCTAAACACAAACCTACAAAAAAATAGGAATGGATTTTCGTAAGAGATAGAGGTATGTTTGGGAACAAGTGAGGTGAGTAAGCTTCTAACGTGTAACTCAAGATCGTGAGCAGATAAATCTAAGAAATTATAATTAAAATTAAAATCACCTTTAATTAATTTGAAATTCCGCTCAGCCTAAATAAGTTCCTTGCCTGGGTGCTGCATCTATGTTTGAGTATCAATTGTTTTACATGTATATTCCGTACATATTTAGGCACTTTTAAATATTTAATGGTACATAATATTTCTATTAAACTATTTATAACATTTTAATTTTTTAGAACAAAAATATATTGCCTACTGTATCTTTCACAGGCGCAAATTTAAAAAAAATATTTTTATATAATATATAAATGTTATTAATACTCGCACATTATATACGATATAACTACAAACTAGCGATACTATACATTTTATATGATATAACTACAAACTAGCGATTTTCAAACTTTTTTCTTTATTTCTGATACGATGTCTTGATACTTGCCAAATTTCATGTTTCTATATCAACAGGAAGTACCCTAAAGGTTTTGATTTATTTGCAAGTAAATGGCCATATTTTTAGGGCTCTTCTTGATTGCGTTGACTTAGAAGCTTGATTTTTTACTGCTCCAAGGGCCCGTAGACTTTAGTATTTAGTATTAATTTCAACTTGATACATTCACGCGTTCCTAAGAAAAAGGGCCTTAACTGACCGATAGACGGACAACGAAGTTATACCATAACGATTCTTTTTTTTTTTTGAGGTACGTGCCTCTAATGATATGCAAAATATATATATTATCTGCTCACGAAAATCAAAGTAATGACCGTTAAAGAACCAACATCTATAATGGTTAACTACATCACATATGAATAGGTGTCTAGAAGTATGTTTACCCGAATGCGACCCGCGCACAGCTGCATCGTTTGAACTCGAACACACCGTATACAATTAAAAATAACACAACAAAAACGAGATACAGAAAACGAATCATTCTATCGATAAAAAAGCAGCTAGTCACATTTTGTACACTCTATTACTGTCGGAATTTTAATGGTCCTCTTTTTATACCTTTATGCCATCAATTATAGAGAATTGGAGTTTTAGAAAATTTTTATCAAAAAAATGTGTAATATGAAAGTCGGCGCCGGTCTCTGTGTAGTCGCCAGCCGGGATGACATCTCGGCGATTTGGTAAACTGCATTTGGCCGGCCGTATACCTACTGCGTACCGCCCGTACGGGAGTTCAATGACATTTTTAGTTAATTATGTTGTAAAGTTTAGTTCACATCGAGATTGATACAACGAAAGTTAGCATTAACTTTCGATTTAAAATATTAAATAGTCCACAATTAACACAAATAAATAGTCCACAATGAAACTAAGTGATGTAGTATTATTCCTACTTTCTTTAAGTTCTTTACCACGACCTAGGTTTCGTTATATTACAACATCTTTAGATGGACAATTAGCAAGATCTTCAAGTGGGCTGTTATCTTTGCTAATAGCCCACCTGAAGATGTTATAATACAACGAAACCTACGTCGTGGTAAAGAACTTAAAGAAAGTAGAAATAATACTACATCACGTAGTTTCGTTTAATTGTGAATAATGAATTTCTACAAAATTAACGATAAATATATTCAATGTTAAATAGTATTTATTAGATTGAAACAGTATATAAAGTGCTGTGACTGAGTTTGACTGTGCACATACCCTAATATTGAGAAAAATTATTTAGATCGTAATACGAATTTTGATTGACAATTCTGTAGCTCATCTCTACATACAATAAAACTGAAAACTTTACATATTTGTACATAAAAATATTTGCAAAGAAATAGTGGTGTCGATAAAGAATTAGTAATAGAATGCATTAAGATTTGTTTTTGATTTTTATGTCTGTTTATCTATTGTCAGTTTGTGGACGTGTCACATGAAAAATATAAAGTTTTATAAATAAATTTAGAAGTTTACTTTATGTAATATTTAGTTTTTATTTCATCGCAATCAGTTCACTCAACCAGAACGTATGCGAATTTATGTTTTTAAAGAAATTCATTTACATTGCATTATTACAAAAATCCAAAGTGCCGTTTGGCGAATATTAATAACATTTATATATTAATATAAAAACACAAGGTACTGCTTGACAAGTATTAATAACATTTATATATAGTATACCTACGTACACCAATAGATGGCGGTACCTATATTTTAAATCACGTAATAAAGTTTCCAGCCCGACACACAATAACAAAGTATAATTATAAAAAACGGTTTATTTTTACCCAAGACGACCCAACGCAGAATTATCACTGAAAATGTCATATATTTGTTAATGTTAACGTTTATAAATTTCACACGCTTTATGCAGTGAAACGAAATATCACCTGTCTAGTAACTAATCACACACAAATTATGCTTCCATTTACCAGTGTTAAGTCGAAAGTTTCCCTAAGTAAAGAAAATGGGAAGCACGTTGATCTTTAACTGTATGATGCAGATAATTTTCGACACAGCATCAAGTAAGCCCCTATAGATTTAAGTTTTCCATAACAACATAATTTTAGGTTTTTATCCACTGTGTATATGAAATCAGAACAAATATTTTTTTGTAATTTTTTGTAAGTTATTTTTGTTAAATTTTTATTAAAATGTAAAAAAGTATGCATTTAAGTGTAATAGGCTCTTAATTCAAACAACCTATTCTGTTGATGAATAAGTCGACTTTCAATTAAAAATGGTTTAAGAGCATGTCTACGTTCTACTTAAAGACCTTTTTCCAACAACATATCCACATGCCATGGTAGGAAAAGAAAATTGTCTCTTCTATACACGTATGAGCACATTTTAAGTACGATATCCGAATCGGTTGTATTACTACTATACTGTTGTACAAATTTCATAAATGCCACATGCCGCCACTTTTTCGGACGCACTTATATATATATATATATATATATATATATATATATATATATATATATATATATATCTATATTTATATATATATACATATATATATATATATATATATATATATAATTTGCAACTCATTTCGGTTTATATTACTTTTTGGCATTATAGAAAAAAACCGGAAAATTTATATAATTCTCAAAACGAAAATACAACAATTAAACTACTACGAATATATAAAAAATGCGGGGTCTGATCCAGATTTTGAATTAAAAACTAGTTACGTATAGATTACGTTGATTTTGTTTTCATTTAATTTAATTCATTTTTAATTTTTTTACAGAAAACAATGTTTGCTGTATCTGGTATGCATTATCAGCCACATTTACTGGTATTAGCTAGAGACATGTTGTGAAAGAATATTAGAATGTTACGATTGGCCCTCTAATTGCACTATAGATATCATCCTTAGTTACCCTATATCAATATCCACTTGGTACATAACACATGACAAATTATAATGTATATACAAATAATGACTTCCATAAGACTAATGCTAATCCAAGAATTGTTCGTTAGTAATTGGTCGTAATCTCTGTTCGTATGCTAGTGAACACAACACTCCAGAGATCGCGAACAAAATAAACCACCGAAATGTGGCTCGGTGTAACGAAGCCTTAAGAATAATTATAAATGTCGATAATAATTTGTTGGTGCTTTTAAGCATCGATCCAAAACGAATGCCCGAATGACGACGGCAATTAAGGCATCGGCGGTAACCGTTTTATTTTATCCGAATCTATTAATTGTCAAGCGATCGAGACGAGATAGATTAGAAGCCATTTCGTGATGCTGGCTTCAATATGTCAAATAGATGTTCGGTTTCGATACGCGGTGCCGCCGATGAATATTTTTGTAAGATACTTTAGATAAAAGGGCGATGATTGTACGAATATTAAGTCAAATTAGACAAGTTAAAAGCAAAGTGATTTGAACATAGACACATTTACCTAATAGACTCTTATATACAAGGATAACATATAGATTTGACTATATATTTATCGGAGGAAGTGCGGGGAAACGTGACGTCATCTGCATTTTATATTATTCCCATCACATGACTCAGGGCCTGTAAAATTGTAATAAATTAGGTATTCGTCTTCGCCGTGGTGTGTTGGCATACGGCCTTTGAGGATGCGGCGCACCGCGAGGACTCGGATTCTATTCCCGGCCGTTCGTCGAACGGGGCTAGATTGGTGTTCTGGTTGGTTATAAGAGATTGTTCTCGTAGCAATAAGTCCGCCACATGTATCAATTAGATACATTAAACTAGATAAAATAAATAAATTATATTCAGAGCTCCTACTAATTAGTGTTCATAAGGGTAAAAAAGGAACCTTTATGGTGTATCTTTCTTAACTTTTCTCTCTTTTTAGGGGCAAACATAGGGGTTCACAACAAAATATAAATACTTTATATATTTAGTTTTAGGACCAAAAATTTACAATAATTTACGTAAATAATTAAAAGTTTAAAGATGTAGATCCCTTGCTCTTATTTCAAACGTTATAGCGCCAAAATATTTAAAGTTATTTACTTAAATAGGTAACCGTTTAAGTAAGAATCTACCCCTCCCTTATCTAAATTTGGAGCGCCAAAATATTTAAAATAATTGACGTGATGACTTATCACCAAAATTAGAGAGTGTAAAGATTTGCAATTATTTACGTAAATAGTTAATAATTTAGCGATGTAGATATGTCCCCTCCCGTACCTTCAAAATTGAAGAGCCAAAATATTTACAATTGTTTGCGTATGTAGATAATCGTTTAAATATGTATGCCCCGCTCCTTTATCTCCAAAATTAGAGCGCCAAATTATTTGAAAATATTCATGTAAATAGATAATCGTTTGGAGAAATATGCGCCAATATATATGAAAGTATTTACTTAAATAGATGATCGTTTAAAGATATATATATATATATATGTGCACCCCCTTGTCTCAAAAGTTAAAAAACCAAAAAAAAATTAATTTATTTATGTAATTATACATGACTTTAATACAGATTCTGAAAAAAATTTCACATGTTACAAATACCTTGAAAAATATTAAATCACCATAAACAACTATGGATCACGTTCGATTATTGTTAGAACCGCATATTAATTTCGTTATTTAATTATCTATGATATACAAATTTCGTGCAACCAATCCGTTTCGCACTTGGACTATTTTAATAAAGACTGTACTCTATTAATATCTATAATTTAAGAATAGGGGTACATTCTTATTTATATTCATTATGTAAATCATAATGTTTTATTTAAATTAGTTTATTATTGACCATTTAAAAAAAACTTCATTGACGTAATTTTCAAACTGACTTCATAAATAAAATAATGATAAGAGTGTTAAAGTTACCAGACCATTTTACTCTGACCAAATGATAAGTATGAAGACCAAATAATAAGTATGAAGACCAAATGATAAGTATGAAATAAAACAGCACGCGTGGCTAATCTCAACCTTAATTTATATGCCATGCAGTTAACCACAAAAACTTTACCGATAGTAATACAAATCGTACCCACGTAATACAGTAAAATGCAAGAATTGTTCCCCTAAATGCGGTGAGATGCAAGAATTCATCCCGTAATACGGTGAATTGCAAGAATTGATCCCGTAATGCGGTGAAATGCAAGAATTGATCCCGTAATACGGTGAAATGCAAGAATTCATCCCGTAATACGGTAAAATGCAAGAATTGATCCCATTTAAAATTAAAACTAATGTATCAAAGTGAGGAAATTTGTGGACATATTTTCTCGTTTATCATATATTTTCTCAGATACTAACAGCAGCATTCAAAATGTAACTGGTAATGGGTGTAGAATTAAAAGTCACATAATCCTCGTTTTCTTAAAAAAATCACACAAGCACATTCCAAAACTAAAATTGAGAAACAAATAAACATAGAATATTTCTTACAATATTACAACATTTACTCACTTTATAATATATTGTACATTACTGCTTGAATTGTTAAACACTCAAAAGAAACCAAAGCTTACTATTTACAATATAAATGCCATATATCAAGATACTAGTGACGTTCAGAACACCAAAGACTATTTAACAGGGCATAAAATATTATCATAACAATTAAAAAATTCATAATGTGTCTATATTCATAAAGATAAATATACATTAACTTCAATATTGTTAAAGTATATAAGTAACATTTTCAGAGGTTTCTAAATTATATTATAAAACACCGGCCAAATGTAAGTCGGACACGCAAGAAGTTTTCCATAGCTCCAAACAATATTAAACTTATAAGTTTGTATTTCTCAAAAACAATGTAAAAAACAAAGTTATTACTGCGGTCGGTACCGAAAATATCCCATATCTCAAAAATTACACAACATGTCTTGTTAAAACCATATTTTAAGTTCTACTACCTTAATTATTTCATAATTTTGCATAGGTTAGTTGAAAAGTTAGAGGAGGTGTGACAAACTTTTTAAGACTTTAAAAACGCATATCTCACCAAACTATCAATTTAAATAAAAAAGTAATTTTAAAACTTTTATATAATTTTAAGACCTATCTAACGATATACCACACGCTTATGTGCACTGGATTTTTGTTCATCCCTCAATTATATGTACCACCACTAATATATTTTTTTCAAAATTTGACCATCTCATTGTATAGCGGTTTATGCGATGGACACTCACCATGCAAATTTTATCAATATAATACCAATAGCCTCAGAATAAAATGGAAGTGATACACAGGCAGACAGGCAGACGGACTGAATGCAATTATAAGGATTCCATTTTTTACATTTGGCTACTGAACCCTAAAAAACTATGTATGTATTACAATATAAACTTTGCACATACTTACGAACTCTTGACTTAAAATTTACAAGAAATGAACAAATTTCACAAAACACTATAAATGATTACAAAAAAACTTTCTCAAACTTTTTGCTTTCGATGAATGTATTTATCAATATATTTACATAGTCTAAGGCAGATTAGTTGAACCCAAATCAGTTAAACCATCTCTATGAACAGTGTACATTTCTAAGTTTCATAATCAATTTATGACGTTTTTCTTTTAATAATTTTTAACATTGGAAACTTCGTCAACCTCTACATTAATCTCTGTTAAAGTACAATGTCAAAAACTACACGTTTCCTAATAATAAATTTTGAGATGTTTATTTTCTTTTAAACTAATAATTCGTCTAGACCAAACAAAATAATCCCATGGGTACTCTAAAAACTGAACACAGTCATGATCTCAGAACTTAAAACTGGATTCGGAAATCTACATCACTAATCACCTTGATTGAAAAAAAATCCATAAAACATGTTAGTTGACAATCGTAAAACGTAGCAAATTAATAATAATATGTTAATTTTTCTAAATTACAATAATAACGTCTATAATTTAAAACCTGCCTCTTATGACTTTATTAAGTGGTGACAGTGTTATTACGGAAATAAGTTACCGTCACATATTTAACTTGGACATAACTAATGAACTTGAAGCATCTTGCCACGGTGCCTCGAATCTTATTTATTTATCCATAATAGTCTCTAGTTGATCAGCTTTTTAAATCTTCATTTACTCTTCTTGTCATTTTGATTGTCAATGAGGACAATACCATTAATTTTGTACATAAAGAGAGATTACGTGTTAAAAACCATATAGATAACAATTATTTTATATACTTTTGTTCAATAATTTAAAAATTACAAATAGAGAAAAAGTTTATCCAAAGGTGCTATGTAATTTTTAACAGCAAATATTATTTTTTAATGCTAGGAATATAAAATATTTGACAGCATCCTCGGTACCTCGGTATCTTATTTATTTATCCATAATAGTCTCTAGTTGATCAGCTTTTTAAATCTTCATATACTCTTCTTGTCATTTTGATTGTCAATGAGGACAATACCATTAATTTTGTACATAAAGAGAGATTTCGTGTTAAAAACCATATAGATAACAATTATTTTATATACTTTTGTTCAATAATTTAAAAATTACAAATAGAGAAAAAGTTTATCCAAAGGTGCTATGTAATTTTTAACAGCAAATATTATTTTTTAATGCTAGGAATATAAAATATTTGACAGCATCCTCGGTACCTCGGTATCTTATTTATTTATCCATAATAGTCTCTAGTTGATCAGCTTTTTAAATCTTCATTTACTCTTGTCATTTTGATCGCCAATGAGGACAATACCATTAATTTTGTACATAAAGAGAGGTTACGTGTTAAAAACCATATAAATAACAATTATTTTATATACTTTTGTTCAATAATTAAAAAATTACAAATAGAGAAAAAGTTTATCCAAAGGTGCTATGTAAATTTTAACAGCAAATATTATTTTGTAACGCTGGGAATTTAAAATATTTGACAGCATCCTCGGTACTTCGGTATCTTATTTATTTATCCATAATAGTCTCTAGTTGATCAGCTTTTTAAATCTTCATTTACTCTTGTCATTTTGATCGCCAATGAGGACAATACCATTAATTTTGTACATAAAGAGAGATTACGTGTTAAAAACCATATAGATAATAATTATTTTATATACTTTTGTTCAATAATTAAAAAATTACAAATAGAGAAAAAGTTTATCCAAAGGTGTTATGTAATTCTTAACAGCAAATATTATTTTTTAACGCTAGGAATTTAAAATATTTGACAGCATCCTCGGTACCTCGGTATCTTATTTATTTATCCATAATAGTCTCTAGTTGATCAGCTTTTTAAACCTTCATTTACTCTTCTTGTCATTTTGATCGTCAATGAGGACAATAAAATTAATTTTGTACAGAGAGATTGTGTGGTAAAAACCATATAGATAACAATCATTTAATATACTTTTGTTCAATAAATAAAAAACTATCAACAAAGAAAAAGTTCCTTCAAAGATGTTGTATCATTTTTAACAGCAAATATTATTTTTTAACGCTAATAATTTAAAATATTTGACAGCGAAAGCCGACGGTTCAAAACGCTTCGGGTTATGCACGTGTGAAGATGAATATAGGTGACAAATCTGATGAAAAAAGTAATTATATATTTAATTAAGATACTCTGTATTGATTACATATAAGTTTAACATAATTGTTTTTTTTATTAGTTTAGAACCTTTGTTTAAAGTTTATATAAAGTAATATGCAGCGACACAGGTTTGTTGATATGCTCTTCCAAAACTACATAACAAATTTTAATTTAACATTCATAGGCAATAAATTATCACGATCTATGAAGAAAAATACGACATAAAAATAGAATATTAAACAATGACATACAAATTCGCAAGCAATTAAAATATTTACTTAAATCAGTATACATTGCTCAAATACAAAAATACAAGGGATTTAATAGTCTCAGACGTTACGTTTTTAATTTGATAAAATATTCTTACCAAATTTTATATAAACAATTTGTAATATTTAGTTTTTTTTCGTCAGTTGACAAACAAATTGTCTTGAGATGTACAAAGGTAAACAGGTCCCAAGAAACAATCCCAGGTCCCAAGTACAAGTAAGGACATCTGATACCATCCGCTTAGTTCATTGAAAATTTCCTTTGCTTTGAGCTAAGCTCTTCTCCTCGTAACAAATTTAAATCTTTATTCCCAACGAAAGACTCAGGTTTTACAAATTATTTTAACAATTTTCAACCACACTGGAATTTTTATATATAATAAAATTTGATTAAAATATCGTTATATTCGTCTCAATGGACACTTTCTATTAGGAAAGGTAGAAATAATGTTCGTTTACGATAAAATCAAGTCTAGGAGTGTAATTAGAATTGGCCCGTTTTCGGATTCTACAGTGCAACGGGGAAAACAAAATTTTGTGATCTCAATTAATGTGTATATATCAGGAAATTTCAATTATCATATTCTTAATATGCAAATTGATACAAATAATAATAGGAGAGAGAAGCAGTGAAAACAATATTTTTGAACAATCTGAAATATGAGATTCAATTTACCATTATTTTGTACTATTAAACCCCGTTTCATTACAGTCTGGTTTCAAATATACCGCCTACGTAAAATATATTAAATAATAATTTAAGTGTTTTTTTTTTAAATTAAACTCTGGACTTGATGTAAACTTTATATTCTAAGACACATATACCGTTACCTTTACTATTGTATGAAATGTACGAATGGTTTATAAATTTTTTACCAATTTAATCGGACAATAATTCCTAAGCAGCAAAATGACGAAGAAATTTCCTTGAATCTTCAAAAATTGTATGCGTCACGAAGAAAATTTTAATGATCAATATCGTAGCGTCATACTCAGGTTAAAAATGATGACGAGATAGTCAGGAGTAAAATTTAGCATAACCTCTTAAAGAGACAAAATTTCTCCATATGTGATTTCTAAAGATACATAAAAAAAACAATTGGATTGGTCTAAACACAATAAAGTAGCAAAATTTGCCTAGAATATACGAAAGCGACTTTATTTCGCCAGAAATTTTAAAGTATTTAGCTGTTATTCTAAAATACCTAATTATTATATTTATATACCTGAATATAAGGTATCTAGTTGTATTTATAAATATATATATATAATTACACAGGGCTGTTTATAGCTTTGAAACCGTCAGGCCATTTATGAATTTTAGTGTGCAAATTATTAGGATTATAAAAATAGCATATTTATGAAAAAAAGTGCGAATCATACTTGGACTATATAATAACTTTTATATTCAATATGCATTTCACTTTCAGTTTTTTTTTTATATAACTAATTGACCCAGGGACGAGACAATGATTTTCAATGTTTTTAAAAATTTTATTTGAGAACGTATTTAACTATGTGCACGTAAGTGCACATCAAACAACAGAGTAATTTTACCGACTTCTTACCATATCTAGATCATTAAAGTATTTGCATTCAAGATTCTTAAAAAGGCACATACTGATTTAAATACATTACTCATTTTTTAAAGCACAATATTTTAAAGTAGTTATTGAAGTTTATTCTAATATGAATATTATTCTTGGCCCCTAATATGACTTTACTAATGCTTTCAGTAGCATTTAGCTTCAACATACTAGACTAAGTTATGCAAATAATGTGAATGGTATAATATCACATATTTACACACACACACACACACACACACACACACACACACATATATATATATATATATATATATATATATATCTCTCTAATTCATTGAAATTGTGTTGTAGTGACATGAGAACTCTAGGTATACCCCTGAACTAGGTAAACGAATTTGAATAGGCGTATTTTCGCAAAGTAATACCCCATTTGTTTTATTATGTGAGCGGATTATACGTTATTTCATTTGTTTACTCTTTTTTCGTAGTCTTAAATCAAATTCAATTTCAATTAATAATAAATTTAAATCATTAAAAATATCCTAAGCTCCATTATTGTCACATTTAAACTAAAATAAATTATTTATCTGATCTGAACACAAGATTAAAGACAAAATCTAACTTCTTTAAAGTATCTTTGACTTATGACACCAATATGAGATAATATTTTCCTGAAAGTTTTACCACCCCTGCATAAAGATGCAAAGAAATAACAATCCTAGAACAACGAAATTTTTGAGAATCATTATTATATACATATATATATATATATATATATACACATATATTTATAAGGGTATCAAAAATATATTTTCTTTTCAATACTAGAAAATACGTTGACTCTGCATTCCCCCATCGCAATATACCAACACACAACTGTCTTACATGAGAAAAGCATTTTATTCTTTCAGATTAACAAATATTGGTATTGATCTAAGATAAGACTGAAAATATTGCAATTTTGATGGAATAAATTATATTATATTTACATTACTGTTTTATAAGTACATCTAATAAAGTTTATAAAATCAGTCCATTAATATATTCAATTTAAACCTACTATTTTATTGACGTTTATTAATTTTTCATTGCGAAATTAATATTCTATATTTTTATGTATTACCCAGTAACTAATAAGGAATTTGTATTAAAAAATAATTGTTACAAATTCACTTGAAAATTAAGCTTCATAAGTCGAAAAAAGCAAAATCGAAATCTCGCTTAAATTACATGCAATTTTGTAAAATTATATATGTATATATATATATATATATATATATATATATATATATATATATATATATATATATATATATATGTATATATATATGTATGTATATATATATATATGTATATATATATGTATATATATATATATATATATATATATATATATATATATATATGTATATAAATATTGAATTCCAATCTAATTAATTGAAATTGTATTGTAGTAATGTATATCCAGGTATACCCCTGAATTAGATAAACGGATTTTGCGTTATTTCATTTATTCACTCTTTTTTCGTAGTCTTAAATCAAATTATATTTCAATTAATAATAAATTTAAATTCTAATGTGCAATTATTGTCACATTTAAACTAAAATATATGATTTATCTCAAATAAAAATACAAGATCAAACTTCTTTAAAGTATCTTTGACTAATGACACCAATATGAGGTAATATTTTTCTAAAAGTTCTACCACCGCTCCACAAAAATGCAGAGAAATAACGATCCTAGAACAACAATTATCTGCGATAATTTAAAAACCGCCTAAAACCTCTAATTGTTGACGATGTATGAAATCGTAGAACATGCTGATGTCAAAAGCTAAAAAAGCTCCTAGTAATTGCTAGCAAGTTAGCCAGTAAGCTCCAGCTTAAACAATAAGCTGTCATAGCAAATTCGTGAGAACACCAGCATCGCTTTAATCACGTGCGAATTGAGAGAATGTTCTTCCTATGCTTGCCTCGTCTAAGTAAGCCGTTTAATAGTTTCGTTTCGTTTTTCATTTTCGTTAAACAATCTCGTGTTTCGGTTGTTTTCGTCGTTTCGTCCAGTATCTTTAAAAGATTAATTGTGCGTTTAAGAGATAAGGCTTTCATATGTTTGAATTTAATTGTGTACCTGTATTAAAGTGCTTCTTTAATGAATCTGGTTTTGGTAACGATTTTTTAGAAAACAAACTAATGTAATGTACAAGCACTTAATGTATTTTTTCGACTCGAGCTTAGAGTAGTTACAAATTGATGACACAACAAACCGTGTTGGAACTTTTATCTAGCGTCAGATACTTTATCTTGTACTCGTTCGTGATCACACTTTTATTTCCAGTACTTTCTCTTCTTAATAATCAAGTAGTGAATTGAAAGTCCTCCAGCCTAACAGCTAGTATAAAGCATATTTTATCATTCGATAATATTTTCTAACACGTAGCTGGTTTTAGTGTACGTTTAGAATAGTCCTTTTTAGGACTCCGTATTTAAACGCGGAATCCTTATCATTTTGTCATGTCCATATATTTGACCGACCCTCCATCACAGTTTAGTATAAGTAAATTTTTTTTTGGATTAGCTTCCACAGTCTAGCTAGACTTACGTGCACAGAGTTTCGTAAGTGTATATTTCATATAATCGCTATATCATCTATCAGATATCTATTAAAATGCAGGGAAATAATATTTGTTCCTTGTTTGGGGGTATAAAAACATGTAATGTGTGGTTACAACATTTTTTTCAGCATATTCCATTGTATCAGATATTACTATAAAGGTCTTTTAAAATTAAATTTAGATTTCATTTACCACTTTTCCTTTTTTAGAATAGTTTACAAAATATTAAGCTTCAGATTGATATTCGTGAAATGTCTCAGTTAGAAAAATCTAACAAACTCTAGATACAGACAATTAATTAAATTTTAATTTTTTATTAAATTAAAACATTAAAATAAAATAATTTTGCTCAAATTGTCTCAATAATTTAATAAATACCACTACGGTAGGTATTCCGGTACACACTTAGTCGATTTTATTAAGTGTCTTCTGAAAAAGCTCTCCATAGTGTGTGAAAGTTTCTCAGCAATATTTTTAAAGCACCTTCCTAAAATAATCACAAAAGAATCGCTCATATGTATTGTAGAAAAACGATATCTTTCATTACGTCGTAATTTTGACTCATATTTTCCAAGTAAATACCATTTTTTCTTTAAAAGATAAAATGAAATTAATTTAGGTAAGAGAGTATAAGCCGGTTATATTTAGTCATCTTAATGTTTTCTCACTAAATATTATAGTAAATTGCAACCATTTATGTCTTAAGAAATGAATAATTTTTCACGCTGCATTATATATTTTAATGTTAAACGATAACATAATTTCAAATAAAAAAAGTACAAGCTCTTTACGTAAATATAGGAAAATATTTCTTGTAAAAATATAAATTAAAGTTAATGCATCTTTCACTTAAATATGTTAAAACTGATATGCTTACCTGTAAAAAAACTTAAATTGCATTAAAATTGATGTACATCTCTTAGGAAAAAAAGACAAATAAATATACAAGGTGATATCCTACATAAACATCGTTAGTTTATATAAAAAAAATTCGGACCGGAGACAAAATTACAAATTGCCACGTCTTTTAATACGTATAAATAAAGTTTTAGATAGATTAAGGAAATCATTTTAACTGTTAATTTAAACGATCTGAAAAATATTTGGACCTGATATTTAGTAAAAGTTCATTTTATTGTCATTATCATGAATTCTACAACCGTTATTTAAATTAAACTATTCAAGTTCAAAGTCTTGTCCATTATCTAATGATTTTCGTCACAAACCGTCACGAACACCGTGCAGTAACGCAGTATTAAAACAATCTTATGAAAAATTCACTGATATACAAATTGTTTTTTTTTTCAAATCCAACATCAAAGTTAAACGAAACAATTATAGAATATTTTTGGCTTTAATTTTGTAGAAATTCATTATTCACAATTAAATGAAACTACGTGACGTAGTATTATTTCTTTCTTTAAGTTCTTTACTACGATCTAGGTTTCGTTGTATTACAACATCTTCAGGTGGGCTATTGGCAAAGATTCTAATAGCCCACCTATATTTGCTAATAGCCCACCTGAAGATATTGTAATACAACGAAACCTAGGTCATGGTAAAGAACTTAAAGAAAGTAGAAATAATACTACATCACGTAGTTTCATTTAATTGGAAACAATTATTTTCAAATTTTTAATGAACTTTTTTTTTATATACAGTTTTATTTTCATTCATTTTCATATTTTGCATGATGCTAATATTTGGCGATAAAATTACGGTACTGACTGACAAATTAAACTATCTTAAGATTTTCCTAAGAAAATATAAGTTTTACTTTGTCTCTAAAATTACATACTCATAGATGACGATGTAATAAGAACCGAAGTAAATTATGTACCTTTGCTATAGCAATGAGTATCTTCGTCATCCCCTGAGTAGCTCTAATTTTGGAATCGCCTGAGATTTAATATTTCAACTTATGTAATAAAAAATTTCTATCTTTTTCAAAGCTAGTATTGAATTTAAGTTGGCGATATATTAAATTGAGTAACTAAACAATTTAACAAAATTACAGGAAAATAACAAAAAATATACACGCCATTGTCTTCTCTAACATTAATTACGACAAAAACTTGAAGATTTTTCTGACACGGTCATATAAATATTTATTTTTTTTATTACAACCTTTCTGATTTGCATATATTTAGTCAATTTTAATAAGATAATTTCGAACAATTTTCTACAATCATTTTATTGTATTGATTATAAAGATAATACCGAACGGTTCACATGCGTTTTTCCAGAGAATTTTATAGAGATAGCACCATAGAACAGTAGCGAGCGAGGTACCATAACTATCTTCATACTCTGATTAAATGATATAAATCCAGAAAAAACACTTCAATAAAACAAAAACAACCGACCAAGTGTGATTCTGGCTCGCGTATCGAGGGTTCCATTCCTCGTTTGAAGTGAAATTACTTTATTCTCATTAGTCATCTTTAATATTGGCTTCCTAGTACAATAAATATTTAATAACACCTAATATAACTAAGTTAAGGTCAGGAATCATAGTTATAATTTTACCTACCGCCGCGTAGAATTCTAAAAACGGTGTTATTTAAATTATTTTCAATTATATCAAAAGTTTCGGAAAAAATTTTCCAATTTTGGCTTATTTTTTCAGTATATTTCTGACGATGTACTACCTAAAATTACAAAAATTCCTGAGACCATTTAACTAGACCATTAAACGATTCCAGACTGTATATGGAATTTTGCAAAAAATTCTAACATATAATTTGCTTCAAATGGTCATATAAATACTTTTGAATATTAAGAACTAAATACATGTGAGTATTTTTCAAGTTTCTATGTTCATCTGATTCCGAAAAAAACTACTATGACAGACGGATACGTGATTTATACCATCGGTATTTGAAACATATAATGGCACGTTTGGATGGGAGTTGAAACGTTCTGGTGGTTCATTCGACCAGCTTCTTGATTTATCGTCTCTTCCTGACTTGCCGCTTTTCTCTCTACTACACTACACATACGCTCCTTTACGTGTGTGTTAGTTAGTGTATCGGTATTGTTTCTTATTGACTAACGCTTACAACTTTATTCGTTTATGTCGGTGTATTGCATTAAAATGTCTTAAAACTTTAAAAGCGTTTATTCATTTAAAATATGAGTTACGGTGATGGTGAAAAAAAAATTAGATGTTTCACATCTGCCAGACGTTCCATGATGGCTCACTTTTTTCCTTTTATGGTATGGTTGTAATACGAAATAATAACAAGGCACAAGTTTTAAATAATACTATTGTCTGAATAGTGAAGTGATTTTGTCCTTTTCATAATATTTTGTTTTTTTATATTTATCTTTATTTATTAATTTAGATATTTCACGTCTGCCAGACGTCCTATGATGGCTCACATTTTTTCCTTTTATGGTATGGTTGTAATACGAAATAATAACAAGGCACAAGTTTTAAATAATACTATTGTCTGAATAGTGAAGTGATTTTGTCCTTTTCATAATATTTTGTTTTTTTATATTTATCTTTATTTATTAATTTAGATATTTCACGTCTGCCAGACGTCCTATGATGGCTCACATTTTTTCCTTTTATGGTATGGTTGTAATACGAAATAATAACAAGGCACAAGTTTTAAATAATACTATTGTCTGAATAGTGAAGTGATTTTGTCCTTTTCATAATATTTTGTTTTTTTATATTTATCTTTATTTATTAATTTAGATATTTCACGTCTGTGAGACGTCCTATGATGGCTCACAT
Organism: Druceiella hillmani; assembly: GCA_039881145.1. Taxonomy (NCBI): domain Eukaryota; kingdom Metazoa; phylum Arthropoda; class Insecta; order Lepidoptera; family Hepialidae; genus Druceiella; species Druceiella hillmani. Next base: position 15,321,409 of record JAYKKI010000032.1, read on the forward strand.
TTTTTCCTTTTATGGTATGGTTGTAATACGAAATAATAACAAGGCACAAATTTTAAATAATACTATTGTCTGAATAGTGAAGTGATTTTGTCCTTTTCGTAATATTTTGTTTTTTTATATTTATCTTTATTTATTAATTTAGATGTTTCACGTCTGCCAGACGTCCTATGATGGCTCACATTATTTCCTTTTATGGTATGGCTGTAATACGAAATAATAACAAGGCACAAGTTTTAAATAATATTATTGTCTGAATAGTAAAGTGATTTTGTCCTTTTCATAATATTTTGTTTTTTTATATTTATCTTTATTTATTAATTTAGATGATTCACGTCTGCCAGACGTCCTATGATGGCTCACATTATTTCCTTTTATGGTATGGCTGTAATACGAAATAATAACAAGGCACAAGTTTTAAATAATACTATTGTCTGAATAGTGAAGTGATTTTGTCCTTTTCATAATATTTTGTTTTTTTATATTTATCTTTATTTATTAATTTAGATATTTCACATCTGCCAGACGTCCTATGATGGCTCACATTTTTTTCCTTTTAAGGTATGATTGTAATACAGAATAACAAAAAGGCAACAATTTTAAATATTACTGTCTTAATAGTGAAGTGATTTTGTCCTTTTCATAATATTTTATTTTTTTATATTTATCTTTATTTATTAATTTAGATGTTTCACGTCTGCCAGACGTCCTATGATGGCTCACATTTTTTCCTTTTATGGTATGGTTGTAATACGAAATAATAACAAGGCACAAATTTTAAATAATACTATTGTCTGAATAGTGAAGTGATTTTGTCCTTTTCGTAATATTTTGTTTTTTTATATTTATCTTTATTTATTAATTTAGATGTTTCACGTCTGCCAGACGTCCTATGATGGCTCACATTATTTCCTTTTATGGTATGGCTGTAATACGAAATAATAACAAGGCACAAGTTTTAAATAATATTATTGTCTGAATAGTAAAGTGATTTTGTCCTTTTCATAATATTTTGTTTTTTTATATTTACCTTTATTTATTAATTTAGATGATTCACGTCTGCCAGACGTCCTATGATGGCTCACATTATTTCCTTTTATGGTATGGCTGTAATACGAAATAATAACAAGGCACAAGTTTTAAATAATACTATTGTCTGAATAGTGAAGTGATTTTGTCCTTTTCATAATATTTTGTTTTTTTATATTTATCTTTATTTATTAATTTAGATATTTCACATCTGCCAGACGTCCTATGATGGCTCACATTTTTTTCCTTTTAAGGTATGATTGTAATACAGAATAATAAAAAGGCAACAATTTTAAATATTACTGTCTTAATAGTGAAGTGATTTTGTCCTTTTCATAATATTTTATTTTTTTATATTTATCTTTATTTATTAATATTATTCTAGTTATTTTTCAATCTGTATCGAAGAAAATCAAAATGAAACCAGTTAAAATTGTCTGTCACTTTTTATACGAATATTGGAGAAAGATAATATGAAGCAACCAATAAACTAAATATAATATTTGAGAAAATCGTAAAACCCTTTTTCATAGTCAGATAAGAAAGTAATATTAGCAATGTTTATGTCAACAAATATGATTTTTCCTCTATATCTATCTAGTTACTACACTTTTAATAATCTTTACTTCATGCGTGTACTTATTTTGGCGCATCCATTTGTTTCCTTGCGCTAACGTAAATGTTTCCTAATTTATATACATACATATATATATATATATATATGTGTATATACATATATATATATATATATATATGTATATACATATATATATATATATATATATATATATATATATATATATATATATATGTATATCTTTTAATTTATTTCGATAACATATTATCTCATAATTTAATACATCCACTTTTTCTTCTTACATTCCATATAATATGTGATTACAGAAGCAAAATCTATACATATGACAAAATTGTAGGATAGTGAATTCTCTATTAGATAAATATTTAAGAAAGCCGATTGATTTAGTATATAGAATAATAGTCTGCCTGTCTGTATGTTAATTTGTTATTTAATCACGCAAAATCTACTGCACGGATTTTGATGAAATTTGTTATGGTAATAGTTTATACCCTTAAGAAACATGTAGTCTACTATTTGTCTGGATGTTATAAATATAAAAAAATTCTTTGGACAAAAAGAACATTTTTACTACATTCATTTTTTCTTAACATTCCATGCAATTTGATGGGCTTACTATACACATGTGATGATAGAAGCAAAGTCTTTATATATCATAAAATGTAAGAGTAAATTCTGTACATGAAAAATATTTTAAAAAGAGTGTTTGATTTAGCATACAGGATGATAGTAGAAGCCAGAAAAACTGTTTTTAGAATTTTTGTCTGTGTGTTAATTTGTTCTCTAATCACGCAAAATCGTGAAGTAGATTTTGATGAAATTTTTTATTCTAACAGTTTATAGACTTAAGCAAGATATAGAATATTTTTACATCGATGTTACATATATCAAAACAATCTGACTTATGAATATTACGATATTGATACTGCCAACGCCATCTATCAGTGTTTTTAGTAAACTTTATACTCATAGAATTTTGAGGGAACAAAAAATAAAAAGCACAAAAAAATTCGTAATAGCTTTTCTTATGAATATCGAATTCTACGCGAACGAAATCGCGTCGGCGTAGCTAGCAATAAATAAAGTCGCAGTATCCTGCGGCCTGCGCGGGGTTAATAAGCAAGTGCGCAAGAAGATGCACCGAATAAGAGTGTACATAACTAGGTGCACCGGTCGGCCGCTCAGCATTGCACAATGGTCCATTCGCCGCAGCAGAGGCACGCGCCGCTACAGGCGCCTGCCTCTTGCTGAGTAATTCCCGTTCGATTCGTTTGCGACTGCGGTCTTTTGATATTTGAAATAATCTTTAAAATTGTAATCAATATATTTATTTATTTCTTCACGTACAGTTATGAAAACATTACAGTCATTACACCTATGCGTTTCAATAACAAGACAATTAATGCAGAAGATGCACGTGTAAATAAAAATACTTGTTTGACATAATGCAAAAATGACTTTATTTAGCACGCAAATAATTAATGGAAATAAAATTATAGAAGGACTGGAGCATGATTACAAATACGGTTGTCAAAATCTAAATTCAATAATAAAATTTTAAGTAATTTAAAAATACTTGTTTGACATAATGCAAAAATGACTTTATTTAGCATGCAAATAATTAATGGAAATAAAATTATAAAAGGACTGGAGCATGATTACAAATACGGTTGTTAAAATCTAAATTCAATAATAAAATTTTAAGTAATTCATAATGCAAATAAATAAATATCGAAACTTAACCTCACTTAGAGAAATACACTTAAAATATATTTTAAAAAACTTATAAGTACTATCTCTATCACGAATATTCACAAGAAATAAATGTTTTCTCAAATACCTCAATAACTCATAATAAATACCTCAATAATCATGAATATAGCATCAATCACTACATGCGTGTTTAGTGAGCAACTTCATCCTATCTATTTATGTTGCATCGTGCGAATTTCACTCATAATTTTTTCATAACACGCATAAAGAAGTATAACTTCAAAAATTCAATGACATTACAATACCTAACGATGATGCATTTCAATATATTTATTCTCTCTCATCATAGACATATCATTCTCTGGTGTAATCGCGATTAGATAGTTGAGCATTTGCTCAACTACTTAATCGCGATTACACGATTAGAATCGCGAGTACACCGTGGGAAAGTGGAGAATAACGACATAATTTGGTTCTAGATGGCGGTATAGCAAAGATATTGTACTATTGTATTGTAGATATTGTACTACCCAAGCACATACCAGGCATGAAAGGTGAAAATTTTTCCAATAAATATGGACATAATTTGTTTTCCATTTAATAACTAGACAATACATTTGATCAAAGAAAATTATCTTCTATTAGATTATTGCAAGATATATTAACCCAGCATAAACAAGAGAAAATCTGTAGAAAATAATAAAGTCTCAGGTTGAAATATCGAATGAACCTTTTTAGACACATTTAATCATCACGTTGATTAAACATGTCCAAAAAGGATAAAAGATAAAATTAGTTTTTAAATCAAAGCAATAATTTTAGAATCAAAGCTATGTTTATTGGTATCGTTATAAGTTATATCAAGATTCCAATTATTTAGCATGGAATTTGATATCTCTTCTCTATTAATATCAATATATTTTTAAAGAAACTACTAGATCTTGTCTTCTTAGTTCCAATATTCATTCAAAATGTCTTAATGATGTATTAATGGTATAATGGAGAAACAAATAATCTGCTAACGGATATAAATTAATTTGATCAATATACACGTTCTTGTCATTATGTTTTTTTTTGTATAAAGATTTATTTTTTATAACCGTACCCTTTCCTATTATCCGTAGAAGTATTAAAAGAATGTAAAGTGTTTGGCAAAATAAAAAAGAGATGTGGTCCTCACCCACATAAGCTGACGGTTTAAGTGACGCTCCTGTAACGGTTTATGTTAGTTAATAATTTATTGTAACCATTCATTATCTATAGTATGTTTTTTTTATTGTAATTTAATTAATATTTTCGCTAATTTATAAAAATACTCTCAATAAATTTTCACTCGAAGCTACTGGCGTAATATAAAAACAAACAAGTTCCGCAAACGGTCGGGTACGTTCAACATTTATTTACTTAAGAAGCGTTACATAATTTTAACGTGACATAATTACTCAGACGTTACTAAAGAAGTTTCACTTCAAACAAATTAAAATAAATAATGTACCTTTTAATATATTTTATAGTATTTAAAATAAAAAAGTAAATTAGAAAGAGGAGATGGAAAAAACAAGTCAATAAAAAATGCCATAAAATCTATTTGTGTGATATGGTTATTTCCTTTAAGCTTTCACGAACATTAAACTGCTTATATCACGTATATATTACATTGACGGGGCTTTATGTTATAACATTTTCGTAAAATATAATCGAATGAATCTAATGACTAAGATCAATCACTCAAACTATACACCAATACCTAAGAACGCAAAACTATGGTGAGCGCAATATAGCGAGACCGGTCAAGTGGATAGCGCGCGAGGATTGTTGACCAACATAATATATCGAAGCCACATCGGCATACAAGGAGGGGTGTGGCGGCAACACATTATGTTGAACTGCCTTATTGTGAAGCAAAAATTAACGCTGCGTCGCCGACAGCGGGTTTTGTTTATATATGTGATATTGTTGCTATTATTGTGTATCCTTATATACATTACCTTTATTTAAAATTTGAAAAAGAACACCGATTACATTAATATCAAATAAAAGTTATCAGGAATTTTCACGTAGTTTCCATTTGGTCACTCGTATTATTACAGACGGCGCTCGACACATAACTTGGGGAATTAATCAATATCGTGATAAATGTGTACTATCTACCCTCGACATTGACTAAATTAGACAAAACCGTAGTTGACTCATTGTAAATTTTTATATTTTTCGTACAATATTTTGAAATATAAGTTAATAAAAGTACCAGACTTGAAGAAAATTCAAAAATTGATTGAAAAATAAGCCAGCTATAGACTTCTAAATTTGTAGAAACGGATAGATACGGACAGTTAGGTATATCCCTGTCTCTTTTCCTCTTGTAGAATATAATGTGCAATATTAAAAATGACCTCACAATACAGTATTGCCGTTCTTGTCTAAAGGTTAAATTTAAACTTACAACTCGGTCAATTTTTAAGATTATTTAAAAGAAATTTCACTCTTCATCACCTTGAAATTATGTTTAATGAAATAAAAAAAATTTTGTCAAATACCCAAATATAGGTTTGCTTCTCCACTAAGGGCTACCATGAATTTTACAAAGCGTCGTCTTTTTTATAGTATTCAATTTATGAATACTACGCGTAAAAAAGCATTTCCTTCATAAAAGCATTTCCTTTAAGGAATTTATTGCAATAAAGAATATTTGTTGTATCCATTTCATTTCTCACATTCTTTTATCCATTAGATAAACGAATAAATGGAATATATTTGTACAATGTACATTTTTAATCTTAGTTTTTAATCTTGGGTTCAAAATCAGATCTCAACTTTCCTTTTTAAAACAGCAGATCCTAATGTCTCACGGTTTATGTAGGCAGTGCCCCTGCAGCATCAGAACTGAGAAGTTGTAACTCAAACTTCAATGATAGAGTCTTTGCTTGAGACCCACAATATTAATTTAAAAACGTCAAGTCAAACTTGACGTCTCAGGTTTTAAACAGGCAGTACGCCATCAGGACTTATGGATCGAAGGTTAAAAGTTGTGACAATATAAATCATAAAATTATATTATCATAGTGTTAGTCCTCAGATATGTGAAGTTTCACGAGAATCGGTTGAGTAAAAGTAAAAGGGTGAATGAATTCCAGCTTGCAATTCGATCAAAAATAAATGTAATTAGGTATATATATATGTATATATATATATATATATATATATATATATATATATATATATATATATATCAAAATAAAATACAAAATGGCGGTATTTGAAATGGTAAAAAAAGATAAGTAAACATTCATTTGCAAATTATAAACGCCAACTAAACCAATAACTGACCAATACGTGTACCAAATAAACGATAATGAACGGTTAAACAGAATTTTTAAAATACTACAAACGTTGGTGTTCTGATTTTCTCTAACTTATTAGACAAAAATAAGAGAAACTCTCTTCCAATATAATTGTTTATTTATGTTTTTATGTACTTTAACATATTTAGTTGATACATATTGCCATGAGAGCAATCTTTTACAGCAAACCAGAACACCAGTCCAGCTCAACTCGATGAGCGGCCGGGAATTGAACCCTGATCCCCGCGGTGGGTCAAAGGTCACATGCCTTGTGATCAATATAACACACCATGGCGACGACATAATATATACGTCCATAATACTTACAATAACTCTATATATCCTATTTCCTTTTGATAAATATTTATTTCAGAAATAGTAGGTTTCGATTCTATATATTTATTGTAGTATTCATTAACGAAAATCTCGCAAATTAATTTGTTTATTTTTCACGTACGTCATAGCTAGATTGTAATCAATACTAGACAATAAATATTATGTAGATGACGTTGTACAATAAAAGATTAATTAACCCTTATCTTACTTCTCCCATAAGATCGCGCAGTATTTTATTTTTGTATTTTTTACGAATTTTTTCTCGCAAATTAAAGGGCGAAATGAAAAGTAAATTTTTGGATAACTTAAATTAAAATATTTATCCACCCAACTACTGCTTCTCATGATTATATTTTCTCTAACAATGTGAACAATATTTTTTGAAACCGAAAAATCTATGGAATTCAGTTTTTTACCTGGCATCGATTTTTTTACGTAACTGATATTCGAAGGTAAATTGGCACTCATAAGAATATGTCCATAGCTCGTTTGTATAATTCGCACTCATAAGAATATGTCCATAGCTCGTGTGGATTAATATACTTTTCTGTCCTTTTCTAAGTGTCGCGATCCCCATCACCTTAAGTGCTCAATTTGTTTCTCAGCATCACATGCCCTATTGTATTTCGACTTTTTTTTCTGTTCGATTCCCAGCTTTGGAATTGAGATTGCGGAGTATTTTCATCGTCCACAGCCCACTCAAAACTTTTGCTTACTCGTAATGTACCCGTACTTTGTATTCGTTTATAGTTCAATTCTTTCCAATCAATATTTCTTTTTATTGTATGTCATTGTCTTTTATCTCATACATTTGTTTATGTTATGCTATTTTTATTATTTATTGTACAACTTATTAATATCGACCTGTATATAAATTGAAATAAAATGCCATTAAAAAATCAAACCAAGAAATAAAAATTAAACTATTAATCTCACATAAATATAATTGAAGTTAAATGAGAGTTGAGCTATTTTTGGCAGGGGGAAACCTTATGAGTTCGCGTCACTGACATTCTAATTTTAACAGCATATCTATAGCTATGAGTATGACATGTTGCGCTTGGCTAGCAGTGAAAGCATGTATGTACTTTATATATATTATATATTATATATATATATATATATATATATATACACATATAATGTCTACCGTTCTGGCACTGGCGCACGTGCACCTGTGTACAAGTATACACAAACAATTGTATATACCCAAGTGTATGATGTGCGCTTTGGACGCTTTTTGGATAGATAAAATCTTGTGAGTTTGCGTCACCGCCATGCTGTAATAGCAGTACATCTGTAGCTTTAAGGGTGACGTATTGTGCAACATTAGTGCTGTGTATATCTAAACAACTAAAATTAAATTGACTACGTGGAAAGTTCAATTTGTGTATACTGTCCATTGTTTAAATTGTTTGATTATTATTTTAATTGTTTAATTGTAGGATTATAGTGCGGTACAACAGTAAATATGTTAATATTTATAGAAAAATGAATAACAAAAACAAAGCATTTATTTTCAAATATTTCCAATATTCGTATCAATATTTGCATTTGAAAATTTGATACTATTTATTTTTTTAATTTTGTAATATTTGACCTCTGCAATACATATGCAATGAGTATTTCATAGTGGCTTAGGAGTTATCTTACTAGTGAAAATCAAGTACATTAAAATTTATCTAAATGCAAATACATAATAATATAAGTTTATATTTTGTACTAAGCTTGCGCAGCCCATATGTTTTGACTAATAAATGAACCATATGAAAATGTATTTAATTGTTGCTTGGAGTTCCGATAGATGAGAAAACCAGACTAATGTTGGCAATTTTAATTTACAAACTATGAAATTTTAATTTTTGATGCTACAATTAATTTGAAAATTAAAATGTAACACATAGTTTTAAATTTTCTCTTCTGTCTGCAGTCTCCATGATCGCCAATGTGTTTTTAATGTCGCAAAATTGATATTCATATTTTTACCTCTTTCCGAGCTCATTCTTTTTACAAAGAGAAACTTCTACTTCTGATCTGCAGTAACACTTCAGTGACTGAATAAAACAATTATAAATAAATATATATATATACATATATATATATATATATATATATATATATATATATATATATATATATAATTAGAAATGTTACTGCAGAGTAGCTAACTACGATGAATTTCGGTGCGCTATAATCGTAACATATTTTTTCGTGTCAAACTTATTATATAATGCTATTACATTTGTATTAGGAATAAAACAGTTTTATTGTTTGTTAAATTTATGATCACTTACATGATAGTTAGTACTAATAGACACATATCATACAAATGAGTATAAAATAATATTATTAATTCCAATTTCATCATTATTATTAAATTGTGTCTTGTGGTTAACTGGAAATTATAAGTTTAAAGATAATACGTTTGCCATATATATACAATCATCATCAGTAGCATCACGCAATTAAAGAAGAGCTATATTGCTCTTATATCTAGACAGCCCAAAACCTGGATGTAAATCTCGCTGCATTATTAAAAAATCCACCCGTCGCAACGGCGGTCAGACTAGCACTATATATTTCAATCAAATTTGTTTAATTATTTTCAAAAAGCCTTACTTGGTCTTGAATTTCATCACATATGAAATAATTACATAATGTACCTGTTTTGAAAATCATTTTTATGTTACAAAGGTCACCGTTAATAATACGTCCCACAACAAATAAATCAAATTTAATTTAACAAATGACAAATTAATTTCAACTAATTACATTTTTTGATGACCTTAAAATCACGTAATAAATCTCATCGTGTTGTAACATTGGTATTACAATTTGATAAGATATGAGATAAGCGAAAAAGTTACACTTAATAACCAATTGCTAATAATTATACACGGTAATTAATTTTATTAATTAATTTAAAAGTTATGGCAGTACGTTTTTGAAATTAAATTAAACAAGCCATCTAATAACATAATAATTTCATTAATCAAGCTACGTTACGTTACAGATTTGGTTAACACATTTTTTGTACATCATAAAAACTTATCTGATTTCAGGTCTTTTTATTCATTAAACACTTTATCAAATTCAGTGGATAGTTTATTAATACAAAGTTTCCATGCTGACTTTTGCTAGCTATCTCATTTTTTTATTTTCAGTTGCTTATCTAAAGCTCAAGCTGTTATTAATTTCTATAATAATTACATCAATGTTTTTCTAAATACTGCAAGTAGCATCCGTTTTAAAAGTCGTTTAAGCAGCCGTTCTCTAGTTCACTATCTCATACCCTTATATTCTCTCTTGAGTACTTTTTAGGATGATAATGATTGACAATCTCTATACTTTCTTATTCGTTCCAACTATAGAGCAAGTGATGATCATAGCAATCATTTTCTATTTAGCTCAATACAATACAGCGTTTCTACATTATATGTCGTCTTTGCTCAAACTGTTGAAGAAGTAATCAAATAAGTGATGATCTTGATTAATCGATTGTAATATCGATTTTTCTCGAATTTTGTTCTTAATATATTCCAAAGATTTATTTTGAATTTTAACTGAAAGAAGGCAATAAAATATACTACAGTATTGGCATATTGGCGACCTTTCTTACTGTGTGTAATTTGCGAAAAGACGTCGTTCGTTGATTCCATTCCAAGCAAAACTACCAACTTTGTGCCAAAGCACGTTTCAATGCCTAACCCTGAGGGAAAAACTGACAATATTTTATTTTTAACCCTTTGCCCTCTTCTCTAATCTTTTTGCTTATCTATTTCGTATTTTCCTACATTGACTTTCACACAGAATTAAATAAAAACGTTGTTCAATTAATTCCCATTTTAAGTTTAAAGATAAAAACTGATATATTATATCCATTAAATGTATTATTTACGCAAGCGTTATAAACATTTCAGTACGTTTGTAATATTTCAATGAACACAAATAAATAGAACGTCATAAAGATAACTCGAATATGGAAAAGAACTTATGAAAATATAAACAATATAACATTCAGGAAAATTTACGATATCTTGGGACATCGATATTTTTCTTTCCATAATTTTATCTGTACGACAATTTTTTTTCAGTACTACATAATAAAAGAACCATTGATTCGATACCGTGTCCCTAATCTTCGGTAACAGATCGAACAGTTTCGTCTTTGCCCAACTTGTCTTTTTCTTTAGTTTACAATAGCTTATTATAATAGCGTATGCCTTTAATGTAAACCTTTAATATATTATACAATAGCTTAAAAAAAACCTTTAATATATTATACAATAGCTTATGATAATAGCGTATGCCTTTAGTATAAACCTTTAATATATTACAATAGCTTATTATAATAGCGTACGCCTTTAATATAAAACCTCTAAAGCATCTGTTACTGTCACGTAGAGAGTTAAAATTGTTACAAAATTTTAACTCTTAATTAGTAATCCGTAATAAGTGTAAAATACAATATTTTAAATAAACAAAAATACCAGTAATAAATGGCATAATAAGCGATTTGATTATTACATATGCAAGTACATTATATGTTTATAATATAAATGTTTATAATATAATATGTTTACAATAGAATATGAATTAAATTTTTATGAGAAAGGAAACTTAAGTTATAACTTGCTTATTCCAAAAACTGTAAACCGGATACCTGCGGCAAATGAGACCCGCCTGACCTTAACATAAAATATTTCAGATAATTATTATTTTGAAATTCAAAAACCTACATTAAATATAAAATGTATTTTATTTGATAGTCTCAAATGACAATTTAATTAAATTAAACAATTTTATAAAAGAAAAACGGCGCAACACTCATTAGAAACTAAATTAACATTTAAGATAATAATAAGATAATTTTCTTTTCTTTAACCGCTTAAATTACGCTTGCTACGTTATAAATAGGATTTTTCCTGGTAATTCTTTAGTTTATAGTGATTGACTAATTTGTTAATATACGAAGTTTCAATGCAAAAAAATTAAAACTACTAAACAATTTAGGAATCTCAATTTCACTATCTCAACTAAACAGCCCGATCTCAAATAACTCTATGACAGAATCAAGAAAATTACTATTTTATAATATAATAAAATACGTTTTTATATTAAACAAGAAGTTTCCAACAATAGAAATAAAACCGCCGATTATAATTACAAAACATAGTCGCCTCATACAGTTTTGAAGGCGAATCTGGCCTCACAAGCGAAATAGCAAAGAGCTCGAGCAACTGGCGACCACTTTGTTGCAATTAAGTATATCGACCCATTCTAAATAAGAATAAGCTATTTGAAATGTGATTTCTTTAACCCGATCCTCATTATAGATCAGTTCTTTTTTCCTACAGGTACCATATTTTGTGATTCTTTAAAAAAGATGAGGAACTATTTATGAAATTAACTTCTTCCATGTTACTTTTCTGCGTTATGTTTTATAAGATATTGCAAATTAAAAAAAAATAAATTTAAAAATAAGAAATTCCTTCGCAGTCCTCTTTCTAAGTTTCACGTAATAAAAAATTATTTTTTTAAGAGAAATGGCCAAAGGAGGCGAGATCAGTCAATTAGAGAGAATAACACTGAACTCAATTATTTATGAGAATAAAAAAATTTATGGTGATTTCTACTAAGTCTCCTGAAATATACATTCTTTGCAAATATAGAACTATACATTATAAAATCCAACAATTATGATTTAAAATTTGAAATCAGCAAAAGAATTAATTTGGCAAATATATTTTTAATTTTAAACACAAAATTAAAACCGTATAAATATTTCATCAAAGTTTTGTTTTATATAGAAGTCCATACTAGCCCTTGAATGAAAATAATATGAGGAATTATTATGTTTAAAAAAAAAATATTACGTAAAATCACCTATGAAATACAGGAAAATAATGATGGACGATTTTCTAAAATTCTGAAAGCAAACATTGTCAAACTTGTAAAAGCTTCAATAATAAGGCAGATCAGATAAATCTTCCAATATTTATAATGATTAATGAAAGCAATAAAAACCGTGCAATGAAAAGCTAATATGCTTGATAGAATTGTGTGGGGAAGATTAGTTGAGTGAACTTTAACCTGCACTGGCTGTAGTGCTTGAGAAGAAGAAAAATATCCTAATAAATATCATTCATTAGAGAGACGTTGGAGAAAATTAACTGTTATTATTGATATATTAGCTTCTTCTCGCGGCTTCGTTCGCGTGAACTATAGTAACGTAGCTCATATATCAATGCAATTTATCTCTGTTTCACTTTTTTCCTAATCCCTTCGCGCTCACTAGTAAAATCATGATCAAGTTATAGAAGAGAAAATACTTTGAATGCTTTTCCATGAGAACCACATTTGTATTTGGGAGTTTGCGATACATGGTGTGCCTTAGTACATGCTAAAATCAAACTTACAGAGTTTTCCCTAGAGACAATACTACGTGATGAAATATGAACTTAATGAATATCATAAACGATGGACGCTCTCTCCAGGAAAAGGTTCTTTATATTAAAAACGTATATGATAACTTAATCTATAATATATCCGTTTGGAAATATCGTGTAGATCCTTTCAGAAATTACGAAGTTGATATATTCAGACATCCATTCATATAAAAAAAGTTCAATTCTATAACAGGTCTTTTAAAAAGCAATACGAAATACTAAGTCTTATTTACTGACAAAGAAAGGTCATTCGCCATACCTCGCATAACACTAGTAAGTAACCGAAATATAGTAAATTTAAAAATTCAAACTTCGATATTGGAATCGAATGTAACTCAGAAATAAAGATAATTTTGAAACCCTTATCTTGGACTATAAGGATGTCATAGTATGATTATCACAGGTATATTAAAATATTAAGGAAAATCGTAAAACAACGTGTACAAAACAGAACTATAATTCTGGAAATATTTCCAAACCATAATTCCGGAATTATTGAAGCATTCTAGAAATATTAATTCCAGAATGCCAGAAAAAACTTTAACCAATATGCCATTTAATGACCTTTCAAATCTATATCTAAAGAATACGGGGTCTTGGAACTATTCTCTTTTTACAACAACTGATTCATACCCCTCGTAACCTCCTCATTTTTTGCTTTAAGAAAATATTTATTATGTTATAACTAAAAGTAACAGGTACTAACTATGAATCAATACGAATAGCCTGCAATTTATCCGCACCCAATCCAATTAGTTTTTCTTTAGGTTTTATAGGACACAGGTTTATGATTTCTTTGGCATAACTCAAGAGCTGAACAGATTTCCGAATTTGAAAACTCCCCTAAACTTTGTTATAAAATAAAAAAGCTTATGTTAATAAGAAACCTCGTTCTGATGTAATAGATACTAACGATGAATCGATACAAACAGCCTGTAACTTATCCGGACCCAATCCAATTAGTTTTTTCTTTAGGTTTTGTAGGACACAAGTTTAAGTTTTCTTTGGCATAACTCAAAAGCTGGACAAATTTTAGAACTCGAAAATTCCACTAAGCTTTTTTATTAAATAAAAAAGTTTATATTAATCAGAAACCCCGTTCATACATAAACAAACAGACTCCCATCTAATTCGTTCTTATCAACTAATATTTCCTTTAAAAATACCCTAATTTTATTATACCCTTCTTAGAAATTAACGAAATACTTTCATTTTGACAAAAGTACAAATCAAGCATAAATTTAAGTTACTTAACTACCTAATTGTCAATCATAAAATACGTAATATTTTCTAACATCCGATAAGCTTTTAGGTTACGGCTATTTAGAAGTAGATTACAAAATACGTTTCCATAAGAATATTAGGTAATAAGCCTTAAGAATGTTTGTGCTGGCTATAGAGCTAGAATGGTTCTGAAGTGTTGCACTGGGCAGTAAATCAAACCTTACAACACGTTCAACAAAGTTGGAAAGCTTCTAAACCGGAAAGAAAAAATTGTGATGCCCCGATATTTTTAATAACCGTATCTATGCTATTGTGAGATTGACACGTGACTTGTCACTTGTTACCGATTCAGGCTGCGTGATTGTGCCAGTGGTGTCAGAAACTTTAAATTCGGTTTACAAAAGCGATGTAGTGTTATAAAACGGTAGAAAAAAAAATTCAAAAGACACAACGTTACAAAACATTTCTTAACAATAATAGTTATATTTGCAATAAGAAATATAGAAATAACACACATATAGCGTACCAAATTTTTAACCATAATTATATGAATCTTAGTTGCACAATTTCACTATATGTACTGAACTTTGACACCCCAAACAGGCTACGTTGCATTTAACATGCACATAACAAACTGACAGATGCCTACCTGCACACGATACAAGTGCCCATATGCAGTGAAGTCTGCCTTCGTTGGTCCCGATAACATCTCATATTGAATAACAATAATTGTATGGACAATATGACCCGCGGAGGCGAAGCTTCGTCTGCTGCATTCATCCTATGGCGCCGATAATATATATTTATAAGTAACCTAAAAATGTTTAAAATATAACAGCGTATCGAAATATATATAGCATGTTATAGAGGACAGTATAATAAGATACACTATGTAATTTCCTTTATTTTAGGAATTGTCAGTATTTATAGTACAATCCGTGCAAAGAAAGATAATAACAAGTAGTTAGATATCAATCTAACATAGAGTAACACGAGGAAAATAATTTATATTGTAATCGTATCATCTACTCATAAGTACTCGTTACTCTCAATTAAATGAAACTACTTGATGTAGTATTATTTCTATTTTCTTTAAGCTCTTTACGACGACCTAGGTATTACAATATCTTCAGGTGGGCTATGTTGTAATACACCGAAACCTAGGTCGTGGTAAAAAACTTAAAGAAATTAGAAATAATACTATATCACGTAGTTACATTTAATTGTGAATAATGAATTTCTACAAAATTAACGCCAAATATATTCAATACTCGTTACTCTCCAAAAGCTTACATACTCACTATACTTATTCTCAGATACTTCTGTCTTCTAACTCAATTGTTATGTATGGTTCAGTATCTAGGAATATGGTATTAGTTGGATCCTAATACCAGGATATTAACCTTAATAAATGTCTTTAAAGATTTTCAGCAAAATCTTATATTTCCTAACTCGTTTTATGCAAGAGAGCTGCTCTTGCATTTTCATTATCACGTCCCGATTCGTAACATTATATATATTATTCAAGGCAAATGGAATTTATTTGTTCCTTCTTCCGAAATTGTCCAACATTATTTCCTGTATGTTATTGATATACGTGTTAAAATAAATATTTACCAATTATATGCTTATCTGCATTAGACCTTTTCTCTTTACTGGGTAACTAATATCGATAAATAAATTGTACTAGACTGTGAATAAGTATTCATGGGCTAATTTTATTACCAAAGACAAGTCGTGTGCTTATCGAGTTTTTCTCGATACGAAAGCTTTTAACAGTTAAATGAAAATCCCAGCAATAAATTTCTGTCGACTTTATCATGTTACTATGCAAAGAGAATGACAAAAAATATGCAAATAAGTTAATAATTTAAACTTATAAAATATATCGATGCATACATACATATGTAAATATATACATTACGGAAAAAGGAAAACAACAATACGAAACGAAACTCAAGATTGATATTAAAGTCTTCCAACAATCTGAGCATAGTTCTAAATGTTTTTAAATTTTCCTTTTATGAAAACTTATATTTAATATTAATTTCTTCCAAATTTATAAAATAAAACTTAATTTTATCGAGATGCCTTGACTAATATATCAAAATTACACTTCTATGCAAAACTAAACGCTTATGCAGGCCACAAAATACTGTAAATACATTCAACACTCATAAGGAAAAAGGTCAAATTATTTAATAATGATGCATGTAAGTAACCATAACACTTGAAGAATTTTTATAAATTTACCTTGCGTTCAATCCTTGAAAAAAATGGACTTAAATGCTCTACATTGAACTAATAAATAAGAGGGGTATTCATAATGTAAATACAAAGACTTTATGGAAGATACACAGAAAATTTATTCTCATGAAAAAAGTATTATCATGTATAGTCTAGACATTTATTAAAATATTGATTTTATGATCATACTGATAGTAAAATTGACAGTTATTTACTGGAAAGTTGCCGTGGTGATTTCACAGAAATGGATAAATTAAAATTCGAGCTTTGGTTAATTACTGGTGTTTAAAAACAATTAATCAAGTTATAAAGTTTTAGTAGAAGGTGTGCCACTGCGTTCTAAACTTAAGTTTTGGTATTCCAAACTCAAATAGGTAGATCATCCATCAAAAAAGCCCGTACTATGACTCTGATTTAGAATCTGCCAAATTAACAAACAAGAACAGTAGCCTAGCGAGTTCAAAGAACGTGTGTAGTTCAACACTAGGGTATTCTCCCAAAGTAAGCTCAAACTTCAATTTAGCTTTGCAATCGGACTATGACCGAAGAATTACTTTCAATCAGAAGCTACTGTTACCCTTTATCAGACTTGGAACAAAAAACTTGTATATTTAGTTGACGAAAATGGTTAACAATATTTCTAAACTTTCACAAGTAATAACATTCATAGAATTAGCGCATTTCCTTGGGCAGTTAACAAGAACTTTACTATATGCGTTACTACATAATGGCAACAAATTTGCATTCTTCCTAGGTACTACCGAGTGTTGTCCAACGAGAATACACATATCATAATGCAATCAGAAGTAGGTTCTTGTCTATATAATACTACATTTCAAATAATTTTTTTTAGGTGTGTTTTCAAAATTTAGAGCCCATCCCGCAAAAGTAATTTTATTTTTAAAAATTTAAATTGCAATAAAGAAAAATGTCGATGAAAAGAGCTTTCGATTTTTCCTTTCGAACTCTGAGTGAAAAATAACAAAAAATTAAAAGATTTCTTCAAAAGCATCGAATATCGGAGCTTTCTATCTTTTAAGAATATAAAATAACTACTCCTAAAAAAAGTATTTAGGTAGATTCATAAGAAAAGGTATTTGTCCAAAGTATACCAAGAATGGTCATAAACTTCCCAACATAAAAAGCAGGACTCTAGATTTTTTAACGTTTTTAAAATATTTTCAAGTAGAACCTAATCTGTTTTTGACTCAATTCACTATCTTCAATTAAACGTGGCTTTGCCATTGTGCTGCCGAAATAAGACAAACAAAATAAAAACTTTGTCTTAGAAAAGACCTTTATTTCCAACATTAACAAATTCTAGGCAAATCTATCTGTTAGCAGACAGTTTAGATGGACTCCATTTTCTGGGATAGCCAATGAGTGGTAATGATTGCATGTATAATGGAGTCGATATAACACGAAATTTTAGTGAAAAATAAATAAAACAATTGTCTCGCAATGCTTATGATAAATACAAATAAAAGTCGAGAAAATTGTCTTGTTTCAGTAGGTCTTTATTGGCGATAGTGGCAATTTAAGAAACTGGCTTTGAAATATTTGAACATGCTCTATGTTCACGATATCAGATGTCTTGTGGTTTTATCTATTTACAAAATTGACGAAATACTCGAGAGGCCAAGATTTGACAATGATCAGGCAATGACAGTAGCTATACAATTAGGTACTTGAGATAAAGCATTTTTATAAGAGATTTTTATATTTAGAAACAGGATGAATTAAATTTATAATCTTATGGCTACATTAATCTTCTCTATTTGTATATTTGCTATTCGCGATTTTGAGTATTCTCGATTTGTGATTTTAGGAAATTAATTAATTAAAAGTTGATCATAATGTAGTAACACAAACACACACACCTACACACACACACACGCCTACGTATTGCTTGTATACACATCCAAGTACAGAGGTATGCGGTTTTTTTTTTGAAAGATATAGATATAAATGATCATACGTCGATAATGGAACAATGTTGAAACAATTACAATTTATTGCCTTGTTAATAAAAACGATGTTATTGAGTAATTTCATCCGTTAACAATGACAGAAAAAGCTACTTCGTTCATTTTCAGAATGCTAAAAAAATGTGGACAGAAAGCGTTGGTTAAGAAACATTGTTAGAAAGAAAACAGAAAACGATGGAAAGAAGTTTAGAGTTTAACAGAAAGTTGTAACAATTGGTTTTCATTATAAATTAATTTAGTAGAACTAAAAAGAATATATTCTATATGTTTTCTTACCAAAAGGAACCAGTCTCTTAAAAGATTTTTGTGCGTAAATATTTTTGCACTTTAAGTTACTTATAATTTTCTTATAACCAAAGTTTATTTGTGGTTTTATTCCAAAAATATAAAATTAAAAATGATTTCATATATTTTAAAATGTCTTATTATTTTCATTTTTTTCCGGAAGGTTAAAGGAATTTATTAATTCTATCAATGTAAAGAATAAGTCCCCCACTCACCTCCTCCACCACTTCACAGAATAGCTAATGATTACAATACTTTGAACTTTATATTTAACTGCTATGTTGCCGTTCTCGTTACTTCTTGAACATGTATTTTAAATGCAGCTCGATGACTTTATATAAATGCATGTGTTGAACTTAACATTTATTTATAAGTATTTTTTAACGTAGAGTTGACAGAAAAAAACTTTCCTTGTACTCTTTCGAAATATAGGGTACATCCCACGTTATTTCATATAAAACCCAAAATAACCCACAATAAAAGTATGGAATGGTTATAAATAGAATAGCAATAACCTATTCTTATTGAAAACTGTACTTTCTGGTTCTTTGTGCCAATCTTAACCTGAAATTTCGACGTTTTTGAATTTTGGTGAATATAGATCGTTCAAAATATATAGAGTAGGGAATTCTTCTAGCGTAATGATTTTAATTCCTGTTGCATTTCAAGTGTGTTCTTCAATTCACCTGATGTACAAATCTTTATCGTGAGACAACTAAAAAAATAATTTAATAGTTCGGAGCCCGGTGTGAGACTTAATATAAAATGGTGTTTGAACTTATCCAAACGGTGTTCCTTCCGTATTTGTAACCAAAGCAGTACGGTCCCAACACTCCACGGCATATTTCACAATGCACTCAATAAACTCAAACCGTTCATAGCATATACTTAATAATTTATTAAATTACAGATGGTAATTCAACGCCACACGTGAAGACAGGTTACCGCCATATATGTATATTATTTTAAAAAAAAACCGCTAAGAAAGATTTATTGAAAATTTATGGCTTTATTCAATATGCAAATTGTATCGGGTCGCAAAGTAGTGGTTCCAGGTAAATCGGTTAGTTTACAAGGCTTATTGGAAAAAATAACACAAGAAATCGTATTGAATATCGTTAAACAAAATATTATACTGACGTCCATCTCTTCAAACTTTTAAGTAATTTATTCTTTCGTAATTTGGAAATTGTTTACTAATTAATTGTATCTAGTTCATTAACACAATCGAAGATTTCTCTGTTCACGGCCCTAAATAAAGTCGTGAAAACTTACTTCCTGTCCTACTTCGTTTAGAAATGGACGCCTGGCTCCTGAAACCAGGAACTCTTTAATTTTTAATTTTAAACTTTTTAAACTTCAATTTTTTTTGTTCGTTTATGTTATATGTCATCTGTTTAATATTAATTTATCCGTAGAAGAATCTTTACAATCTGAAATTCTCATCCAGTTTTATTAAAAAGGTGGTGACCACTGGACCACTGCTGTTAAAGAAATAGGCCAATATTATACGTCAAATTGGATAACGAAATATATAATTTGTAAATGATTTTTTTGAATATACCTTACAATTATTATTTTTTTTTCTTCAAAATTTAAAGTTATGTTTTGGAAACTTTTCTAGTGCTCTTTACATCACATTATAGCCAAAGTTTTCGAAGTTTCATAAATTAGGTATCATTACTGAACAAAAAAAAATTAATATTAAAATTAAATTGATAAAACTGTCACTATAAATTATATAATTAACTAGCATATGACAAAACTTTAAGAAGTACAAAAAAATATGCATAAGGAACTCTTTGACATTTATTTATTGCACAAAAAATCGCACATAACATCTCTTCATATTTCAAAGAATTTTTATAAAGTACGCTTTTATAAAGAATTTCACTTCAAACGTGAAACTTTTTAAATAAAATTTGAAACTTATTTCGTAATGTATTAATTATGTCATGAAGTATGTATGTTGCAAAAAAAATCAAACCTGACTTTATCATAACTTTCTCAAGTATTACAAAATTTCCTATGTCATAATTATACTTGACGGATATATTTCGATTGGTATTTTTTTATTACTCTTGTAATTACCTGAATAGTCGAAAAAAAAAAACGTGTAAAAGTCTGTACACGTAATCTTTAATCTTTAAAATTTTAAAACTTCCGCTATGACCATGATCTTCTCATTTCTACTACCTAAACATATATAGCATATAGCGATTTAAAACAAAATTAAAAAGAGCAAAAACACAAAAGTTGTTTTTCCTATAAATATCAAACTAGGAAAAAATAATACTTTACCTTCCTGTCTTATTTATAAAATGCCAGTTGTTCACAGATAAGTCGATATGAACATTATTGCTTAAATACAAAAAAAATATAGAAGTAAAAACTAAAAACTATACGTCTGCTATTAATTTATAGGTAAAAGTATAGATCCGATATCGTACGTTGTAAAATAAAAATTTTCAATACAACTTGTATTCAAATAATACTAAAAGTTATCACTCTAAACTTATTATAAATTATTTTGGTGTAAATAAATATTTAATAAAAATGACTAAATTTTTGCAATAAACCCCCCAATATTTCTAAACATGTATTGGTTATTCAATTAAAATTTTATTCTTCGTATTATTTTCATTCGATAAATAAACTAAAGTACGAAAGGCAACTCATTTCTGTCACTTATTTCTTTAATTCTCTTAGATTAGTAATTATATAATTATGGGTACAAATTGATCGAGAAAATTTGTAGACATAGAAATTTTTTTATTGATCGAGATAACTTCTAGACAGAAATTTTTTCTATGAAAAGCATTGAAAAAATATCCAGGTTATTAATTCTGTGTACAAACAAACGAATCGACGTAAAAATTATCAAGCTTTCTCTATATCGAAAAACCACTTCGGAAAAACTGTAGGTTTTCTTTGTGACTTTTATGGGGTAAACATTTATTTTGTAATTGCTTAGAATAATCACATTTAATAAATATTGTGTTATCATATTGTAGCAGTATCGATAACTATGAAACTTACAAAATGAAATAAATGTCGTTTGTCTTATCTAAAATATGACATAAAATTTATTTGACGATAAAGTATGAACTTAAGATTAAGAAAACAAGCTACTTGATACAAATAAGGCCTATGTTCTAATAAGGCCTATACACCTAAACAAATTATAATTAACTATATTTTTGTTTACAAGTAGGCCTTATTTGTATCAAATACCTTATTTTCGACGTTGGGTTTAGTCTTCTTAATTTTTAGGAGTGCGGTCCTTATTAGAACATAGACCTTATTTGTATCAAGTACCTGATATTTATGTCTTTATAAACGTTAATTTTATGATTCCATCCTTCAAAAAAAACGGAACCATTATACTTCATCACTTGATTGTCCATCTATTTCTACATCTAGCTGTTAATGCCAAAGGGGCTTTGACAGCCAGATAGGGAAATTGGGGATAGCTTGGTATACTGAGGCCTATAACCTTACATTGCTGTAAAAAATTCCAGTTTCTTTGGTTCACACAATTAAAAAGATATGAGACCCTTTAAAACGTTTTGTTTTTATTCGTACATAGTCTTACAACTGCCCTTAAAAGTTTATATTCGCCTAATTGTGTACAGCAACCTCTTAGTGCGAGTTCTGCTCCGGTTTTTTATAATTATACCAAAATTTTTATGATTATATCGTTTGCATTTCAATATATTTGCATCCACATTTCACTATTTTTATACAATATAGCCATGTATAAAAAAGTAACAGGTATTGAATGAACTAACATATAAATTCATAGGTAGATTTCTTAAATTTCCTGGGTCTAAATATCTGCCGCGAAATTTTTCATAAAGTCATTACAATGGCTATAAAAACAAACTATTTATTGACCTTATTAATAGGTACCATAAACGAACTGAAACCTACTTCCGCCTTACCTAATTTACATAAAATCTTAACGAAGCTACAAAAATGTTCAAAAATAAGAAGTGCTTCCATACAAAGACACATACCAGTACATCTCCCATTGAAACGAACTTTAAGACTCGGTACCTGAAGGTGTCTGGACAATGGCTTCCCAAATTAAATGGCGATATCAAGATTTCATTAAGGCCACAATAACAAAGTGTCAGATTGAGCAATGCCGCATTATGACACGTGACAAGTGGCCGTATTCAAACCGTACAAGACTATTGTGCGCCGCACAGTGTGGACCCGCAAGGTAAGAACTTTGAATAATTATGACATTGTTTGAAGCATAAAACTGACTAATTAAATGTAAGTACGAGTACTTACCGAGAATTCGTGCGTATAGGGTATTTCCTAACTTACTACATTTACATTATTGTATTCATACATTGCTACGAATTCGAAGGTCAAATCTAAGGATAATACGTTTGAATACAATTGACGATGATTCAGCGTAACATTGGCTGACTATATTGATTGTCTAACATTTGGAGACAGATACGAATAGAACTGTTATGGGATTAATTGGATTATATATTTTAATGTTATATTAGATAGATAAAAGAAAAAAAAATACTTTTATGATTTATTTTTAATATTCAATTTGTTTTTTTAATACTAACTTATATTATAAAGGCGAAAGTATAATTGTTAGTTTAATATTTTTCTAATAACTCAACAATTACCTGATCAGTTGTTATCAATTTTTTGTACGTCATATATATATATATATATATATATATATATATATATATATATATATATATCTTGTTATAGACTGATTTCATACCAGAAAAGCAAACAATTTCTTATATAATAAAGAAACTATCTTTATTTTCCCAACCAATGGCGCGTCCAAAAATGTTCCATTTTTGTTTGTTCCTAAAATCTAACACATGTACTCGTGCTGCAACTACAACAATCAATGTTTACTGAAATCTCAGTTTAATAAAAAACACTGTTATGATTAATATTAATATTTTTAATATTAAATTGTTTTTTTTAAACTAATTTTTATATTTATCTAATTACTCAACGCTTACTTGATCAATCCCACGGAAAACTATTTTTATTTTCCCAATAAATGGTACGTCCGAAAATATTTCACTTTTCTTTGTTCGTAAAATCTAACAGATGTAACTCGTGTTGCCACTATAATCAATGTTTACTGAAACTTTAATTTAATAAGAAACATTGTTATGATTGATTTTTAATGTTATTTTTTTTTAAACTAGCTAATATAATAAAAGTGAAAGTATGTTTGTTAGTTTGGTATTTATTTAATAACTCAACGATTATTTGGTCAATTTTTACTAATGTTTGTGTATGTCATATATATTTTGGATCCCGTTATAGATTTCGTACCGGAAACACAAGTAGTTTCTTAAATAATGAAAAAAACTATATTGATTTCCCCAATAAATGCTGCGTCTAAAAACATTTCATTTTTGTTTGTTCCTAAAATCTAACACATATACTCGTGTAGCAACTACAATCAATGTCTACTGAAATCTCAATTTAATAAAGAAAAACATAAACGCTAGTTAATCACTTTCAATTTTGGAACTATCGCTATTAATTAATTTTTTATTTTATTTAAATTTTCTATTTTAAATTTTAATTATTGACGAAAGTTATTTCGTTGGAGAAGGAATTTTTGGAAATAACTTTAACATGGATATGTACAAACAGTATATATCCTTGGGCGATACGTGCTGCTATTATTCGAGCATTATGTATTACCTTAAATTCTTCATTTGGTTGGTACATTCTGAATCGGATTCCTAAAAAATCTGCAACTAATAGTAAGAAATGATGGAACTTATTTAAATTAAGTAATTTATGTTGATTTATAGTTCAAAGACAGATTCCTTCTACGTTACGTAATGCTAATGACGTCATGCGGCACCATGGTGAGATCGCGCGTGCTAACATTCAAACAATTACATTCTATTATCAACTATAATTGTTTATCATTAATTAATAACAAATAATGGAATAATACCTAAAAACGAATGTAAACTCGCTCCTATAAATATTGTATTCTTCCTAAATTTAGAAATAAAGCTGTCATTAATCCGGAAAAATATTCCTTCTCTGTAAATATTGTTAAAAATAATAATTCAAAAGAAACAAAACCAAAAAAGAACAACTGCTTTAGATGCAAACTTTAATTAATATTTACAAATTATTTTTGTACCTTTTCTTTATGTAAACTGGGGTGATTATTTTTCGCGTGCTCCATCGTATATAGCGTAATTGGACAAGTCTTTTAAAATAATATTCGCGAACACTCACATGTTTTTTTTTCATTTCTAATCTCCGTTAATAATGTATACACCCGACGCCATAACGTTTGAACCATGAATTTTAAAAATCTGAAAAAGTTATAGATAATAGTATTTTGTTAGAAGTATATATTAAAAATATTAGTTTCCTACTTTGCCATTTAACGTGTCCCATAATCCTGGGGTACAAAGAGGGATATATTAAACGTCATGAACAGTGATTTTCTAAAAACCAAATGAATTTTAAAAATGGATAAATTTTTAAATCCGTAAATTTTATTAAAAACTCGTCAAATCATTTTATTGTAATCAGTAATAATAAAAACTAGTGGTCGAAATTCGACTTTAATTCATTAAATTGTTTAGTTGAAACGTTATTCGTTTACTTGTAACTCGTTCAGTCAAATCTTTAAAATTTAGACATTTTAAAATTCTTTGCCGACAATCTTTACTCTGTGCGACTGTTTGATCACAAACTGTTATCTATTTGACATTGACAATATGAACTTAAACAATGAATCTTTTAATGTATTTGTAGCACATATCATATATAATTTTTTATACACTCCTTCTCCATATCACTTTCTTCACTCCTCCTTCTTCTTCTCCTATCCTTCACTATGTCAAATCTTGCACTACTCCGCAATATTCTTAAAAAAATTTCTCTTCACATATTAATATATGGATATTTTAAACACTCTTTACCACATGTTTACGTTATATAATAACTTATAATTGTTTCCCAAATATAATGATGTAAGCCAACAAGACATTGACAAAGTACAATCTCCTTTCCTTGTGTTGTGTTTCGTCTCTTGTTGTTTTAATTAACCAAAATTGTACGCGCGACAAGGTCTCGATCCGTCGCGTTGGTGGGAAACAAGAGGAGTATGCAAATATTAACTCGAGAGATAGGTTGATTAAACATTCCATTATATTATAAACAATTTATAGCTACGGCATTATTTATGCTTAAATCCGTTCTTGAGTATCTCCAAAAAAAGTTTGTTTTTAAAAGAAAGAACTGGTGGTGAATGTGTGATTGCTGCGCCACTAACGCCCGTATATACCACACGGTCAGGACTCTCAGTCGGATTTACTGAGAGTTGAAAACGTATTTTGTATAGATACTTTAGGACTTGGACCGTGCAATAGGGTACGGTCGATAAAGTAGTCTCTTGTTCCGACTCGACTGACAGTTAATGAGAAACAGAAATACGTTTTCAACTGTTAGTAAGTCCGACTGACAGTCTTGACCGTGTGTAATGCATATGGGTATAAGTGACACTTTTGCACCACCACTGTGTCCTAGTCAATAATAAATTATCGACTAGCGGGCTAGGGTCGAGTTTTGACAATAGAAGTAATTAGAACTCGGGTAATTTCACAAGTAACTAGCTTATAATATAGCTTTTTTTGGAAAAAAGTTATCTTAAAGAAATTGAACTATTTCCTAATTTTTTTATATCTTATTTACTGCAATCTAAACTTGCGTTTGAAAAATAACATACCATGGACGGAGCATTGGTCTGAACATATATCTGTTAAATGTATTAATTATTGATCAGTTTTTGTGACTACTTTTTCTAGCATTTGGTTAACTCCTGATAGATTGGATAATTATCATAGAGAAGCTTAATGATTTACCAAATAATTCAATTTTTATAAACAGTTTTCGGCAAAAATTTCCGTTTTTCATACTCGGAGAGTTTTCACGACTTCTACTTTGTGCTTTTTCCTCTTCTCTGTGCTCCTTGCTGTTTTAACTTTTTATCTTATTTTCAACTTTCAATCGTTTATTAAATAAACAACGTAGAGATATTTGCCTTTACGGAAAATATATATTACTAATCTGAAGTGTACTACTCAACTGCACTATAAAACGTTTCACTTTTCGTTACGGTATTATTTCACAATATATAATTCAGTAACAAAACCGTGTTAATGGAAGTTTTACTTCAAAATATGCAAATTGAATATATGTAAAATACACATTAAAATCTAATTGAAGTAAAACTTCTTTTTACGCACGCCTGACTTGAGCCAGTGCATGAATATATATATATATATATATGTATTTATACATATATATACACGTTATTGGTTGAAATGGGGCAATTTCGGCAAAAGGCAAGTCTCAAAATTGTAATAAGTTGATAATTTTCGCATTCTTTCTCAAATGTGCATAAAAAAACTATTATTTGTATTAATATAATTTGAAATACAAAATTGACTGTCACTTTTCCCTGTCCACTGCAATAGTGCGCCGATAGTGAAACAGTGCGCAAACACTGTGCGCTAAAGTTTGGGAACGATGCAACTCTTGACCTCTTTTAGCCCTACCTATACAAAGCTATCAATGTTCAGGTTTATTAACTAATATGTGCAGATACAATTTTTCATTGGAAAGGAAATTCGCTGTGGTCTCTCAGTTCCACATGCTACTTTTATTTTTTTGGATTCTTACCTTAAAATATAGGGTAAGAATACAAAAAGTCTAAGGATTTAATTTATATATAACAATCTATCGGTATGGACCAACCAATATTTTCAATAAATTCTAATTATCGTTTTATTTAACATTTACTTATGATTAAAATATTTCTAAGTATTCATTCACTAACTAATGTATTTACACTGATACATAGTAAAAATATTAATATGATACAACCAAAGAAGCTTTGGTTGTATTTAATTATATATATATATATATATATATATATATATATATATATATATATATGTATATATATATATATATATATAATATATATATATATATATATATATATATTTATATATATATATATATATATATGTATATATGAATTTTATAAAAGCTCCTTTTTATAAAGCTTTTATACTTTTTCTTAATACTTGTTGACATCGAGGTATGGCTACGAAAAAAATACAAAAATATTATATTTCTGCTAGTCAGCCTTGATAATTTGCCGCGAAACCAATCGAACAAAATCTAACTAGAAACAGGAACGCACGGAGCTTTGTGAGCTTTGCTCATAGCTGACGTCGCCCAAGTAGGCACATTAATAGAAAACATATTGATTTTTCACACGTCCCGCTCTGGGAGGGTGTGCGGCCCTTAACGAGAGCGTGCGATGGTCCTTTATTGATGTTCGAAGACGGCAGTTTGTTTGCTTCGAGACATTCGCGGGTATTGTCTGGGGCTGGGAGGATGTTCAGCTGAATGGGGTATTAATTGCTGGATGCAGGGCCGGACTAGATGTAATTTATTTATTATTCTTAAAACTTCAAAACAAGAGCTTCCAATTGAATTATATTTTAAAAACAAATATTTAAAAATGTATGCTTTTTGTCGCTAATGCGAGAGACTGATTTCAGATCGAAATAAAAGAGATTATTAAGACTTTGTCTATAATTTATTTAGCAATTAAAGTGATAATTATTTTGTCATCAGTCATAATTTATTTAGTCATCAAGAAAGTTCATGATAATTGAAAGAAAGAAACTCGAATTTTATCAGACACATTTATTCAGAACAGATTTATCAGACGCATATTATCAATATTTCCCCAATTCATTAAATGTATAAGAATGAAATCCGCACAAGTGCGTGTCGGATAACTCGCAGTATATCCACGGCCAGTACTACTATATGCGTATTGGTTTTAATCAAGACTTAAAAAGGAGCCCATATAGAAGCCATTTAGGCCCATATAAAGGACCCATATAGGAATGATGTAATCCAATTTTATAGGCAAAATTTTAAATGTGGTAGAGGCGAAAATCAACATCTAAAGTGCTGCCGTATAGTCGGCAAAAAAATACTCTTATTTTATTTTTTATATCATGCGTATGAATATAATTGGTATAATGTAAGGTGGACTGTCCTCTTAAAGTTCTCTCGCAAGTGGAACCCTGTATCGAAAATTTTGTTCATAATATTTTCATACGATTCATGTCTTCAGTTAGACAACTATTATTCGTAAAACTTACTTAGCTATTATAATTATAAGATATTCCAAAATAGGGGTTTAGCGTGTTTATGGAGGGAAGATACGTAACTCTAGCAAAAATTACTACTTTAAAACTTAATATCTCGCAAGCGAAACCCTGTATCGAAAATTTTGTTTATAATATGTTCGTCCGATTCATGTCTTCAGTTAGACAACTATTGCTCGTAAAACTTACTTAGCTGTTATAATTATAAGATATTCCATAATAACGGTATAGCATGTTTAGGGAGGGAAGACACGTAACTCTAACAAAAATGACTACTTGAAGCTTAATCTCTCGCAAGCGGAAGCCTGTATCGCAAATTTTGTTCATAATATGTTCGTCCGATTCATGTCTTCAGTTAGACAACTATTACTCGTAAAACTTATTTAGCTGTTATAATTATAAGATATTCCATAATAACGGTATAGCATGTTTATGGATGGAAGACATGTAACTCTAACAAAAATTACTACTTTAAAACTTAATCTCTCGCAAACGGAAGCCTGTATCGCAAATTTTGTTCATAATATGTTCGTCCGATTCATGTCTTCAGTTAGACAACTATTACTTGTAAAACTTACTTAGCTATTATAATTATAAGATATTCCATAATAACGGCATAGCATGTTTAGGGAGGGAAGACACGTAACTCTAACAAAAATGACTACTTGAATCTTAATCTCTCGCAAGCGGAAGCCTGTATCGAAAACCTTATTCATAATATGTTCGTTCGATTCATGTCTTCAGTCAGACAACTATTACTCGTAAAACTTACTTAGCTGTTATAATTATAAGATATTCCATAATAACGGTATAGCACGTTTAGGGAGTGAAGAAACGGAACTCTAACAAAAATGTCTACCTTGAAGCTATATCTCGCAAGCGGATCCCTGTGTCGAAATTTTTTTCATAAAAAACCCCCACATTTTTAAAAGACCTATTCAACGATATCTTGAACAATTATATATTGGAATAAAAATATTTAACTACCCTAATAAGATATTTTTCAAAAAATTTTATTCTTTTAAATGTTTTTCAAAATATTTTCATATTTATAAACGTTATAAATACGCATAATCGTATAAAAATTTTAGTTTTTTAACACTAACAGGTTGCGAATAAAATGTTTGACGTACAGATGGACATGGGGAGACTATATGGATATATAGTTTAGCTACGGAATCCTAAAAAAAAGTAGTGTTTAAAAGGATCTTTAAAAAATATTTTCTATATAGTTACACCTTATGTATCGATAATAAAAACAGTTTAGGGTTAAAAATTTAAAAGGGCTTTTCCAATGAAAATTTAAATTTAAATTTTAAGGCTATAATATAAAAGTAGTCCGTGATAAGTATCACGTCCTAATTGAAGTCATATTACAATTACGATTATCCAGTCGCGTCCTACAAATTTAATAAAGGCAAAAAATACCTTGATCGTTTCACCCAATGCGTTTCTTAACTCCAACCCAATTTTTTTCCCCAATCACCAATCTCCCACACACACATCAGGAATGCGAGACTCGCGTCCACACCGTCTGCTAATCACGCGTCACTCCACTAACAGACGGCGCGACAACAAGTAGGTATATATATTGACCCTTACATCTTCGCCTTACCTACATATAGCCTTTCCTCTTTTTCC